>JBBPBR010000005.1:29838935-29861356 GCA_037974775.1 Cicer pinnatifidum | reverse complement strand
CATTATTTATAAGCATTATACTAATTTTTACATTTGATCGTAAAAAATATTCAATATTTACTACTTTGAATTATTAAAATTCAGAAAAAAAAATTAAATTTTATTTCATTGACACTACTTTCGGTAAATAATATTAAATTAATAATTATAGTGTTTTAAATGATAAGAAATAGTATTTTTCAAAAGAAAACTACTCCATTAGTTATTAATTTAAAGACTAAATGTATAGGTGCATGTCAAATTATCAAATGTACCGTAAAAATTCTCAAAACATAATTAATCTCAAATTTTTATTTCCATTCCTTATATAAAAAGAATTAAACTTTTTATGACAGTTTTTTATATTTATTTTAAGATAATGATTTTTTTTTATCATAATATTCATTGTGAGACGGAATAAGTAATTGAGAAATATTAATTCATTAAATAGATCACAATTGATTGAATGCACATCTCATTTATCAAGGCCCGTGATGGCCACGGCTTCGTGCATCCTGCCGAACATCGAAATTTGATTCCTGTAGTTGGGGAAATTACAGCATTCATGTATTCAGTATATTGGTGCAGTTTAATGTTGATCAACAGGTCTAAAAATTATCGATGTTAAATTTGATGATATAATTTAAAAGTTCAAATATTTGATTTGTCTCTGTGAATTCACGCATTTTTTTCGTCCCCGTAAATTTTTTTTTTTCTTTCAATTTAAATTTTGTAAGTTCAATTTTATTTTAAAATTATCCCAGCTGTTAGATGTTGTTAAAAAAATCTTATGTGACAAACAGATGAGTGACATGACAGTTCGACGTGGCAGAAGAATAAATTAAATAATTAAAAAAAATGTAATTAAAAAAGAAATGGAAAAAAGAAATGAAGTAAATTTGAAGGGGTTATATTTTAGTTTCTCTATCCAAAATCATAAATAAGTTTGGGGATTAGGGTTCTCTTCTCTTTTCTGTATCATCACATCACCATTACCAGATGACCAACATCAAATCACCATCATTGCATTACCAAATAAAAATTGACAAAAAGTAACACATTTAAGAAAAATTACTCACATTTCAATGAGTACATCTCCAAAATCGCCGTTTAGGATTTTCATTAGAGATAACTATACACATTGTTTTCTTTAAATTAATAACTAATGGAGTCATGGTAATTTGAAGAAAACAACTTTCTTCAATTATAAATCTTATTTTAGATTTTCTTCAATTATAAATTTGAATCAAATATTATTTTAGATTTTCTTTAAAAACATGAATCTCCTTTCATATTTTTTGAAGCCAAAATATATTGTTCTCAAAAAATACTTTTGTTATTATCAAAACTATAACTATAAAATCAACTTGATTCTAACAGATGTGATGATAGAGAAAGGATGAGAGAATCCTAATCCCCTAACCTATTTTCTGATTTAGGATGAATGGACTAAAATATAACACCTTCAATTATTTCATATTTTTATTATTTAATTTATTCATCTGTCACATCACTCATCTGTTTGCCACATAAGTTTTTTTTAAAGCAACTAATGGCAAGGATGATTTTTAAACAAAATTGAACTTAAATGGTTTAAATTGAAGAAAAAAAAAACTTACAAGGATGAAAATGAGAAATGCACAAATTTATATAGACAAATCAAATATTAAAGCCTAATTTAAAATATTGAATTTAAATTTGAATCTTTTTATCTTGATTGAACGACTATCAATGTCTCGAATGTGTCAATACATGATTAACTACTACAGGGAAGTCGGGTCCCCTAATTGTCAAGCACCAATGAAGGGTCCTCAAATTTATTTTTTATAATATAATAATATGAGGGTGAACTTTTTTTTAAATAAATATATTTTTAGTATTTACAAACTTTTATACCTTATCATGATTATATATAGACTTTTTCGAGAGATTAGAAGTATCATTTTTTACGAAAACTTTTTAAAATAAAAATTAAAAGTGAATCAAAAATTTGAACGGTTAAATAATTGAATTTTTTTTAAAGAATTTTAAATAAAATTTTATAAAAATTAAAAAATTATTTTATTTTATTTTTGTATTTTTAAAATTGTAATTTTTTTTATTTGAAGTTAAGTATATTAAAAAAATCTCCAAAATGTATACCATGGCAAGATGGCCTCATCACTTATGATTTCATAGACTCCAGCTTTGACACTGGACTTGTCTTTTCACTGACCATTCCTCTAGCACTTCTTCTACCTCCAGATAATGGATACAACATTATTTATTTAAATATAAAAAATATGTATTAACATTCTCTCTCTATCTGTGTAGCTGTCTATCACTGTTTGTTAACTAAAATACCTTTCAATTTAGCAGCTTTTACTTTTGTATATACGTGCCAACTATTTGGTCATATACCATGCACGCTTGGTTTATAATTTGGATTTTTCCACACTGCATTTCAGAGCTATCTGAAGGCTGAAGTCACTCGGTGTACTAGATAACCAGCGATGTTCCACGCTTTAAAGTTTGTACGTTATAGTGTTATACAATGAAAAGTCTAATTTTAAAATATAACCCACTCCAAATACAACTGATGCATTGACAAGATATTTTATTATTTTAATTAAATTCATAATAATGTACTTTTTTTTTTTATCAATCTTTTACTAATTTACACTTCCAAGTATATAGAAAATATATCTATCTATCTTTCTCTTCTGCAACAAACTTAAGGCATCTTATTTCAAGATCAACAAAGAAATGAACAATTTTGGTTCAACTATACTAGGACAAACTCTCACTAAAGAAGGAATTTGGAATAGCTTCCATCCCAATACACATGGACCTTTGATTGTAACCACTAGGCGGGAAAGAAAGACATATGGTGATGATGGACGCAATACTCAACTATACCCGCAATTTGAGTCACTTGATGACAATTGTATCATGATTACAACTACTAGATGGCTATTATCGTTTCATGATTACAAAAATATATGTCATACATCATAAGGTGATCCGAAGATTGTTGATTTCTCTTCTGATCATCATAACAAAAACCTTCTAGAAACTCTATTAAGATTCAATATATATTATAGGCCCCTTAGGTCATATTAGAATAAGTCTCATTTCTATTATTGCAACAAGTCTCATTTTGATTCGTACCATTATTAATGTTTACTTTTGATCAAAATATTCCATATGCCACCATTTTGAGTCTGCCATATGTTTTGCAACATTCAAAACAGACCGTTGAGATTTCTTCTGTCGACTCTAGTGCATCGTTTGCTTTCTGTCTAATTTCCATCATTCTTGTTATCTACATAACAATGGGTTTAACGTCATTGAATCTTGGGTACAAATGGGATAGATAGGATGGTCAGGAATGTTTGATTTCCCCATTGTCTTGGGCTTGCTAAGGCTAACGCCCTATTATGATTAACAAGTGAATTAAATATGCCACTTGGATTATGAGTAGTAAAACGAGTTAGAAATATTTATCGGTTGTTGTATTTATTTTATTGAGATATTATGATGTGTGATAACTTCTTAATTGATATATTTCAGTTATTTAAATATGCCATGAATGATTGTGCAATCAAAAATTGTATTGTGAACTATATCTGATTGTTGTAAAGGTTTATGTGTTATAAATTACGATATTGTTAAGATATAAACTACTATATTTAAATTTGTGAACTGAACTATGTAGAGACGAGGAAGAAAAATATGATGGTTTCTACCTAATTTGCATATATATTATTAGTGATGTGAGGATCTTTGATCTAGTATTACGGAAGAAAAAATGAATGAGACTAATAGTGTGGGTCACGGAAGCCTGTGGAGTCACATTGGGGGTATTCTAGGTGAATTTTTTTGGTGACTTAGGGTAATTCTTCCAATGTGAGGAACAATCATGAAACCTTGGTTCAATCGTTACGATAAATTATATGAATCTTACGATGAGTCGAGTAGGTCTTCAAATATTTGGTTGCATATGTTATTGCTGGTCCACTTGTGTGATGACATATGTCGAGGTGGGATATGTTTGCACATGTGGACTATGAGGTGTCAACAATAGAGTGAGACAGTTTTTATTAAATATATATAATAGATGTGGAAAACACAAGAAAGAAGCAGTTTGAATTGTGTTGATAATTTCAATTCAAATTTGTCCATATATGTTTTCATAATTAATTAAGCGTATTTTGGTTTACAATAGTAGGAATGTGAGAGGATGACATCTTCAAATGATTTCATTGCATTTTTCAATTAGATGATAAGTTTAAATTTGAAGAACAAGAAGATGTTTAGAAGTTGAATTCTTCAAAGTTTTCACTTAGATGATTGACTTAATATAGTTGACTTTTAAAATAGTATTGACTTTATCACAATGTTGACTTGAATTGTTGACCAAACTATAAACCGGGTTGTTAGAATAATCAAATGTATAATTGTTAGAGTGAACCTGCATTAGTCAAATTCACTAGAGGCACGTTGGGAGCACTTCGATTAGAATCAAATCAAAGTTTCATTTTCTAGAGCTACAATTCATTTTCCTTGATTAGTTAATTCACTTTCATTGTTCATCAGAGGATTTGACATTTTCCAAAGCATTGACTTTATCAAAGGCTTTATTCATAGCTTTCTTCTTTGGTTTTTGAGTGTGAGAATCAACAAGAATCTTAACTCATAGTTAACATTAGTCAGAGCCTTGTTCAAAATAACACATTATTTAGTGTCGTGTCTCTTTTTAAAGTTTAAAGTAAAAGCGTTTATTGTATGAAAAATAGTGAGTTTAGCTATACAAATTTAATTAATGCACTAAATATTTTGACATATTCAATTAGATTTTTATTGAGATTTACACAAATTTATTCGATTGGTTAAAAGATGAAACCTTCAATCAATCAATTTTGCAAAAGAGTTAATACACACTTTAATGCCATTAATTGTATAAAGGCTTGTATGATGAAATATTCATTTTCTACCAAATTCATAAAAAAATGAATTCATTAGATACAACCTTATATATAATTCAATATCATGAATTATGACTAAAACTGAATTTATAAATAATGTTATGAAATTAATCATAACTATAAAGAGAAAGGAGAAGATACTATGGAAAGAGAGACTAAGAGAGCACTTTATTATTCTCATCAAGGGAAGAGAGACTAAGAGATTACTTCATTGTTCTCATCAATGTAAATTCTAACAAGACTATATATAAGTCTTGTTTATATGACTTAATTATTGTAACTTATAAGTATATTAAGAATCTACTATTAGGTGCTCTAACATAATAGTGTTAATGACCTTTAACTATGGGAGTTATAAGATGTAGGAAGGTGGAGATCCACCAATCTCTCATTATTCACAACATCCCCCTCCTTAGATGTCTATTAAAAATATGACTCATTAAATCTTACTAGAAAAAAATCCAATGAAAAAAGAACACTAGTGAAAGAAAAAAAGTAAAACATCCTTTGAGAAGAAATTGTCTTGTTAAAAGTATTATCCGGAGAATCCAATGGGAGAAAACCTTGGCAAAGGAAAAAAGAGTGCAACATATATTTATTTTTTCCCCTCGTGTAGACAATTATCTTTGAGACAACGAAGATAAACTTTTTTTTGAAAAGCTTCGATTAACAATGACTTTGTAAAATGATTGTTTTCCTACTCCTTTATATTAATCTTATTCAAAATGCAATTGCTTTAAATATTATTTCCGTATAACGTTGCCATAATCTTTTCTTGAAGTATAACCACAAATTTTTTGTATTTGATTAATCACATGCCTCAACCAAAACGCATTCTTAACTTGTCTCATGTACTATTGAAGTTTCCTCATCAAATTATTTTGTTGTTGTTGTAGTTTGTTTCACATATCTCCATGATATGGTTGTACTTCCTTGTGTAAGCACATAGTTTATTTGGGATTTATACCATTACAAGGATTAAACTAATAACATGCATCTCTAAGATAGAAAAACATATCCTTGACCATGTTCTAAAGAAGTACACATGTGTAATAAATTAACCACAAATGATATTACACAACAAATTAATAATTAACAAGATACATTAGCATTTGATTGCACTAATATATGGTTCTTCATGATCAATTAGTAATTATCATTTTGGTGACCTTACAGTAATTAGTTTGCATAATTGATTTAATTTCCTCATATTAAACCATTTTAGAACTTTTGCAATGTAAGCTTCATAATTCACAAAAATATTATTCAAATACTTATTTTTTATTCTCAAACAAATCTTTATTCTTGCTTGACATTGTATCTTAAACTATTTCTTTAAGCAATCAAATTTCAAACGATGTCATTTCGATATTCCATATTTTGAAAATATTCATTAAGAATATTATACAATGTGCATAAAAAGACGCTTACTCATTATTATTAAGTCATCTCTTCAATAACTTGAATTGTATGTCTCACAAAATTAAATCATTTATGAATTTTCATATAATCATTTAGTTTGGGGAAAATAATTCATCAAATGATAATCAACAAACTCATTTATAAGCAAGTCTCCAAAGAAGCATACATGTGAATTGACAACAAACTTACATGTGACCTCTTAATTTATGATCTGTGTATTGATTCACAAATATCACCTCGTCTACATTCTAGAAATGTGAGACTCATTCTCTCAAATTGTCAATTTCTTTTGAGAACTAATAACACACAAAACTTAATGGATTGAAGAATCTTTTAATTGTTCAAGCGTTCTTGCTAACAACAAACTTTAATATAATATATAAACTTCTATTTTACAATCACCCAATTATTTCAATTGTTCTAATTCATTGAGTCAATATTAAACTGAACGATCATAATTTGTAAAATTTTGCTTTACAAATAAAGCTATATAATAATAAAATTATGTATTTTATCTTTTACATTACCATACTTATATCAAATAGTACTCAAATATATAAAAACAACTTGAAAGAAATAAGATTCTTCCAACAAGTAAAATTTTACAAACCATAAATGCAAAGTTTGTTTAAAAATATAAATTGAATATAAAGAAGTGAAAATCATTCAAAAATTTAAAAATCATTTAAAAATTTAAAATTTCAAGGACAATTAAACAGATATCTTTCTAGCAGAGACTAATTAAACTAAAATTGCTTGCAGAAAAATTTTGTAGGGACTAAAGAATACAGTTATTTTTTTTACAAAGAATAAAAGTAAAATTTCAAAATTTTATAGAGACTAAAAATTTAATTAACATTTTAATTATTCTGCATAGATTAACCAAAGTTCTAGTATTTTGGAAGGAGTGAAACAAACTTTTTTATTTTGCAGGATTAAAACCAATTTCTTGCATTTTACAGGACTAATTATAAATGTCAACTTAAAATCACATTTAACTATTCTGCTAAAAAACTAATGGTGTAAGGCACTAAAATATAAAATGTTTGCGTCTTACATAGACTTGAATAAAAAAAAAAAATTATTTTACAGGGACTATAATAAATTTTTTTGCATTTCGCAAGGTCTAACTGCATAATCAAGCCAAATTTAAAATATTTATGAGATAAATTCCATAACATTAAAATTTATACATTAAAAAAACACAAATTTATTAAATTCCATAACAAAGTTCACAATTTGGCATCTAATGATAAGGCCTAATGTTTTCATAACACTTTTCATAGTACAGTAGAAACACACACAAAAGAAAAATTGATTTTAAACCATAAAGTCTAATTCAACTTAAAAATATTCAAATTGTTTGGTTCAATATTATGTTCAAATTTGAATCGAGACTTCACATTTATATTTTATTGGCTTAATTGCACTTTTGGTCCCCCTATTATAGGTGAAAATTGAAAATAGTCCCTCTATTTTATTTCTCCCCAGTTTTAGTCCCCCAAACAGAATTTGAGCATGAGCTGTCATATTTTTAATGACGTGTCAATAAATTGCTGATGTGGCATACGCTGACATGGAATAAAGTTATTATTTTATTATTTTTGATTAAAAAAAATAGATTTTATTTTAAAAAATCATTTTAATAATTATGAAATATTTATAAAAATACAATTAAAAATAAAATTAAAAAAAAACTCAATTTCTCTCTTAGACAAATTAACAAACACCTTGTCTTCATTCTCCACAACCTTCTCTTTCTCCATCACTAACCCAAACAACCCACTTCCTTTGACTAATTAACAAACACCTCATCTTCATCTTCATCTTCTTCTCGTTCTTCTCCTTTTGGTCTTCCAAATTAATAAATTGAGGGATTAACAAGACCGAAACATCCAAACAAGGTGCCATATTTCTATCTAGCATATCATCCAATATTGTAAAAGCTAGTGAAAATTTACCCTCATTAGATAAACCTTTAATAAGATTATTATAACCAGAATGATCCAAGAATAAGCAATGCTGTAGTTGTTTGAAAACTACAAGTGCGGTGCCTGTAAGACCGTTCGCAGAAAGTACTTCTAGAAATATGTGATATACATCTAACCTTAGGTGAGGGTATGATGAAAGCATGATTTCAAGAAACTGTAATGCTTCTTGAACCATTTTCTGTTGGCAGATATGACCAAGGAGATGTTTAAATTCCTCCAACTTCGGTGACCATTTATTTCTACAAGCAATGTTCCAGTAATAACTGAAGTCCTTCATGTTTCCTTTCTTACATAAAGGTATGAATAAGGAGGTATATGTCTCATTGTCGATGTGAAATTTCTTTTGAAGCATTTCATCGAGAAGAGTTTTTGCTCGGCACAGTAATCCCTTCTTGCTGTATGCCTGTACAACCAAATTGAGGGTTTCGTGGTCGAGTTCACGGGAAGACCGTGGCACTTTCTCCAAAAGTTTGATGACCGGTGTGATTTGTGATCGAGATGAACAAAATTTGTAGAAAGACTAAAAGGAGAAGAACGAGAAGAAGATGATGAAGATGAGGTGTTTGTTAATTTGTCAAAGGAAGTGGGTTTTTTGGGTTAGTGATGGAGAAAGAGAAGGTTGTGGAGAATGAAGACAAGGTGTTTGTTAATTTGTCTAAGAGAGAAATTGAGTTTTTTTTTTAATTTTATTTTTAATTGTATTTTTATAAATATTTCATAATTATTAAAATGATTTTTTAAAATAAAACTTATTTTTTTTAATCAAAAATAATAAAATAATAACTTTATTCCATGTCAGCGTATGCCACATCAGCAATTTATTGACATGTCATTAAAAATATGACAGCTCATGCTCAAATTCTGTTTGGGGGACTAAAACTGGGGACAAACAAAATGGAGGGACTACTTTCAATTTTCACCTATAATAGGGGACCAAAAGTGCAATTAAGCCTATTTTATTTTAGTTTTTTTTTACCATTTCATCCATTAAAAAAAATTGATTTTGAATACTTCCAACTACCATAAAATATTAATTCTTAAATCAATTAAAGTGGTAAAACTGAAAAAACTAAGGTCGGCAGTATGGCAACAAGTGCAAATTCCTCCTTCCATACTTCCTAGAGACGAACTGGTTCAATCTTCTACTAGTCTTTGTTGTTGCTCGTTTCTATGTTATTGAAGACGCACGGAATAATAAGTATCAAGAGTTAAGAACTAAAAAAACATGAGTGGAGAGAATAGAGAGAAAGTGGCAGTTCAAACTCTAATTAGAGGAAAAGGGAGGGGGATCCGACTGGACTGTTGTGAGTCATAGGAGAGGAAAAGATCCTATTATGAGAGCGAAATCTGAGAGCGAAATCTGATTAAAATAATATGTCCAGTTTATTTGATTTTTATCTGGTTTTTATCCACTCAACTCCCAAAAATCCTAAAATTCCAAAATGATTCTGATTTTGCATCACACCGATCTTCCATCTTTCGGTAGCGTTTTCCGATAATTTATTATTAAATTCATTGAGATATTACTAACTTCATTGAGATTACTAACTTCATTTAATAAATTGCTTATTTCTAATCAACCATACTATATAATAACTAGTTAATGGATTAAGATATTTAATATTTATTGAGAAACACTAAAATATGACAGACTAGATATTTTAACTCTAATTTCTTAAATTATACTGATTTTTAAAGGATGAATTTTTTTTAAATGTTACATTAATATGTTACGTTGAAAATGATATTGAGATTTAGATATTACTCAATCTTAACTTAATTATAAATGCTCAAGATAAAAATTAATATATTAAATTCATTAGATATTTTAAATTTACTAAATCTTGTGGTGGTAGTGTGTATCTCGGTGTTTGAAGAAGACTTTCAAGTGTTTGTATTTTCTACGATTTTATTATGGTGCAGTAATTATTAAATTTGATCGAAGAAACTTTCAAGTGTTTATATTTTATATGGTTTTAGTAATAAGTAATTTATTGAACTAGTATGAATCATAATTGGTGGTGTTAATGAAGTTAGTAATAAATCAATTTTAATCACAAGTTATTATAAGCAATTGTATGGTTGATGTATGTTTTTTATTGGACTTTCATTTATAAAAACAATCAATTTTTAAATATGAATAATCAATTTTTTTTAAATAACCGCTTTTTAAACTATGAATAAATAGTTTTAAAAATATAAATATTAAAAAATAATCAAATTTTAATCAGTTTTGAGAAAAAATCGATTTTAAATTGAATTTTTTTGAAACCGGTTGTTTAACTAGAAACTAGTTATTTAACCATAACCAATTTTACAATTGGTTTTATAATTGGTTTTAAACCAAATAATGGTTTGTTATAAATATGAATCCATATATTGGTTTTACAATGGATATGGTTTGGTTTTAAAATAAAAAAAAAACCAATCATGCACAACCCGAGTTTACGTGGCGGCTCGTCAAACAAGTGTGGTCAGGATTTTGGCTTTGTTAGATTTTCATAGGTCAACCGCAGTGGGGAGATGGAGAGAGCTATATGTAACGTCTTGTTTGGTTCTTATCAAACTTGGGCTAGGGAAATGCAGTTTGAGAGGAGAGAAACACAAACGAAGGTTGAGATCATAAGGCCAGATGGCGATACCTTCAAGGATAGGATCGAGAAGAAATTAGGGAATCGTGTGTCACAAGTCTCTTACACGAATATTGTAAAGGTTGCGACGAGTAATGAAAAGAGACGAGAATGGAGACCTAAACTAGTGCAACTTGATGAGGTTTTGCATGGATTGACTATGTTGCAAAGGAGGTCATTTGGTGGGCTAGAGAAAGTGTGGTGGGTTTTTTGCATAACCACATGAAGAATGAAAAAAACAAGAACTGGCGGGTTTGAATTGGATTTTGCTAAAGTAAAATTATTTTTCTCAAAACCAGACATAAGATAAAGCAATGAAAATTAAAAAGATAGAGAAGAGAAACAAAAAACCAATTTATTATGGGTTCACCACAAACAAGGTAGTTACGTCCAGTCCCTTCACTCTAAAATATTTAATCCACTAAATCAATTGATTTATCACAAGTCAACTGAAACACCTACTAGTCAAGTTGATTATGTTCAAGTATTCTCAACCTTTTAGCTTAATACAATCAAGTTGTTGAAGACAACAACCACTACTGGACTTTGTTACAAGAGAATGATATTAGGTTTCTAAAAAGCTATCACATGAGAACATTACACAAGTATGCACTTAGAAGGTAAATGAGTTTTTCAGTAAGAATGTAAAGTATATTATTTCTCATGATTGTTGTATGTATCTTTTTAGGCAGTTTTCTCACGTGTTTTCTTATGTTCTACATTGTTAATAAAACATTTTTATATATAAAACTGCAAGTTCAATTAGGGTTTCTGACCTTTTCTTCTTAGGTTAAATATGGATCGTATCAATCATCAAAAATCTTGAATCACTATTCAGTAGTTGTCCATATTTGTCTTCAGAATTGATTCAACATATCTTTATGAAACAACAGAAACATCAGATAATGATCCCACAAGATGATGCCATTATATTTGTTTAATTAGAGGATACATTTAACTTTGATGAGTAAGGAATGTAGAGTTATTGACTTCTTCAAATTCGTTGGCTTAGAGAATTTTCTCGTAGATCGTCCACTTTAAGTAGAACGTTGACTTTAAGAGAGTTTTGACTTTGGAGATCAATAGAGGTGCGTTGATAACAATCAAACGAATACTAACACATGCAAGTTGAGAGCGCGTTCATTAGAATTAGAAGAATAGTAACATAAGCGCGTTGAGAGTATGTTGATCATAATCTGAATAATAGTAACATAAGCACATTGTAAGCATGTTGATTATAATAAGAAGAATAGTTCTATTTATTAGAGTATAGCCTTTGTTTCGATGATTCTCTTTCTTTCTACAACGAAGCATCATGTACAAAGTCTTGAAAATCATACATTAGAAAGTCTACTAACTAAAAAAATTCATTAAAACATAAATTGTTGTCACAACAATTTGGTTCTAATACCACGTGAACTCATTTTTCATTTAGCAAAAGCTTTCAATCGTCGGTTCATTCAATTTTAAAGCTACTCCCATAGAAAGGAGGAAAATTTTCCAAAAGCATTAGAAGGTGAAGACTTAAAGGTGACAATAAAAGAAATGAGTTCTTTATTAAAGCTTTGGTTTGAATCAGTTGATTTTTTGTCACCGAATAATGCAAAGTGAAATAGAATTCCGTTGGTGAGAGTTTGGGGTATGCCTATTCATAAATGGAATGAGAAGTTGTTTGATTTGTTAGTAAGCAAGGTGGGTCATTATATTGAAATTTATGAAGCGACATTTAATATATTGGGCTTTGACTTTGCAATTTTTAATCAAAACATCATCAATTGTGTTCCTTAACTCATTCTCTAAGGTGATGATCAACAATAAATTCTTTCATCTGCATCTAGTGAAATAATTTTTCACATGTCTGAAGTGTGATCCCCAAATTCTGCAATAGGATTGTAGTGATAATGAATGTTTTGATTATAGCTTGTGTCTAGATTCACTACAAGATTATGAGGAAAATTATGCTTTTAATTTAGAGATCATGAATGCCCTATTAAGCGGTTTTAATAAGGAATGGGAGCGTACGGAAAACATGGAGAAATAAAGGGAACATTCATAGGGGATTTAGAAGGAAGAGGTATTAAGGAGAATTTGGTCACGAATGTGGGAATGGAGGAATTGAAACAATGGAATTGCTAGAAAGAGGTTACGAGTCAGATTGGTTCTTTCTGAAGAAGTTTGGATTGGGGAAGAGAACACAAGCCCACTAATCGATCTCATTAGGTAAATATAAGGTAAAAGGAGAGGGACATTGTGTTATGTCGATAGTCCATTGGAAAGGAAGGGGTTGAAATTTTTTGGTTTCATTAGTGTGAACTCGAAGGAGTTACTTCTCGAGTAAAATGGAACAAGTTGATACCTTTAATGAAGAAGATATCGAGGTATTAGACGTTGGTAGTGAAGGTTCAATAGATAAGTCTCATTCCAATAACCCAAAAAGTAACATAATAGGACCCAAGGCCTGTCTAACCCTCATTGCATGAAAAGAAGTAGATGAATATTTTCTAGAATAAAGCAGTTAGCTAGGAATGATGAAAGCTATAAAAACCTTTAAAGGTGATTGAAATTACAAGAAAGGGGATGGGTTGAATTGTGTTTACCTTTTTTTGAAAAACTATTTTCTTTTCTTCAAAAATTGTTGTTTATCAACACATTCAACTTACTATTGAAAGAGTTTTAGAGTTAGCAAGGTTAAATCACAAAGAACTAAAATGCAATAATTAAAATAGACTAAAGAGACATCGATATTTTTATACTAGTTCACAACAAACTGTTGATACCTCTAGTCCTCCCCTTACAGAGAGATTTTGCATCAGTACAATTGAGGGCTTAGTTCACTATTTCCATTAAATAGTTGTACAAGTATTTTTTACTCTATTTCTTCAAGCTTTGAGTATTTTTCTATAGCCTTTGCAGACTTTCGTTCTTAGAACCATTCTTCAATATATTGGCATTATGTCGTTGAGGTTCATGAGGGTCTTGAACCTTTTCAGGTACCTCTTTGAGAATGAGAGGGTTATATTGTTATCGGGCTAAGTTAGGTTAGTTTTAGTTTGTGTTTGATGTGTCACAAAGTATGTTTCATGTTTTCTTATTCTTATCAAGAGGATGTTACATATTCAATCCTATATCAAATCAAGTGTATGAAAACACTTTGACTGATTTACATCAATTCTAATAACTCTCTTTTGAGAGGATTTTTCATTATTGTATTTTGATGTGTTCTTTGCTTTTTCAAAAGTACCCTTTTTGTTATGTTTTTGTCTACAATATTTATTGACAGATCCCTTTCATCTTAAATACATGAAGGAAATGTACGTTGAGATGTTTCATTTGGAGGTTCTTTAGGGTATGGGCTTTGTACCTTAGGGTAAAACATGTGTACTTTATTTGCAAAAGGACAATTGTATCTTCATGGGTTTCAACAATTGAATCATTGAAGATAAATCTATCCATTGAGCTAAAAATTGACTCTTAGAAATCACTCCTTAAAATATGAATGACAATTAGAGGAAATAGTGGGTACGAAATCATAGGATGGAACAATCAGAGTATTGTCTTACAAACCGTTAGAGCAAACATGTCATTAAGGGATGCAGATTATAAGAGAAAATATATTCTAAATGATTATCAAAGGATGCGTATAAACAGAGGATTCATTGATCAAACAATGTCTTGCAGATCATCATATCATTAACTTTTGTTAGAGCATTGAATTTTCCAGAGGCATTGACTTTGTCAGAACATTGACTTCGCTAAAAGCATTGACTTTGCTAGAACGTTGACGTTTCCACAAGCGGTGAATTTATCATATGATACATAAAAGTTGAAAGGCAAACGCTTGATGAGATTATCAGAGTTAGAGGCATGATATTTCTTGTTATGCTTGTCAAAGGTAGAGGCAAAAAAATTCTTATAACGCTTGTTAGAGGCAAAGTCAGAAACATTCTTGTACACTTATGTGTTAGAGTCAGTGGAAGATTAATTCATGTTAGGTCCATTATAGGAAATCATGGTACTGCATTGCTCGCATCCCAAAGTTAACTAAAGCTTGTGATAACAAATGCAAGTGTGATGGATTTTATGCTTTCAAGATGAAGTCTTGGTTTCGTCTTCTTTCATCTAGTCATCAGAGGTATACAACAATGCATGCTTTACTGCGCTTGTTTCCGCAATATTTCTTTTACATTTTGCTCCAATAGAATATCTCAAAAGTACTTGTAATCTGGGCTACTTTGAATGTTTGTTAACATAACTTTTGCTTTTAATCTGCACACTTAGCATATATAGTTAGGGAGTAGTTGTTTTTTATTTATATGTGTTTGTTATCATCAAAATATCATCTAGAGGATTGTATTTAAAATCATTTTTGCACTAACAACCTCTTCTCAACATCAAGTAAGCAATCTTTCTTCGGATTTGAGGGAGCTATGATTAGTGGTGATTAGAGGTTTTGGGTGAATTTGCAAGAGAGCAGTGAAAAGATTGGGGGGAAGTAGTCTCATTTTGGGAAAATATGGGGCTAAGATTTAAGTAATAGAAAAAATATGTGTGCGATTACATTCATTGTCTGGAGGAAAGAGACAAGAAGAACGTGGAAAGGGGCGACCGAAAGGTTGTTAAAGGAGAAGGGAGGTGGAGTTATTATAAGGATTTAGTGTTTTAATGAAGATTTTATGTTATAAATTATAATGTAAAGGTTTTAGGGTGGCAAAGAAGACGGGAATTCCAAATTTTATTCGAGTTAAAATACCATATATGGTGTGCTTTTAAAAGACAAAATTGGAGACGGCGGATCAAAACTTATGAGTATTATTATGGGGTTTGAATAGTGTTTTGTTCTCGTTCAATCCTTTGGGTGGCCAATCAAGAGGTTTTCTTATTATGTGGGGTGGTGATAGGTTGGAGGTGGTGTTGTTAACTACTTTTGAGCATTTGCTCATGTGCAAGGGTTATGGTTGTAGGACAAACAATGGGTAAGGATCATTAATGTTTATGCACCATGCGATACTAAAGGTACATATGTGCTTTAGAATAAACTATTATGTCAAGTTGTTGGTGTGTTTATGGTGACTTTAATGCAAATTGTTATGTTGTGGAAAGAAAAGGAAGGTCGTGGAAATCGGGATGTGGACATGAAGGCTCTCAATGATTTATTTTTGTGGCGGCATTGGTTGATTTACCATAAATTAGTAGGAGGTTCACTTGGCCTCGCCTTAATGGGGATCTCATGAATAGGTTGAATTGCTTTTTGCTAACAAACAAGTGGTTTAATGCATGTCATTGTTGTCAAAGAGAACTTGAAGAGGATTTTGTAACCACTTTTCTTTAAGGTTGTAACTTTGTCAAACAGAAGTGAAAAACCATGAAGGTGGAGGGGTGGGGTTTTTATTTCGAAGGAAAAGTTGAAAGGGAATAAGATTCTCTGAACGGGGGCATAAGGAGCATTGTTCAAATCAGAGGTATAAGAAACATGGCTTTAAAGAGGGATTGAATAGATTAGACATTAAGGGGAGACAAAAACCTTAAGTGAAACATAGGTGGCAGAGAGACATTTTTTATCAGCTTAGTAGTGCTCTTTGTTGAAAGTTAGGTGTAGCATACAATTGTAAAAGTTTAGAGTTAGATGTGAAGGTACTGAAAAACACAAGAAATGGAGTTTTAATTGTGTTTTGTCATTTTTTTTAAAATTATATGAGTTTCTTAACTAATAGTATGTTCTTTATCAAATCATTCAACTTACGATTATGAAGCAGGTTGAGTGAGAGTAACATTGAATCATAAATAACTTAAATTAGAATAACAGAGAGAGAGAAGAGACACAAAGATTTTTGTACTAGTTCACAATAGACTTTTGTTACATCAAGTACTCTCTTAAAAGAGAAATTTTTCCTCAGTATAATGGATGATTTAATATGTTATTTAAGTAATAGAATATAAATACTATTTACTCTGTATTTTTAGACTTTGAATATTTTTCTTATGCCTCTCCAAGTAGTTAACATAAACACCCTTCTTAACTTTCTAGCAGCTTGCCATTGAGGTTCCCGACTATTGTTATAGCTCTTCAAGTACGTCTTAGGGATGAAATAATTCTTGCCATTATTGGGTTGATTTACATTAGTTCCAGTTTATGATTGAATTGATACAAATTTTATTTCAACGATTCTGACACTCATCGAGAGGTTATTACATTTCAAGTCCTAAATCAATTCAAGTGTATAAAACACTTTGACTAATTTACAACAATTCTAATAACTCTCTACTGAAATAATTTTTCATTCATTCTTTTCTGTTGATATGGATATGTCTTAAAGGTTGATGTGCCTTAAATGCTTATTCAAGATGTCCAACGGTAAAATTCTCAACGGGTACATTTCTTAGTGTTTAAGTAGAAACCGATCAATATGAAAAAAGAGGTGGGAGAATGAAAAAGACAATGTGTTAAGAAGAATTTCTATAAAAGCAAACATCTCAAAATATGTCATGTGTTACTTCAGTCAAAGGATAAATAATTCCTTCACGAGGAAAGGATGTTGGAATGTTGACTTCTTATTAAAGTGTTGATTGTACCAGAGTGTTGACTTGAAACGTTGACCAGACAGTCAACTGGTTTGCCATAATTTTCAGATGCATAGTCATCAGAGTGAGCTTGTATTTAGATTCAGTTGAGGCATCTTGAAAGCATGCTTAACAAAGTCAAACACAAGTTCAACAAATTATTCAGAGTCACTATGAACTTGTTTATTAGATTGTCTTTCTTTGTTCATCATTGGATCTAACTTGTACTAGAACATTGCCTTTATCATAGACTTTTATTTATATCTTTCTTCTTTTGATCTTTGAGTCGAAGGATCAACATGGTTCTTTATTCAGAGGCATATAAATATTGTAGTATTATTTTCTTTTGTGATCTGAGGGTTAATCATGGACTTGTATTTCTTTTGTCTTTAATGCTTAGACTCATATGTAGATTATTAGATGCTTGTGGCAATGCTAATAATTTATTTTCTTTTGTGATCTGAGGGTTAATCATGGACTTGTATTTCTTCATATGCCTTTTATCTTGACTTTGACCAGAGGCTAATGTGTGTATCCACTAAATATTTGCATTAATGAAAGACTTCAACCTTTTGTCATTCAACCTTCAAAGTTTAGCCTTCAAGTGTAAGACAAACTACTTGCACATTTAATCAAATAACATAGACCATTGAAGTTTTAATAAACTTCTCTTTGTTTGGTTAGTCTCAACATTGTTGAAATGTACCATAACTTTTCCGTTATTTGCACTAGAAATTTTAATTTATCGACTAATACTTCTTCTCTTCATTAGATAAATTTTAATATTAGCATTCTGGTTTTTCTCACTAGTTAACTTACTCTGCTTCATTCAAGCACAATTTTTTTTAGATTGTCATCGAAAAGTTTCAAGAAGACAAACAAAACTTTGATAAAGATTTATCACAACGACATCAAGACAATTTTCAAAAAATTTATGCATATCATTGATTCTCAATTGAGTTTCTAGCTGCATTGTAGACTAATCACATGATAAAACATTTTCTTAGATAAGATAATCTACAATGATATCTCAAACCCTGGTATAGATTCAAAAAAAATTACTCTATTCAATGAACACAATTAAAACTCTTTTCCATTATGTTATTCTCTTTGAGCATTTAGTTATCTTAATATAGAGATTCCACTCCACTACTTACAATATTATTGAAAGTGATTACTCATACATAAACAATATGATTTTAGCACAAATAATCAAGTTTAAAAAATTTTAACTGCTAATTGATTGCCAATAATTTTTTTTCAAAATAACTCTTATTGAGAGATGAAATTATCATTAGAGAAATAGATTATCTGCTAATACATTTTATCTATTATCATATAAAAATTTCAATCTACAATAACCATAGTTTTTGTCAATGTATGATTTTGAAAGAAAAATAATTTTGAATTTCAAAGCTAAATTGAAAGTATGAACCATTTAACTGATATTTCCAACAATAAATAATGTTTGCTCTTACACGGTAAAGTGCTCAATCAAGAGACCGAACTCTGATACGAATTAAAGGTGTTGAAAACTACAAGAAATGAGGGGTTTCAATTATGTTGATCATTTATGAAAATCAAATTTGATTTCTAGACAAAAAGATGTGTTCTTTATCGAAACATTCAACTTTGATTGTATTAGTTTTTAATTAGAAGAACTTAAATCAAATAACAAAGTCGATGAAGAGAATAGACGCAAGTATTTTATACTATTTCACAACAATTATGGCTACATCTACTCCTTCCCCTTCCAGAGAGGTTTTGCCTCAGTAGCATCTAGGGCTTAATCCACTATTAAATCAATAACATACAAGTATTATTTTCTCTGCCTCTTTAGGCTACAAGTCTTCTTTTCTCTACCGCTCTGAACTCCAAGTATTATTTGCTCTGCCGCCAGGTTCCAAATATTCTTTTACCTCTTCAAGTACCTCTTTTTGGATTAAAGAATTGTTGCCATTATTGGACTTGAATACATTCATTGAATTATGTGTCTCAATTGACACAATATTTTCTCATATGCTTAACTCTCATTAAGATGATACTACAATTTAATTCTTATATGAATTCAAGTGTATAAAAACATCTTGATTGATTTACATCAATTTCAAATAAATCTCAACATAGAAGATTTTTTTATTCATTCTTTTCTCAATTGATAAATATCAATAATTTAAGTCAACCTTCAATGTTAACTTATTGATTAGAGACATTGACTTTTTCATATGATAACTTTATTGGAGGAAACAATGCGTCATAGAATTTTCAATCATTTTATTCATAAATGAAATTTTTATTTTATCAGAGTGTTGACTTTCTTAGAGGCTTGATTCAGATGTTAGTCTTGTTCTTATCGAAATAGATGATTAACAAAAGTCTTGACTCATAATTGAATTTTGTCAGAGACAAACAGTCATATTTGCGCTCTTTTATTTTGTGATAAAGGTATGATTCATTTACTTATATATTCTTTTTTAAGACTTGGATATGAACGAGCAAACTTTTGTTGTAATGTCTCTCATTAATATATAATGATTTGCTCTATTAGTAAACATAATTACTTGTGCATTATGTAGTAATATTCTTCGTGTTTAACACTCAAATTATTATATAAAACTAAATCATAAAGTATGTTACCTTAAAATATAAAATCATTGATATAAGACTTATTCGTGTTTCTAGTCTCTACAAAATGGCATTATTTTGGTTTTAGTCCCTATAAAAATGATTTTTTTATTTATTTATACCCCTATAAATTTCAAAAACTTTTAAAACAGTTATTTATGTATTTTTTTAAATTATAAAAACGCTTAGATGGTCAAATTTTCATGAGGTGATGGTTATTGATGTGGACACATCATGCATAAAATCATTAATGATGTTAAAATTGTTGATTGTATCTGCACTAGATTAAAGCTGATTTATCGATTTGAATTAAATAAATTGTATAACGAGACAACAAATTCAAACGTCTTATTGAGACGACGTACAAAACAACTATACATTTGGACGACGAAATTATAATTAAAAAAAAATTGCCGCGAAGTGAAAATAATAATTTCAGGTTTTTAAACCACCTTTCTTCAGGAAGAAGAAAAGGGAGCTAACGAAGAATGAACTCTGCCGCCAAGTTATTTGTGGCTTGCAATGCAAAGTACTAAATTGGAGAATTTGAGCATGAATTTGTTTGAGATGAGAGTGAGAGATAACATTTAAGCATGAATTAGAGTGACGTAGAAGGATTTGAGAATTTTAATCTAGGGTTGATAATCTGAATTGGTTAAATTTTTTAAAATTTTAAAAGTAATAAATAATGTTATCTCATCCATGAAAAAATAATATTATTTAATGACTAAAATATAATTATTAATTAATATAAATAACATAAAAATAAAATATTAATGTAGAAAATATTTTATCCAGTGCCACCTCAGTGTCACATAATAAATAAGATCAACACATAATCAAAAATTTTAGATATAAAAAATTCAAGATTTAGAAAAATTAAAAATTAAATTATAATAAAATAGAGAATTTCTAACGAGAACAATTCGTTTGAAAAAAATACCTAATAAAATAACATTAATATTTATCAATTAAATTAAATTTTAAGAATCCGTCTCTTTAATCATAAAAAAAACTACGCGTAATTGCAGTTTTAATTCATCTATTCTAGCTGAATCAAGAAAATAGTCTCTCTATTTTCTTTCTCTTTAGTCTTAGTTTCCAAACAGAATTGTAGTTTAAAACTGGATGAATTGTCATATTCTTGCGTTTATTTAAACCAAACTATGTTTTAAGATTTCATAATAGAACAATTGTGTATGAAATTTATGATTATAAATTGTGTGGTGGGACTTAAAAAAAATGATATTTTATCAAATTTTAGATTAAAATTTTATTTACAAATTTATATTGAGAAAAATAAAATGAGAGAACTATTTTCGTAATTCAAATATAATAAGAGGATAAAAACTACAATTAAATAAAAAAATTAAACATTTCATCTTTAACAAAATATGTTGGTTTATTTAATTTTTTTAATACAAATTATATTTTTGATACAATCGATTTGTCTAGTTGGCGTTACATATAATTGACTGAATATATTATTATTAATCTACAATATATATGAGTTTTATAGCATTACCTAGATAGGTGCTTTTATTATAAGTCGGAAAGTTCATATCAGACATATGGCACTCCATAAAGAACATGGCCCTTAATCTTTTTGTCTATTGATTAGTCATATCAATGTACTTCGTCAAATTTCTTTATACCTGAAATACTGCTCGTATCAATGGAACTAGTCCATCACAAATGATGTGACCCATCAGTTACTGTTAAATATATATTTAAAAATTATATTTTAACAAAACAATATAACACAATATATAACACGTACGTACTGTTTATGATATTCTTTTTTTAAATTTAGAGTTTTTCTTTTATAATAAATTAACTTTTTTTATTTTCTTTTAAATTTATTTATTTATTAGATATATTTTTATGAAAGAAATACAAATTTATACTATTAACTACTTTAAATACTTTATAAATTACGTAAATATAAATTATTAACTATTTATTTGATATATATTTCATTAATTATTTTCATTTTTTTTTTTAAAAATTAAAATAAAGAATGAACAATACACCGAATGTGTTTGCGCGTAGTATCTATGTCAAAAGTTGTGTTCCAATAATACAACAGATGTATATTATAAAACTAAAATTAAATGAAGAATCTCTATTGATATTAATTTTTTAATAGATAATAATTTCATTTAATAATTATATCAACTATATTTTATTTGTTTTCACTTATATTTATTATTGTGTGTGTTTATTTAAGTGATTTTATCGTTTTAATG
>JBBPBR010000005.1:29812098-29838399 GCA_037974775.1 Cicer pinnatifidum | reverse complement strand
ATTCAATAAAATGTAAATTTAATCAAATTTATAATTTAAATCTTTAAATAAACTCATATTTTCATTCTTTATTTGATGTTGTTAGAGATAAAAATATGAGTTTATTTGAATATTTGAGTTATCCATTTGATGCAATTTGCATTATATTGAAGATGATTATTAATTTTATGGGTTTTGTTTGAAAATATTGATGATTTTTATATATATAAAAAAGATAACAATGTTGACATTTTGAAATATAAAATATCAAATTGTCACTTAAAATTAAAAAAAAAAAAAAAAAGACCAAATAAAAAAGGACTAAAACGTTAACTAAAATTATGTTAAGGGATCGCAAGTGCAATTTAGCCAAAATAAAAAAACACATATATGGAACAAGGTGGCAACTTATCTTCGTTCTTGTTTCTAATAGCGGTTGAGGGTCTGAATGTTCTTTTTAGTGCTTATGTGAAAGTCAATCGATTCAAAGGTTTTAAGGTGGGCACAAATGAGTTTCGTGTCTCTCTTTTACAATTTACAAATGATAAGCTCATCATAGGAGAGAAGTGTTGGGATAATATTAGAGCAATCAAGGCTAACTTGTAGTGGTTTGAGTTTCAATAAATGTTAATTTTCATAAAAGTATGTTGGCAGGTGTTAATGTTAACAGTTCATGACTTCAAACTGCGGCATAGATTCTTAATTGCGAGATGAGATATGTCCCATTCAAATATTTGGGGATGCCTATTGGTGATAATCCTCGACGTAAGGTGTTTTGGAAACCTGTTAATGAGAAGATCCGAAATAGGTTGGCTGGTTGGAACTCTAGAACTTTATCAATGGGGGGCCATTTAGTACTCTTCAAAGTTGTCTTATATGCATTGCCAATTTATTTTCTTTCCTTTTTCAAGGCTCCTTCAAGTATCATTTATCAATTTGAATCCATTTTTAAATCATTTCTTTGGGGTGGGAATGAGGAAGTGAGTAAGTTTCATTGGGTCAATTGGGAGAAGGTGTGTTTGTCTTTAGAGAAGAGTGAATTAGGAGTCTGATATTTGAAATTTTTTAATAAAGCTATATTGCGTAAATGGCGTTGGAGGTTAAAAATGGAGTCAGAGGTCTTTGGGTTAAGATGTTGATCAATAAATACGGAGTGGAAGTTGGGGAATTTAGGGGGCGGGGGTGGAAGTTCGAGGGGGGTTTGTGTGGTGGATGGATATTTTTGCGGGAAAAGTTGGTATTGAAGATGAATGGTTTGATAAAAAAAATTGTTTAAAATTATAGGGAATGGGAGTAATAAATTGTTTTGGAATGATCCATGGTTGGTTACTGCGGTCTTGCATGAGAAATTTAGTAGGTTATATCATTTGTCTTTGCAACAAGAGGAAAATGTAGAGTATATGGTAGAGTTGTTGCGACGGGATGATTTTCAAGGGTGGAGATGGCAGAGGCAGTTGTTTGCATGAGAGGAGGAATTAGTGGAGAAATGTAGTCTTTTATTGGCTAACGTTCATTTGCAAGTTAATGTATTTGATAAGTGGTCATGGAACAATACGCAAGGAGAATCATATTCGGTAAATGAGGCATATTATGTACTACGGGAGGAGCTTGTCGCTAGTATCAACACGCCTCCATTTCAAGACCTTGTGTGACATCCTTTTGTCCAAGCAAAAATATCATTATTTGTGTGGATGTTGTTTCAAGATATGTTGCCTACAAAGGAAAATTTGTTTCGTCGAGGAATCATTTTTGTGGAAGATCAACAATGTGTAGCATGTTATGGGGAAGTTAAAATAATAAGTCATTTGTTCTTTATGTGCCCTCTTTTTGGATTTGTATGATATGATGTTTTGAATTGGTTTGGACTATTAGGTGTATTTCATAAGGAGACAATTAATCACGCTAACCAATTTGATGGTCTTTTTTTATGCGGCCGTGTATCAAGTCAAATAATTAATTTAGTTTAGTTTGCGGTGATGTGGACAATTTGGAAATCAAGAAATGAGGCGATTTTTCATTCGCATGTTTTGAATGCAAATCTTATAATTGAGCATGCTAAACTTTTAGCATGGAGGTGGATCAAATTGCATGTAAAGGAATTTTGTTATTGGTATAACCAATGGTGCTCTCAATCCTTAGAGTGCATTGGTATCGCTTGTGGTTAATTGTTTTACTTGTTTGAATAGTTTAGTTTCTATTTCTGCTTTACGGTGGTCATAGAGTAGAAACATTGTAAAATTTCTTTTATTTTTACTCTAAATACTTCTTGTGCTTATAACATTTCTTGAATATATTTATATTTTACTTCTTAAAAAAAATATTAATAGATTAATAGTGAAATTTGAAGACAAAATTAAAATTAAGAAAAAAATTTATATCTTTAACTTTTTAAGTTATTCAAAATCTTTACAGTGGCCCTTTTTTAAGTTATGTCCAAATTCTATGTCCAAAAATTATATCAGTAACTTTTTAAATGTTAGTTGTTTTTATTATTATTTTTTTTTTTTTATAGTTTCTGTCCAATAAAATTGAATCCAAGAACATTCTTCCTTTTATTCATCAATTTCATCAATCTAGACAAATTGAAATTCATAAAATGATTTTTTAAAAATTATTTTCAAACATTTTTCTTGATATTTCTCTTTCATTACAAAAATTTGTAAATGACCCAATCAAATAAAAATAAAATCATTACAATACATTAACTAAACAAAAACTTTATTTATTAGTTTTATTGAAAATAAAAAAAAAAATAGGAAAAGTGAAAAATTTTCTCTTTGCATGAGGTCAAGATCTATTTTAGATTTTTATAGGTTTTAATTTTTATTTAATTTTAGTGTGTTTCCAAATTGAGTTCCCCCTAAAGTCCAGAAATCGTTTATTTCGCTCTTGGTTTCATATACGAACTTCAATTTAAGAAGCAGAAGGGCAACAACGTAAACTATGACAAATTAATATCCGATTCTCTAAAATCAGTTACCCTAAAGTTGAATTTTACTTTTTTTTTTTTAACATTTTGTCATTATATATATATATATATATATATATATATATATATATATATATATATGCCAACGCAACATCATTACAGAGAACTATCATTATCAACTAAATGAATAGGACTGTAGTTTCCATATTCAAGCTTGTGGCATGCATGGACCTTCTTTAATTCCTGTCAATTCGCCATCTTCTCTAAGCTGACCAATGCCTAATCTAGTATAAAGATATTCGATATTATTTTGAGTATACCCTACAATTAAGCAATTAAGTGAAGTCATATCACAAAATAATTGATTCATCAATTGGTCCTTCTAGTACATTCTCTTCTAAGTTAATGGACAAATTATATAATGGGAAATAATGGTTGGTTGTCTGACTACATAAGCATTCCAATGGCTAACAACCGAATTACTCATCACTTTATGTTACATTTGTATAGAAAACATAATATTTTCAAAAATAATTTTATTTTTGGTTTTAATATAATATTAATTATTTTTTTTTTAAAATTGAGTTCACAATACAATTTTTTAATATTCATAGTCTCAACATTGAAAAATTCAATAACTAATTATATTGAACATACTTGTATTTTACTACCTTTGTTAACCTATTTTATTTGTGTTATAATTAAGATAGAGTTAGTTTTTCTTATCTACTTTATATTAGGGTTTTTGTTTTAGTAGTTTGTGAGTCACATATTCTCTTGGGTTCAATCTCATATAAAAAAAAAAAAAATCCCTATTTTGTTTGTAAGAAAGATTTATTGTAATCAATATAGAGGTATTTTTAGTCGCTCTAAACTTAGTTATTTCTCATTCATCTTCTTCATCTTGAGTTTTTCTTCTCCTCTACAATTTCTCTCTGTTTTTAATTTTTTTTAGTGAAATTCGTGATGGATTCTGATCATGATACCTCTTTTTCTTCATTGTTCAATGATCATTCCACCATCCAACAACATATCAAGAAATCCCCAAATTATAATCAAAGTTATCAAATGACATGTTTGTTCTTGGTACTATTTCTCGCCCTAAAGATACAGATCGACTTTCGATGGCATGGGATTAGTGTAACACCATGTTTATGTCTTGGATTACGAACTCGCTCGAACCAGACATTGCACAAAGTATTATCTGGATGGATTCTACTGCAGAGATATGGCACGAACTGAATGATCTCTATCATCAAGGAGATGTATTTCAGATTTAGACTTGCAAGAAGAAATTTATGGTCTTAGGCAAGGTGATTCCTCTATTACAATATGTTTTTACCAATTTAAAGAAACTCTGGCAAGAGTTAGATAATTTTCGCCTCTTACCTTCTTGTTCTGGTACACCTACTTGTTCTTGCAATCTCTTACCAAAGATTAAGGAATATAAAGAAAATGATTATGTCATTTGTTTCCTTAAGGGCTTGAATAAAAAATATTCCCTAGTTCGATCTCAGATCATGTTAATGGAGCCTCTCCCTACCATTAGCAAGGTTTTCTCGATGCTTATACAACAAGAACGTCAATTCTTTAGTCATATAGAAGAACTTAAAACTGCTGCTGTTGTTTGCAACTCTAGTCGTGGATTTGGTTGTGGTTCATCTCTAGGTAGTGGTCGTGGTTCTGGTGGTCGTGGTCGGGGTTACAAAATTTGCACTCACTATAATAAATCAAGCCATACAATGGATGTTCTCTTTAAAAAACATGGGTACCCTCTGAACTATCCGCGATCTAATTCAGGTTCTTCCAAAAATTGCTCATCTACCAGCCCTGATATTAAGGATGCTCTTGATCCCAATAATTCCGATTCTTCAAGTTTAGACAATGCTACTCAAGTTTTCACTTTGGACCAGCAAAAGGCTTTGCTTGCTTTAATTCTAACCTCCACATCCTCCTCTACCAGCACTGTAAATCAACTTCAAAATTCACCTTATATCAATTTGCGTAATTCTTTTTCCCAACAAATTTCGAATTTAGTTTCTAATCATTCTTGGATCATGGACACAGGTGCAACTTATCATGTTTGCTTTTATGCCAACATGTTTCAATCTATTAAAAAAATTCAGCCTATTTTCATTAAATTACCTAATGGTTCTTTGATTATTGCTCAATTTGTTGGGACTATTTTCTTTAACAATGATTTTTTACTTGAATGATGTTATTTATCTACCTCAATTATCTACTAATCTCATTTTAGTTCCTCGATTAACCAATTCTCTTAATTGTCATCTTGTATTTCATGCTACTAATTGTTTAATACATGACAACATCTCCCTGAAGATGATTGGTACAACTAGTATTCATCATGGTTTATACTTGCTTGATTTTCCCCCCTTTCAGACCTCTGTTCAGATTCATAATTGTACTATCAGTTCTTTTTTGCAATCTAGTTTACACCATGTTTTAGGTTCCAATTGTAATATTTGGCATTTTCGATTTGGCCATCCATCCGTTGATACTTTGCAACATCTTAATAAAGAGTTTTCCTTTGTTACTATTGATAAAAGTGTTGTTCCTTGTGATATATGCATGTTTGCTAAACAAAAGCGATTGCCTTTTCCACATAGTTCATATGTTTCTGCTACTTGTTTTTATTTAGTCCACATGGATATTTGGGTGGACCCTTTTCAGTTCCCTCTATGTTTGATTTTAGACATTTTCTAATGGTTGTTGATGACAAGAGTAGATTTTGTTGGATCTTCCTTATGAAACTTAAATCTGAAACAACTGTTGTTATTAAATCTTTTGTTTCCCTTATTCATACCCAGTTTGATAAGAAAATTAAATGTATTAGAACCGACAATGGCAATGAGTTCCTTATGAAGGATTTTTACAAAACTAGTGGAATTTTACACCACACTTCTTATGTTGACACGCCTAAACAAAATGGAGTTGTTGAGCGAAAACATCAACACATCTTAAATGTGGCACATGCCTTTTTGTTTCAGTCAAAATAATCTTTAAATTTTAGGGCTTATGCCATTTTCCACGTTGTTTTTCTTATCGACTGACTACTCTACAAGTTACTCAAGTTTAAAACCCTTATCATATACTTTTTGATAATTCTCCTGATATTTCTTCTTTAAAAATATTTGGTTGTTTATGTTTCACTACCACTATCCATTCTCAAAGAAAAAAGTTTGATTCTAGATCCCGCAAATGCATTTATTTAGGACAAAAATATAGTACCAAATGTCATGTCCTATTTGATTTGAATAATAAGGAAGTTTTTATTTTTATTTTATTTTTTTATTTTTATCAAGAGACACTATTTTCTTTGAGTCTATTTTTCCTTATTCAATTGTTAGTAATCAACATAAACAACCACACTCTAACAATTATGCTATTGATTTTGTTATTGCTGATTTTTTTAAAACTAGTTCCCCTTCCCCTTCCATTGTTTCCCCTGTTGTTTTGCAAGATGTTGCATGTTTTACTTCAGATGATACTTCTTCTCCTGTTGAATCTACTGAAACAGCAACACTGACACCTACAAAGGACACTCATTTCAACACAGTTCCTGCCTTTGATTTGTCCATTGCTGATTCTGCTTCTCCTACTAATCAATTTCATATATTCATTCCCAGATGCAGTGGCTGAAACATTAAGTCTCCTTCATATCTTACTGATTTCCATTGTTCTCTCTTGCAAGGTAGTATAAACTCCAACATTTTAGTTCCTAATCAATTTAAAGGTACTCCGTATTCATTATCCACTTTTATTTCTTATGATAATTTATCTTCTACTCATAAATTTTTTAATGTTTCTACTTTAAAGGAAACTTCTTCTTATTCAGAGGCCATTAAAGACTCCAATTGGAGACTTGCTATAGACTCTGAACTCCAATCACTTTTAAGCAATAACACTTGAGAGTTAACTACTTTACCTGTTAATAAGAAAGTGATTGGTTGCAAGTGGGGTTTTAAATTAAAATTCCATGCCAATAGTACTATTGAGCGATACAAGGCACACCTTGTAGCTCAAGGTTTTAACCAAACTGAAGGTCTTGATTATCTTGACACTTTTAGTCATGTGGTTAAAATGACAACCATTAGATTACTCCTTTCCATTGTTGCAATAAAAATTTGGTTTCTTTTTCAACTTGACATAAACACAACTTTTCTCCATGTGGATCTAATTGAGGATGTCTACATGAAGGTTTCTCTCGACCTTCATGTTCAACATAAATCTCAAGTTTGCAAACTTAAACGATCCCTTTATGGATTAAAACAGACTAGTAAGTAGTGGAATATGAAATTATGTTCTTCTTTAAAATAATTTGGTTTTCACGAATCTAAATATGACTATTCTATGTTTACTAGATCTACTTTTGTTGGTTTTACTGTCTTCTTTGTTTATGTTGAGGATTTGCTCCTTGAGGGTGATAACTTGGCTAAAATACACTATGTTAAGACTTCTTTAAAAACTGCTTTTAGCGATAAGACCTTCTTGAAGACACAGGTTTGCTTGGTTCGAAACCATGCTCTACGCCAATGGATCCTAATTTAAAATTATCTATCACTTCCGGTCAACCTCTAAACAATTTTACTATTTCTTTTTTGGTTAACAAGTTAAGTCATCTTTTATCAGTTATAACTGATATGCATCTGAATGCTGCCCTCCGCATTGTCAGATTCCTCTTATGATGACCTTTCTTTAAGCAATATAAGCAAGAAATTTCAAGTAAGATAAAATTTGATGTTTTCTCTGGTTTCTCAAAACCAATACCTCTACTAACACCATATATCATAGAAACTTGTTTGCTTCTGTCTATCCCATTCGCAAGAAATTCTTGAAAGACTTTTTTATGCTAAATATAATTGCATGCACTTACCTCTAAGGTTTTTGAAACACTATTCTTCATAGTAAGATTTTCATTTTTTATGGTTTCAAAATCTTTTTAAAGGGAATAGTAATTATCTGTTAAGATGGAATGAGTTTTTTTTATACTTTTTTGAGAAGATATGTTAGATAGTACCTCAATTTCCTCATCAATAGATTAATTGTTAGAATTATAGTTATAGTGAACATCGTCCATTAGAGCCATGTTTGCACACTCTTCATCTTCAATAGAGCCATCTCAGGTAGCAATTTTACTTTCTTATTTACATTGAAGTATTTTCTTTGAGAGTTTCACTTCTTATAGCTTACAACACTTTAATTTGAAATGTCCTAATTCATTGTATTCATAGTAGATGATTTTTTTCTTTTTTGATTTTTATTTTCTTTCCTGTTATCTGTAGATCTTATAAAATATTTTTTGGGAAATGATTTCTTCATGTTGTTCCACATGCGCTGGAATTTATTTGAAATGAATGATATCTCTTCATTATTTGAGTCTTCACTTTGATTTTCTGATTCACTTTCCTCTAAGTCCTCCTTAACTTGTCGAGCCTTGGAATTTTCTTTGTTTTCTTTATATTTGAAATCCAAGGACTTTGACTTCCTTTTTGATTCATCTTCAACTATTTTAATCTCACTAGATATGAGTGAACTCTTCATATCTTCCAAATAATTTTTTTTTAAGGTCGTTAGCCTATTGGTCTCCACTTGCTAGGTAGACTTATGAGGATCTTCTTCACATGATCAAAAGTAGTGTAACTCTTATGAAAAATCTTTAATCTAGAGACTAAGGTTTGGAATCCAGAGAACATTTTTTTTAATGTCTTCATCCTCTTTAAACGGGAACAGTTCGTACTTCCTAACAAGCAAATTTTCTTTAGCTTCCTACACTTGTTTTTTTCCTTAATAGTTGAGGACTAGGGCATTGAAGATGCTTTTTACTGTTTCTTTATTGTTGCATTTTTTGAACTCATTGAAAGTTATATCATTTATCATATGATCCATCTTGTATTGTTTCTTTTGATCAACGTTCAGATCATTTCTGTATATTTCAACAACAACAATTTCTTTAGAAGCTTCATAGCCATCTTCTACAATGTCCAAAGTTTAGGATCATGTGAGATGTAGAAACTTCTAAACATGTGCTTCCAGCAGTCAAATCTATTCCATTAAACAAATGAGGCTTGTTAACATTCCACCTGTAGATTCATCACCAATGTTGGTCTAAATAAAAATTAAGATCTTTATTCAATAGTATCACACGTTCACTGAACACCAAATAGTCAATTTGGTTGTTTAACAGTGTTTTATACCTTCTAGCTTAGTACAATCAAGTTGTTGAGGATATCAGCCACTAGTGAGATGAGTTACAATGAATGGTTAAGTAGGTTTTTCTGCAAAACTCTTATAATAAAATGTTTACAAAGTATGTTCTTAGAATATTTTTAGATTTCTTAGCACTCAAGAATTGATATGAGAATTTTCACGGATTGCTATATATGACGACAATAAGCTCCTTTTCTTGTTTATTTGTAATGAGGATCACCAATGCTTTTACACAAAACTTCCAGTCCTGTATGGTTTTTGACCTATGTTGTGATTGCATGAAATTAGCATGTAACATATTATGATGAAATCATCATAGAACATATGACTCGTAACAAATATTTAGGGATCTTGAATCAACATTAAAAGCTTGTCCAAATTTGTTTTCATAATTGATTCAATGTATCTTGATAAAAATGGTTGGAAGAATAGATGATATCATGCACTTCTTCAGACAGATGAAAAGTCCAAGTTAACGAGTAGAGGATGTTGAGATGTTGACTTCTTCAAAGATTTAGGCTAAAAAGTTGACTTTATAAAAGTTGACTTTTTATCAGAGCTTTGACTTTGTCAGACTGTTGACTTGACGCTTTAATTAGATGATCAATTGTTTTCCAGATTCATTTGACACAAAATTATCAATGCAAGCTTATACTGACAAATTCATCATGCATTGAGAGCGCGTTTAACAAAGCCAGTCACATATTTAACACATTTTCTAGATCATTGTATTGTTTTTCTTGTTTATCTTCTCCAACCATCAAATGATGCAACATAAGGTCTTTAAGGTTCATGATAGGAAAACTGCACATTTAATTAAATTCATTAGTGTTAACAGTATGCACATTGTGATCCAATTTCACTTTCTTAGAGACCAAGTAAATAAAGAGATGATAAAGCTATCCCATTGCCTTACTGAAGAATTTTGAGGAAAATTTTCAAAATATATTTGGAGTTAGGTAATACCAATATTAATGTAGCAAAATTAAATAATTTAATGTATCATTTAGTCAAATGGTTGTGATGCTTGAGTTTAATGCATTTGTTAGCCATCAAACCAATACATCTGTTAGGTTACCAAGGGTTACAAACTTTTTCAAGAGTTATTTTCCTTCACCAATTAGAAAGAGTTTCTCGATAAATAGAGACACTTTAGAGGCAAAAAGAAGAATATAAATTTTTAAGTTACATGAGTCATTTTTTTAGTGCACGAAAGTAAACGAAAGAAATTTATTATATAAACTATCATTGATCGATAAACAATATCGAATTTTAAAGCTCAGAGAAAGAGTAGGAGTTGTTGTCTTTTAAAGATTTGGATTAAGAGGTAGTACTGACTTGTAATTAAATAATAGTTGGGCCTCATTTGTTGTAAAAGGTCTATTTAAATTGGGCTAGAATGCCAACTATAACAACTATACTTTGTTGATTATGTTTTAACAGAATGATTAGTATAAAGTTAGATTCAGTAATTGTAAAAAAAGATAGTTGAATAAGATTCTTTCGATAATTCACTGCATTTGATTCCACTTTTCTTTTGTGTTTGTTTACTTTTCTTTCATCTTGAATTACTTTGATTGTGAGATTCTTGATGGCTTATCCCAACAATAGTTTGTCATCTTACATAACTCAAAGTAATAAGTTGGAAAATTACTAGTCTAAAGTTGGACAGTTACATAACCCTTTATAGTTTGTCACTTCATAAATATCTAGACACAAGTATATTTTATATGTTAATTATACTTAAATATTTAGAAATAATTTTAATGCATTATTAAAAAAACCCTACTTCACAAATAACATATATATATATATTTTATATATTATTGAAATTAGTTAACTTATTTAACTTAAAAGATTTATTATAAGTTGGCCCGTCAAGTTTAAATTTGATTATTCAAATTGGTTCGACATGTTTGACTCGATAAAAACAATACATTCATATAACGAGGCAATTTGTTCCGTCTGACCAAAAAAAAAAACCTGTTTTATTTTAAAAATAAATGTGACTTTAATTGGTTTTTTTACCCTTCAATTTTTGCATTAATTCAACCAAATTACAAGACTAAAATATACGTCTTAACTTATTCAACCCAAACTAAAAGATTAATGTATGAAAAATTATGATACATTTACTTAATTTTTTGTTGATAAATTCAATTATTGATTGTTTGTTAAATTTTGATAGTTTGTTCATTTTAATTAAATGTTTTTTATTATTGAAAATGACTCATGGAAGAAACAATTGACGCATATAATTTATACATAGATAAATGTTTTTTTTTAATTAATTATTACTTGAATTTAGTGCTTTTTGTATCTTCTATATAGAAAGAGAATAATTAAAATACACTAATTATAATTGATTATTAAAGGCATACAACAGACAAATCTTTGTTACTAAAAATATTAAAACTAGTGTTTTTAAGGAATAAATATAAGAACAATTGTAATATATTAATTATATTGTTGCATTTATTTATTTATTTTTTAAATATTAAAATAAAAAAAAGTTTTTATTGGCAGGCCGACCTGCAATCCCGTCAATTTTTCATAGGGTGGGACTGGGTGATACTTTTAACTCGATCATCTAAATTAACTGCCTTAGCTCATTTTTTGGCGGGTTAATCACGAGGTAGACTAAATGGGGCGGGCCGACTCACTTTGCCATCCCTATCATTTTACATGTCATACTTCAAATTGACCATGAGTTGAGACATTTTTCATTTATATTTTGAGATCAAACGTAATAATTAAGAAACACAAAAATACGCTAATGATACATATATATTTCAAAAATCAATTAAAGTAACCAAAACAAAACCTTAATCATATCAACCATACTAATTTCTTTCTCATATGGTCAATGGTAAAAAAAAAAAAAAATTCTAGTATACCCTCCTATCAACTATATGCAGTATTTGAAATGATCAATCCAACCACGTTTTGACATGTCATATCTAAAATTGAGAGTGTTGAATTTGATGATAAACTCAATAAATTCTTTACTCAAAATATAGTACCACAAAACGAGTGTTTTACCTATGAGAACATTGCTACAAGACATAAAAATAAATGTCACACAATTATCACAAAAAACCATCCCGACACTGAGAAGACAAAATAATTGATAAAAAAGAAAAAAAAATATAAAACTATATATATATAAAACTACTTATTTAAATAATTAAAGAGAATAGAATAATTTAGTTAACGACTTCAAACCGAAAAAAAATCTTAAACCACTCCTTATTGAAGAAGTGAAGGGTTGCGTTTTTCTGATAGAGCTAATACCTCTCTTAAATTAATATAATTAACTATGATGTACAAATGTTTCATGATATTATGTTTAAAGAAATTAAGGAGTACCCAAAAAATCAAATAACAATAATATGGATATGACAAAACAAAATGTTCAATTGCATAAGAATAATCTCATAGATTTCATGTAAACATTTGGTATGATGGTGATTACTGATTAGATATATTATGTTATTGGAAAAGGATGAGAATTCCACACATGGGATGTGGTTGAAACTTCGATCAAAGTTTGGTGGATGGAATAAAGTCAAAAAATCCACTATGATATTTGTGTGTAGTGGTGCCATATATTGTTGGAGTCAGCTCAATGCCTTTTCGTCGATGGATCCATTAGAAAATTCGGTCAATTATACTAAGATCACTAGTTTTCTTTCCCCTCTCTATTTACAATATCTAACACATAGATTGAGAGGATAATTTATAGTTTTTTCTTGTTCGGTATTGGGAGGTAGGGCAGTTTTGACTTAGTGAAATGATCGATTGACTTGAGATTAAAGGCGACGAACAACAAGGTTTGACAATATTGTGGTTTGCTTTAGGCAACCGATTCTCTAATTGGTCTTAGGTAAAATTATTGCCCTTTGACACCTCACATTCTTCTCAGCCCATTCCCATACTTCTCAGAGGTCTCCCAAACTAAATAAAATACCTTTCATTGGAAGTAAAAATATGGGATAGCTAATTTACCGAGTTCACGTTTTCGGTATATTTTTTCTTATAAATCTTCAACACTCAATTGTATATTTCAAGTTTTTCACATAAATATTCACCTTCAAGAAAAATTATATGATTTTAGAATCTATGATTCTCACTTAAAAATTATACTAAATGACATATTTTCTTCCATGGTATGTCATTCCCAACATCTTTCTAATTCTATGATTGGGACATGTCTTTAGAAACGGAGAGGGCAACTAGAATTAGAGCTGAACAAATTGCTCATGATGCAGTGGTGGCCCAAGCTCAAGTGACTATCAAGGTCGTCGAAGAGGCTAGGGAGCGTTCAAAGAAGTTAGTGAATGATTTTGATGCATTAAAACAATTTTTTGGAGATAAAATTGACGCTTTGCACCCTCAATCAGCTGCTGGATCATCTACTGCGAGTCATCCTCCTTCGCATCCTCATTACGATCATAATATGGACGACGTGTCGCTGGACGAACCTTAATGGCATAGTTATGCTTACTTTTTGTAGTAATTGGTTGACAATTATGTATTAAGTAACTTTGTTAAAGTTGTTATTCGATACTATCTTATTATTTTGTACTTTCAAAACACATGATACTTTGTTAAGTGATTTAATACTTTGGTGCGTTTGTTATGTTGACAATGCAATGACTTTTAATGTTTCTTAGCTATCAATTATATTATAAAAAAAAAAAATTAAGCAGGGGCTAAAAAATTAAAAATAAAAAACTAAATAAATTAGAACTTAGCGTCGGCCAGTCTGACGCAACATTATAAATAGAGTTGACTTTTATTTTGTCTTTAGCGTTAGTCAGCCAACGCTACATATTTTGTGGACTATAGTTTGTTGACGTCAGTGTCGGCCCTCCAACACAACTATTTTTTCCCAGCTGACGTGTCAACTGACATTTTTAACGTTAGATGTTTCAATTTTTTAGATAGTGTCGGTGTAGCGTAGGCCTGGCCGACGCTAATATAGCATCGGATGATGTTTGGCCGATGCTAGTCATTAGCTTCGACCGTTTTAGCCTAGACCCGACATCGACACTAATCAGACGCTAAATCACCATAAGCGTCGACTTTAGACCTATTAGCGTCGGTTTTTGGCCGACGCTAAATCTTGTTTTTTTAGTAGTGTGTGATGATGAAAAGTAGAGACAATAATACATCAAGGTTCAATCTATATCTTTTTGTTTCTTTTTTCTTAGGACTCTTTCTTGATAGGTATTGGCAAAGAAATTTTATGGTAGAGAAAAAACCCTTGAAATCATCATCGATAACTCCTATTAAGTTACTATTGTATATAAAGGTCACTTTGCACCTTGTAACATTTGCACATTTTCCATGTTATTAAATAACACCACTTCATATGACTCAATATAATTAATTAAATTAATTCTTACATTCTACTAGCCACTTGACTCATGTAACTTAACAACTCATCAATCATAATACACATTAAGGAACCTTACATGCACTATTCCATTATTTATCATAATTAAGAATATAAACCAATAAGAGTCACCATGGTTATATGTCATTTAATTTTATGAACTACTATATTAAATTTTTTCCTTAATATGATATTAAGTTAAGAAATGCATAACGGGTTCAAATATAAAGTCATTATTAATAATGTAATTTTTTCAATATCACTAATTGCATGAGCACATAAGTAAATAAACAATATAAAATCTGAAATGTTACATAAATGAATTCAGAGCTTCAAGCATACATAAATTAACATCATCATTCAACATTCATTAGCATATAAAATGTCTATTTTTTCTACATGGCCACCAAATACTTTAGGTGGTAACCCTATCATCAAAAGGTCAACAATCATAAGATTGGTGATAATATGTTCAATTAACATTCTATATTTTTGAACTTCTTCTTCAACGACAAACTATTTCAATTCCATATGCTTACCACCTTTAGGATACTAGTCATTTTTAGAGAAGAAGATTGTTGAGGAATTATCACAATAAATTTTCAACTGTATGAAAACACCTTCGACAAGTCAAAGTCATGAAATAAAGTTTCGTAGTCAATTTGCATGAATTGTGTCCTCAAAGCATGCCAAAAATTTAGTCTCCATACACTACTAGAAAAAACAGAAATGGAGACGGATATAACCTGTCTCTAAATTTAACAAATTATGTCGCTAAACATTATAGAGATGGATTTGGAGACGAACATATTTCTGTGATTGGTTTTCGCATCTCTAAAATGTTATAGACGAATTTTATCATCTGTCTCTAATTAAAGACGTAGTATGTTGGTCTCTATCAGAGAGGGATATATCACTACCGTCTTCAATAGGATTTAATTTTGTTTGTCTCTAGTTTATCGCATTCCGTCTCTGTTGAGACAAATATATATTTCGTCTCTAATATATTCCAATTTTTTTTATTAATCTCTCACAAATCTATCTATAATACCTCATGTCATAGAATATTCATCTTCGTGGAAGTTACGTTGTGGTAGGTTATTTTCTATATTGGTATTAATTATTTTTCTATGTGAAAGTTGCCTCAGTGACAAATTTTATATTTGGATCATATAATTATTAGAGGTATACATAAGTGCATATGTTTTTGTTATAAGATCTTAGTGTATGTGTTTTATTCTTTTAAATTGAGAGTTCTTACATTTATTAGTTTTTTTTGTCATTTTTCAATATATTTAGCTTTGGTTTCATGTAGATTATGGAAAAAAATTAACCCTTACAACTATATTTTTTGTACTAATGATTTCGATGAGATTTAAGATTGGTTGTTGTGATATGTGCTGATGTGGAAAGTATGGATTGCAAATGATTTAACTTTTCCGCAGTATTTTTAAGTTTTATTTTAATCTTCGCAATTGACTTTAGAAAAATATTAGAAATAAGAGTGAGTTTTCTTTAGAAAATGTGATAATTATCCAACTATTTAGAAAATATTTTTTTACCACTATTTAAAAAACCATGATGGTCCAACTATTTCTAACGGAAGAAAATTCCCCTACTTATTTCTAATACTTTTAAAAATTCAATTACAAAATTTAAATAAAACTTGAAGTACCTTGACAAACTTATTATGTAAAATAGTCTTAAATCCATTTTTAATCCATGTTTGTGCGCATCGACATATATCACATCAACTAATCTCAAATCTCCTCAAATTTATTAGTACCTAAAATATTGTTGTAAGGGTCAATTTCTTGCATCATCCAATTCAAGATACACATATGAAAAATTTATACAAAACAAATAAATCTAAAAGCTCTCAATTTAAAAGAATAAATCACATACAATAGGATTTTATAACAAACAAATATGCACTTATGCATGCTTGTAATAACTATACGATATAGACATAAACTTCCACGCAAAAAATTCCCATACAAATGGAAAAAAATAACTTGTCACAATGGCAACTTCCACAAAGATACATATGTCATGCTATGATGTATTATCAAAATAGAAGATGTCCACACAACCCACTAATATCATATCACTTGCATTCAAAAAATCACACATTCAAAGAATTATCTTGTTCAAAAATCACTAAGTTCATATATCATCCGTCCTTGTCATAAAAATCTTATATTCATAGACAAGAAAATATAAAAAATTGTAACTTTATTCTCTTATGTTATAAGATTTCAACTTTCATCAAATACATATAAAAATTGAAACTTGATTTCAGATTTATCTTAAAAATTAAAACTTTAACTTATATAGCATAAAAATTCAAAATGTATCTCATATACATCATAAATATTAACACTTTAACACATATAACATAAAAATTCAAAATTTATATCATACATATCATAAAAAATAAAATTTATCTCATATAAATCATTAAAATAAAAATTTTAATATTTAACACACATCAGATTAAAATTCTTACTTTCACCATATAAATCATAAACTTACATATCATACTTAATATAAATTTAGGGTTTTAATATTTTAATCCATTAGTCAAAATTTAATCCTTTATAAAGACAATCAATCATAGTTATCTATTTCATACCATGTATCCAACGGTTTAACTATCATTTATGTGGATAAAAGTTCTTACCTTGACAACTTTTCTTGCTAGTATAAAACTCTAAGTGCCATAAAATTGGTTACACAGGAGAAGAGTTCCAAGCTTTCAAGGGGGACCCCAAATTAGAGATTGAAGAACCCCAAGATGAAAGGAAAGGAAGGTGTTGTAGATGGTCTCAGCTTTTTGTCACATGAAAATGAGGATACGAGGATGCTAGAGATTTTTCTTGTGGACTAGGATTTTTATATTGTTTTGTGTTTATTGTTACTAAGTGTAGGAAAATTATTGACTTAAGGAAAATTTAAAGAGAGATAGGTGGGTAGGGGATGAGAGGCGTGAATGAAGAATAGAAGTGATACAATATCTATTTTTATCTTAACCTTAATGATAAAAAAATGATTTGAAATCAAGGGAATTAAATTACTAGAGAGGTGTGTGAAAGAAGATAATAACGTATCTAGTCACACGTGAGATGTAAGGGAGAGAGAGGTTGTGTGAGGTAGAAATTAAGGATGGATGATTCCTTCCTGATTTATTTAGTCAAAGTATATTTAAGATATATTTTTTCCCCCTTTGATGGAAAAAATATCAAATCTTCTTTATCCACAAGCAAGTTAGCTTCCCTTCATGTTTTTCTTTCTAAGGTGGATGGACCAAAAATATATTCATGCAAGAATGCTCATCCGTATGGATTGGGTCACACAAAATCTACAATCCATAAGAGGGGAGGATTCATTCTTGATTTATTTTGTCAAAGAATTCAAGACATAATTTCTTTCCTTAATGATGAAAAAAGTATTAAACCTTCTTGATCCTCAAGCAAGTTCGTAAGCATTCAAGACATATTTTTTTTTTTAATTCCATGCAACAATACTAATGCATGTGCGTTGAGTCATATCAAATCTGCAACGCCCTAGCCAATCTCTTCTTTGCACTAAGATAAAACGACAACACATCTACACAATCTACAATCCCCTATCCAATTTGCTTAAAATATTTCATTAACAAATTTATCCTCTACAATAAATCAATTAAGACAAATAATGAATAAACAATTATACTAAACGAAATATTCATAGATCCTGATTATTTAAAGAAGAATTTTGAAGGGTGTTACAATAAACACCCATTAGAAGAGGTTATAAATTAATGATGATTTTATGGTAAAAGAAGGTAATATGATGTTCCTATTCTAACATGGTGGAAAACAATTTAGATATGTTTTAATTTCAATTAAAAAACCGCTAATTTATTGTGTAAATCCTAAAGTATATAAATTTAGGTACATGTGTGTTTCTGAAAATGTTTCACAAAGGGGATTACAGTATGAAACTACATATCTTGGAACTGAAGCATTGAATAACTTTCCTAGAAAAAAAAAAATTCAGTTGAATTTATTAGAACCAAGTTGGTTTGAGGAACAATAACCCTTAATTATTTTGACGATAACAAAACTCTCTTTGTTGTAATAATTTATAGCACTAATAATTTCAATCAAGTGTATAGTTTTCTTGTCATGAAAAACCTTACATTGCATCTTCTAATGATTAGAGAAGATATACATAAAGTACAAGACTCTGCTCTAGAAGACCTGTTATGTTATGAATGACTCTAAAAAACAAGATCTCAATGCGCCTTTTCTAAATCTGTTAATACAAGCTCGCTATGACAATTTTGTGTGTGATATCCTTGGCATAAAAATTGACTATCCGGACAACACTCTGATAAAGTAAGCATTTAGATAAAGTCAACATTCAAACATCAATTATTCATCATAATAGACATACCTTCAAACTGAAGACGCGTATTTCATTTCATCCTCTGGTCTTCCTGCCATTTCTATCAATTATGGAGATGGATTTGGACAAGTTTTTATTATGGATTCAAGATCTCTAAAAATTTGATCGAGTTATTAAGAAATCTAAAACATCTTTGGAGTGCAATTTCTATAAACACTCTTGTGTGAAGTCTGACTTAAAACCATGCTAAAATATTTCATAACTTGGCTGAATAGTGGGTACTTCCCTCAACAACTTGAATGTACCAAGCTAGAAGGTTGAGATAACTAGAATACAATCAGGTTGACTAGAAGGTGTTCACTGAAGTTGTGATACTATGGGTGAATAATGGATTAAATCCTTCTGTGAGAAGGGACTCGACATAACTATTGTGTTAGTAGTGAACAAGGATAAATTAGCTTGTGTTTCTCTTCTTATTTCTTTACTTTTCGTTTTACTTATTCATATTTTCATCATCATTAGTTTTTAAATATGTTTTTAATTAATTTTTTGAAACAAAGCACAACTTAAAGAAGGTTAGGTGTACGTCATCTGATGGGTCAACTCGACGTTTTATGGGAGCATGTTGATTCAATATGTTCGGATAGTCTAGTTTCTCAAGTGAAGTCATCGTTGCAAAGAAAAAAAGTGCACGTATTGGGAATTCCTTGCCTCGTCTTGTACCAAGACCAAACATATCCTATATTGATCAGATGTCTCTTTTTATACATTCATATATTGATAAAACAATGGATATTTTGGTTGGTGGTAATTATGGATTTCGTGTGGTCACGGAACATCTTGAGGCACCAAATTGAAAGAAGATGTCATTCCACAAATTTAATACCTGGTTGCAACTTATTATAGTTGTAATGGAGTTTGCAAGGTTTGTAGAGGGAGTTTATGAAAACTTTTTACCAATATGAGGCCATCCCCCTCCCAATTCAACTTAATGAATATTGTGCATTGGAAGGGTCAACCAAATTCATTTTTCTCATGTATATATAAAGGATAATTGTCCTATATCTTAGACATATGTAGAATGGAAAGTGCGCCACAAACCAAAATTTGAATCAAGGGAGGATTAATTTTTGAAAAGGATGTATTTCTTTGATGAAATAAATGGTTAATGAAAAAGGTACCCATCAACCAAAAAAATGAAATGTCGACAAACTAATTGTAATATCAGATGAAGATGATTCCATTAAAATAGGACTAGATTAGATTCGATGTGAAGGACTATTAAACCATATTATGATTAAACAAATTGTATAGGACAGTTATGGTTATAATGAAATATATGGAGTCATATTTTGCTATGATAAAATTTACTTCATTTTCGCACCGCATTATGGGACTAACAAACTCTATATATCTAGTTATTTCTACATTTTTATGTTCAAATAAACTGTTGGATTACAAGATCCACAAGAGTATTTTTCAATAAGAATTATGTTCAGTAGCGCGAATTTGATAGTATAATTAGGGTTCTAGTTTTCAAGAAAACACACCTATCGTATGCGTTTATTTGATATCAATTTTTATTAAAATGTAGACTACCAGATCATTTGATCTGGTACTGTATATGAAAAAACCTAATTTTTTGTGATTCAATTTGTGAGGGCTTAAGCCCTCAGAAAATTATGATGGAAAAGTTCGCCACAAATTTATGAGGGCTAAGGCCACCACAAATTCCAGCTTTTGTGAGGCTTAGACTGTCACAAATGTTAAAGTTGATTAAAAAATTAAGCTTTTGTGGGGCCAAGGCCGCCACAAACTTCTCCTTTTGTGAAGGCTTAGACTGCCACAAATATTTGACTTTATTAAAAAAAATTTATAAAATTCAAAATTAATATTAAAAAATTATATTATATATAATAAATTAATATTAATTTAAAATTTATTATTGAAATTTAAATTTAAAAATTAAAATAAATATTATATATAAAAATATAATATTAATATTAATCAAAGTAATTACTACCAAACCAAATAAAACATTCCAAAATTAATAAATTATGTCATAAAAACCAAAAATTAAACACACCATAATTAAATAATAATGTATAATATATTCATACAAACCAAAAATACAATTATCAAATATTATTCAAGGACATCAATAATCGTAATAATTTCTCTGATCATTCGCTCCACTCCCTCCATCATTATTTGTTGGAATATTACCCGACGACAGAAGTCCCTCAAAAGTATTAATAATTTGTGTTGGAGACATCATGGTTTGGAATTAGATTTCATCTTCAAGTACACCACTACTAGTCGAAGGAGGAGCCATAGTTGTTTGAGGTTGATTTAAATCTGGTATGATCAAGCCAGCTGTTTGCATAGTTGGTCGGTATGGAGTTTGATCTGGTTGAGGTTGAGGAAGTTGTTGTGAAGATGATTACAGATAATTATTAAAATATTGTTGTTGTTGAAACATTGACTGGTGTTGTTGCTGGAAGACGGAGTTCGGATGATCCTGGTGTTGTTGTTGGAAATTTGGAGGCGGTTGTTACTGTTGGGAGTATCGAAAGTAATTTTGTTGCTTCTCGAATAGTGGTTGTTGCTGCAAGTATTGAGGTCGAGGCGGAAAATGCTGATGAAACACAAGAGGAAATGAAAATTGTTGCTGTTGAAACTGTTGTTGTTGTTGAAACTACTACTCTTAAAACTTTTGTTTTCATTCCTCATTTAGTTTATCAATTATGGCTTGTATCAGCTGATGTGTCTTGTTTTCTTGCTCACTTATCCATTGTTCCTTTAATTGGTCAAGATTATCTATCGACTGACAATGAGATCGATTTGTACTAGCATAACAAGAAGACGTTTCAGTATGAATATAGCCTGTTGGACCTTTCACAAATATTGACAATAAACTACCAACACCCAACACACGCCCTTAGTACTTGTCACCACTAATGTTCATAAAACACGGTCCACCAAGCCAAGCTTCACTTGCAAGATGCTCTGAGAGATGTTCCATGGAATCAAAAAACCCAAGAGGGAATACTATCTCCAACTTATATATAATCATCAAAATATCGTTTTCCATCTTGATGAGATCTTTATCGATGAGCGTTGAAGAACAAAAATTCTTGAAATATTTTCTCACTTCAATAAGTGGGTTCAATACATGTGTTGGTAAAGCACTAAAGGCAATAGGAAGTAAACACTCTAAAAATTTATGATAATAATGACTTTTCATCTTATGCATCCTCTCATTTTCTACAATAGCACATCTTGCCAAATTAAAACCATAACCGTCAGGTGTCTTCAACTCTTTGATCAACGATAAATAGATTTGACTTCATCAGCAGATAAAGTGTAATTCGCACGAGGTTTTAGAATCTTGCCGTTGTGCTCCACCAACAACAAATCTGGTCGTTTGCAATATATACCTATGTCTTTTCTAGCTTTGTCATTATATTTTGTTTTCTCTTTCACATTCATCACAATATTAAATATGTTATCAAAGAAATTTTTCTCGATATGCATAACATCAAGATTATGTCTCAAAAGATTATCTTTCCAATACGGTAGATCCCAAAAAATACATCTTTTTGTCCAATTGTGCCAATGTCTGTAACCTTGTGGTTTACAAGCCACACCATTAACAACTTGTACCTTTGACATATCTTTTACTTTATTCCAAACATGTTCCGATGTCAACTAAAGGGGTGGTCCCATATTTACGTAAAAGTCTAATACACATTGATAACTTTGAGTTTGGAGATCCTTCAAACAACGGTTTATTTGTCTCTTTCAAAAGACCATAAAATCTATGAGTTTCTTCATTTAGAAGTCCATCGGTATCGTCATATTGATCTTCATTGAATGAAAAACTAACCTCAATAGCATCCGAAATCATAGCATTCATCACCTCAAAGTGTTGATAGTTATAATAATCTACACCTAACATGTTAGTACTACTTGAAAGACCTATGTTATTCTCCACATGTCTATTAGTATTAGACACTGTTAGAGACTATTCCCCATGATTAGTCCAAATCTAGTAGTTAGGCGTAAATCCATCTTATTATAGATACACTCTTATTTCATCTTCACTCTTAAACCGTCTACATCGACATAAACAACATGGACATCTTATCCCACCTTCATCTTCGACAATTTTCTGCACTCTCGTAAAATTGAGAAAGTCTTCAACCTTGTTAGCAAAATGTTGTTTAAGACCATTCCTTCCAGGAAAATTCCTATTGTACATCCAACTACGGTCTATATCCATATATGTGTGTATATATATATTTATTTTAAAAATTAAATAAATATATAAATTATGTGTATATAAATATATCGATATTTTATATATAAATTGCTTTATTTTTCAAAAGCATTATATATAAATTATGTCATACTTTATATGTCAATTTAGGGAGCATTTCTGAACAATATAATAAATCATTATAGAGACTATAAATATATAAACCAAAATAAAATTTTAAATGATGTTTAATGAAATTTTTCCTAAAATAAGTCCTTATAAACAAAAATAGTGACTTTTAAGGTATATAAATATAGAGATTGTCAAAATAAAAAGTAAATAATATTCATTAAATAAGTAATTCAAATAAAACAAAATTAAAAAAAGTATAAAATAAAAACTTACCAAAATTCAAGAGACAAGGTAGAGAAAAAACTTGGAGAAATAATATTTGTAGAGAGATGGTGGAGAGAAAATTTAGAAAGAAAGTTTAGAGAGAAGGTAGAAATGACAAATGATAGGACGAGTGATATTTATAGAAAAATCTTGATCTTTTGTGGCAGCCAAAACAACAAAAAAAATCCAACGGTAACTAATGCCTTTGTGGCGGCTTTTGCGTTTAGAAAAGAATGAATTTGTGGCGGTCCATTGGGCATTTGTGGCGGACTTTGCAGCCACAACGGATAACGGTCCACTAATTTTGTGGTGGCCTTGGCGATCACAAATGGCTTGCCTTTGTGGCGGCCTTTATCCTCATAGGATGGTATCGTTTTCAACTCAGCCAAAGTGATGTTGTGGTAGCATGGAAACAACCACATACTGTCTAAGAGATTAAAAGTTTTTTGTGTGTGATCGGCTACTATAGGAGATTTATTGAGGAGTTTGCCAGGCCCTCCCCTTCATTGACACATCTAACCAAGAAGATTAAGATTTATGTTTTTCTTTTAAATAAAAAATCGAATTTCAGAAATGAAGGAATAAATACTCTTGGATAAAATATTTAAGTCGTAACATAACGACATAATAGTTTTTTCTAAATACAAATCAAAAGTATTTAAATAGAAAAATACATTGGGGCTATGAGACCTATTTGACATAGTTCATATCCTTGGGGTATTCTCGGCAGACACTCGTACAAAAGCACTGCCTCAAGAATTTTAACTTCCCCACGTCACATAAAAAAGTTGTACATAGACCCATCAATATAAAAGTCAAGTTGACAATATGAGGTATAAGTACAGTCTTCCAAAATAAAGTAAAAACATTTTCAAAAGAAAGCCAACTAATCCCTATACGACCATCTAATCTGATCATACTACAAAAAGCTATACAACCCGGGTGGTCTCCACACTCCCCGCACAAAATCCTCTTGACACAGCTCCGGTCAGGTATGTCCAACTACCTTCCCATCTCCAGGGTACTAACTAGAAGGACGATCCTGGTTCTCATCTGAGGGCAAAGCCTAGATTTTCACAATAATTGTAAAGGGTCACCAACCAAAATTAACAAATAACACATAGCATTTAAGTCTCAAATGCAAGAAAATAACCAATCAATCAATACTTACACACAAGTCCAAACAATCACACTTAGCAATTATGGCACAATCACAACAACAACTTGAGTTTACACACGCAATCATAACATTAAATCAAACATGACTCGCGTGCCAAGCACCCTAATGCAATGTGTATATGCCAAAATGCATGGACTAGGAATTCCAAACCAAACCCTCCTCGAAGGGGCGTAAATCATAATTGTACCGCCTATCACAGGCCAATAGTACTAAATTACCGAGGTGCCACCTAGCTATCACGGGTCAGCACGATTTACTAAAAACGTAAATCGTAAATGTACCACCTATCACAGGCCAATAGTACTATTTACCGAGGTGCCACCTATCACGGGTCAGCACGATTTACCAAAAATGTGTAGTCTATCAGGGACCTTACACGACGCGATAATCCTCGCAAGGATAAGATGAACCAACAAATCACATGGAATCATCTTGTGGCCCATCCGGTCGCCATGTACTATGAAATGCATGAGCATACTCTGACTCTATCGACAACAATCATTAAGTAAATGCAGATATTAAAAGATTCCTTATTTTTAATACTCATTTAACACTAATGATTTTCAAATTCCACACAAAGCATACACAAACATTTTATTTTCCACCACACACATCAAATTTAATCCACAATTTACATTAAACCTGATCAATTCAAAATCCACCAAATCCACACAAAGTTTAATCATCAATCACCACAAATTTCCACAAAATTCAAACATAACTCATGCCAAACTAATTTTCACAAAACACACCTCAAACACATCAAATTTCATTTCCTCGACAACACACATAAATGAATGAAATTATTTTTCCACAAAAATACTCATCAATATATCCAAAACCGAACTCCAAAATTTCACCCATAAAAGCATTTAATTCATTTTCCCCAAATCTACACTTCAAATCCAAAACATTTATTTTCCACCCAACCACAAATAAGTCCCTAAATGCAAACTAAAAGTTTGGAAGGAGCCCTTACCTCCGTTATCGCATTTCTAACCGATTACGGTACCGCAATTTGTTTCGATAAAACTTCGCTCGCGTCGTCGCTTCCAAGGTTATCTCACTAGCACCGTAGCATGGAGATGAGCAACTTTCCCTTCTATCACTTCTTGAAATGAAGCTTAGATCTAGAAAAAAAGTGAAGATTTGTGTTTGACGGTTTTGAAATCACCAACATCGTTTTTCTTTGTTTTCGAATCCGAGAAGAAGAATGAAGCTGAGAAATTCTTTGCTTTCTCACCCACCAAGCCTTGGGTTTCTTTTCTTGAAGCAAAAGAAAAGAAAAAGAAGAAGAATGGAGAAGGAAGAAAGATAGAGTTCGTGAGGCAGGGAGAGGAAGAATACGTTCTGTTTTCTTTCCTTTTCCTTTTCCTTTGTTTTTCTTTTCTTCTATTTTCTTTCTTTTCCTTTTCTTTCTTCTCACACACACACACACACACACATATATATATATATATATATATATATATATATATATATATATATATATATATATATATATATATATATATATATATATATATATATATATA
>JBBPBR010000005.1:29775574-29811934 GCA_037974775.1 Cicer pinnatifidum | reverse complement strand
ATATATATATATATATATATATATATATATATATATATATATATATATATATATATATATATATATATATATATATATATATATATATATAAATCTTAATTAAACCAAACCAATATCTAAATATCTAGATATTTTAGATATTTATGAAAATCATCACTTCTCAAACCATTTTGATAAAAATATCTACTCTCGTCGCAACTCAATTGATTGATACGATTTTCAGCAACCTGAGATATTTTTAACAAAACTGTCTGGTGTTAAATTCTTCGTAACATAAATAAATTATTCTTCAACAAAAGATTCACCGTAATTAATCTAATTTATTTATTGACGAATAATTTTAATCGGGCATCAAAAAATATTTTTGGACATTAAACTCCCAAAATATCAATAACTTGGCTAAAAAGCATGAGAGTTTAATACCAAAATGCACCAAATTAAATAAACTAGAATTTAAAACTATGGGTCTTACAAATTATATGAGCTTTATCTTCCATCCTTTTTTAATGAAGTTTATGGTGGTTTTTATTGATGACATCCTAATCTATTCCAAAAGTTATGAGGAACATGCAAACAATCTGCGTTAAGTTCTACAAGTACAAAAAGTGAGGAAATTGCACTCCAATTAGGGAAAAGAGCCTTACGAAGTTTATTGTGACTCTTATTATCAAGGTTTGGGATATGTACTTATGTAGAACAAACAAATAGTAGCTGATGCTTCAAGGCATGACATATTTCTCATGTATTTAGTGACAATAAGAGTTTGAAATACTTGTTCAATCAAAAAGAGCTTAAAACAAAGCAAAATAGAGAAGTTGCAATACCATCCATGAAAAGCAAACACAATGCTTGTTGCCCATCACTTGTCAGTAACAGTGACATTATTGGAGCTCTTAGAGAAGTTATGTGACTTGGATGTTAATTTTGATTCTTCAACAGAGAAAGTGAAAATTTGGATAATCACTGTAGATAATGAATTCATGAATGAGATCAAAGTGCTTTAGGAGAAAGATGAGGTAATTCAAAAGAAGAGGAAGTTGGTTGAGACCGTCAAGACAAATGAATTCAATGTGGATCCATATAATATAATCTGACAATGTAGATTTGAAAAAAAACAATATTGGATTAGGCTCTCAAGAGCAACTCAGTATTCGCCATAATACTACAAAGATGTATAAAGACCTAAGGTAAAAAATTTGGTGGTTAGGAACGAAAAAACAGGAACCAGAATATGTAGCTTCATTTTCAAGTTATCAGAAAGTTAAGGCAAAGCATTTGAAGCCATACTCGAATCTCCAACATGTGGCTCTTATAACGCCTTAAATTTTATAATAAACTATTTTATTAATTAAATATAAATTTAGAGAATTCATTTGGTATCACAATTACTTTAGAATATATGTTGATAAATTTTCTTTATACATGTGTTTGCTAGGGTGCAATAATTTTATACACTTTGAGTTTTATTTTACTAAAATAAATTATATTCATTAATTAATATAAGGATACATATATTTTTTATACTAGTTCACAATAAATAGTCGAGGACATAATTCACTTAAACAATAAGATACAAGTATTATTTACTATGTCGCTTTAGACTTTGAATATTCTTCTTCTACCTCTCCAGACTGTCACCACTAGAAACCTTTCTAGTCTTCTCAACATTCTTGCAAGTTTTTGTTGTGGTTCACAAGTATTCTTACACCTCCTTAAGTACCTCTTATGGATGAAAGAATCACGCTACTTTACATTAGTTCCAGTTTGTATATCAATTGACACAAAGTTTGTCTATAGGATTATGATTCTCATTGAATGAATATTATATTTTATAAATCCTATATCAATTCAAGTTTACATCACAACTTGATTGATTCACATCAATTCTAATACCTACACTCAGAGGATTTTTCTTTCATTCTCTAATTTTGAGGTGCTCTACGCTTTTCTCAGAAAACCTTCTTAGAATATTGTCTTTTTTTTCCCTATCATATTGCAATGATGATCACACACCTTTATATGAAGAACTTCCATAACAATTAAGATTGTTTTACCGTTGTTGTGATTGCATGAAATACACACATAAAATGAATTGTATCAATCTTCAAAGATCTTGAATCAACAATTAAAACATGTCCAGATTTGTCTTGATAAATAATTCAATGATTCTTTATATATGGCGACAAAAGTATTAGATGATAGCATTTTCAGAGATTGTCATTGCATTTCTTCAAATAGAGGATAAGTCGACTTTGATGAGCAGAGGATGTTGACTTCTTCAAAGTTATGAGCTCAAAGGATTAACTTGAGATAGTTGACTTTATCAGAGTGTTGACATGAAATGTTGATTAGAAGATCAAATGGGTTGAAGAATAATCAGACACATAATTTTTTAGAGTGAGCATGCATTAGTTAGATTCACTACATGCGCGTCAATAGCACATTGATTAGAATAGTAACATATGTGTGTTGATCAAAATCAGATAAAAGTTTCATTTTTAAAAGGTTCAATGCATATTCCTTTATTTTTTTAATTATTTTTCTTTGTTCCTCAGAGGGTTTGACTTTTACCAAAGCATTGACTTTATCAAATTCTTCATTTGGAGATTTCTTCTTTTTTCTTTGTGTTAAAGGATCAACAAAAGTCTTGACTCATAGTTAACTTTTGTCAGAGGTAGATGATCATTGTAGTGTCATTTCCCTTTGTGATAAGAGGATCAATCATTGACTTATATTACCTTGTCTTTAACATTTTGACTTCAACATTAGATTATCAAATGCTTGTTCTAATGTTTCCTAGTGATATATCATGATTTACTCTGTTAGTAAACATAATTACTTGTTCATGAGGTAATAATATTCTATACTAAAAACATTTAGATTATTTTCTCTAACTTTCTCATAATTTATGCTACCTTAAAATAGATATTCAATAATACAAATCTTTATTTTCTAACTTAATTTGAACACTTAGAAAATAGTTAGGGGATAACTATTTATATTGTTTTTGTTATCATCAAAACATCAATAAGAGAATTGTAGTTAAAAACCACTTTTGACTAACACAAAATACTTATGCATTTTTTCTAACAATTTATCCCTTTTCATTTAACTTGTATTTTGACTACTTCTAACTTGGTCAGATTCATCTTCTAGTGTTTTGGCATCTTTCTCTGATTTACATGCATCCTCTTAGTGTTTGGGTTCTTCTGGTTTGTCTGCATCTACATCCTTTGGTTCTAGTAAACCTACAATATCCTCAACTTGCTTTTACTTTTTAAGGTGAAGTTGTTCATCATCAAATTTAACATGTATTGACTCCTCCACAATCTGAGTTTCTCTATTGAACACTCTATAAGCTTTGGATCTTTTAGAGTATCCAAGGAAGGTACACTTTTGTGAGGGAGGATCAAACATACCAAGGGTACCGTTAGTGTTTAACATATAACAAATACTAACAAATTGCTTAAAGTAAGATATATAAGGCTTTTTAGCCTTTCATAATTCATATGGTGTTTTATTCAGTATTGGCCTAATTAAAATTATATTTTGAATATAGCATGCAGTGTTAATTTCTTTTGCCAATAAATATTTTCAACAACCATCTCTTTTAACATGGTTCTAGCCATTTCTTGATGGTATTTATTCTTTATGTCTACAACTTCATGTTGTTGTGGTGTTCTAAGAGACGAGAAGTTGTGTCAGATTCCACTCTCATTACAAAAACATTCAAAGAACTTGTTTTCAAATTCTCCTCCATGATCACTTCTAATTGAAATAATCCTAAGACATTTTTTATTCATTACTTGTTTGCAAAATGCAATAAGCACTTTGTGGCAGTCATCTTTATTTCTAAGAATTTTACCCAAGTTCACCTAATGTAATCATCTACTATTACAAAGAAATATTTCTTTCCATTTACCAAGGCTATTTTTAGTAGTCCAAAGAGATATATATGTAAGAGCTCAAGGGGTTTGGAGATAGAGACTAAGTTCTTAGGGGTAAAGAAGTTCATAGTTTGTTGTCCTTTTTGATAAACTTCACACATAATTTCACTTTTGTAGCCAAGCTTAGGTAGACCTCTAACAAGTTGAGATTAATCTTAGGTTTTCATGACCTAACCTTTTTTAGGCAAAGTAACTTTTCTTCGTTTACTGACATGAGACACCTAACATCTTGTTTCTCTAAGCTAAATATATTTATCTTATATAGATTATTTTTCCTCTAACTTCAAAAAAGTACAGGTCCATTTTTTTCACTAATTGCTTTGCATGATTTTTGATTAAATATAATATCTTAGTTATTATCAATAAATTGGCTAGTACTTAATAAATTATGTTTAAGACTATAATAAACAAAACATCTTTAATGGAATGAGAGGTGCCATTACCAACTGTGTTGTGTCCAATAATCTAACCTTTTTGCTTTCCTCCAAAAGTTATAGTGCCTTATTTGATCAAAGTTAGGTCTTAGAACATATATAGGATTTTTTCCCATCATATGTCGCGAGCATCCACTGTCCAAGTACCATGATTGGTGTTTCAACTTGGTTGCTGAGAACATCTCCAACATAGATAATTTTGTTCTTAGGTACAAAAATTTGGTTGGGTCCTAGTTTGTTAGTCTTGAAAGGTTTCTTGTCTTTCCTTGTGTTTAACATGGGACAAGATATTTTGGAGTGACCTTTCTTGGAGCAAACAATACATAAAACATCAGGTATCATAAGTTCAGACTTAGTTACTATTTCCTGGTATCCTAAACCTCTTTTATCATTTCTACTAACCCCATAAATCATAGAAGCATACTTGTTTCTTTCTATACTTTTAGGTATAAAGTCTTGGAATGCTACTTCATATTTGTTAGAATTACATATGACATTTTCCGAAGGTTTTGATACATGATTATCTTTTAGAATTTTATTTTCTGTTTTAAGCACAACACTTTCATTTTTTAAAACATTAATTTCTTCAGTCAGATTTGCATTTAATTTCTTAAGTGCTTATAGTTTTAGAGACAAATTGTGGTTTATATTACAGAAATCATTTATCACTTTAATTAATTCAGATCAAGTTAAGTCATAAAGTACCTCAATTTCTTCGTCTAATGAATCACTTCAAGAGTAAGAATGAAAGTCAAAATTATGATCAGTGTTAGATTTAGAGTTAGTATGAGTCATTAGAGCCAAATCTATTTGCTCTTTACCATAAGAGGATTCATCATAATCATCCCATGTAGCCATCAAAATCTTCTTCTTGGGTCTGGATTCTTTCCTCTGATGTTTCCTTTTTTTCAAATTTGGACATTCAGACTTGACATGTCCAAGTTCATTTCATCCATAACTACCAATGGTTTTCTTGTTAGACTTGTCATCCATTTCTCTACTGGAATGCATGGAGTTTCAATATGGTCATCTAAATCACTATCCTCTGGTTCTACTGTTATCTTCAGAGCCTTCTTCTTATTGGATTTCAAAGCCAAAGTTTTCTACTTTATCTTGGGTTCAACCTCTGGAAGGTTAATTTCCTGCAATCTCAAAGAGCTAATTAGTTCTTACAATTTAAGAGTATTTAGATCCTTAGCTTATTAAATGGCTTTAATCTTAGGTCTCCACTTGCTTGGCAGATAAAAGTTTTCTTCAAATGATCAACAGTAGTATAAATCTTTTTAAGAACCTTTAATCTTGAGACTAGAGTCTGGAATAAGGAAAACATTGTTTCCAAATTACATAGTTCATATTTTCTAACAAGGAGATTGATCTTTGCTTCTTGAACTTGGTTGTTTCCTTCATAAGTCTTCACTAAATTGTCGTAGATGCTCTTTGTTGTTTCTTTGTTAGTGCATTTTTCAAACTCCTTAAAGGTGATTGCATTTATCATGAAGGTTTTGGACTTGTGATGCAACTTGTACATCTTTTTCTATTCAACATTCATCTCTTTCCTTGGAATTTCAGTGCCATTAGTATTTGTTGGAGCTTTGTAGCCAACTTCCACAAAGTCCTAAAGATTTGGATCTTGTGAGATAAAGAAGCTTTTGAGTTTATCCTTCTAGTACTCAAATCTTTCTTCATCAAAAAGAGGTGCTTTATTGACGTTTCCACGAGAGTCTTCTTCAACAAGTTTAGACATGTTGAATAATTGGATCTTTTCTCAAAAAACTATAAAGTGCTCAACCTTGAAACTAGGCTATTAATGTCAATTGAAGGTGCTAACACGAGAAGGGGGTTGAGTTGTGTTTGTCTAAGTTAGATTTTTTTTAATTATTAATTCAAGAACTATTTTGGGTTTGCTGATTTTCTTAGAACAGAAGCAATAGCAATTAGACTTAAAGAAATCATCGGCAAACAATAAAGTAAAGATTGCAAAAATAAAGTGACAAAAGCTGAATTATACTGGTTCACCACCATGTTGATAGCTACAATAACAAGTAAAATATTTTTAAAAATGGTTTTTATAGTGTTTTTTGTTTCATTTAAATTGTTTATCTGAAAATATCATTTTAAATATTTCATCTATTTGCTACAACTTTTTTGGATAATAAAATTTCAAAAAATGATTAAAATGAAAAGTTATTTTTTAAAGATACAATATTAAAAAACAAAATATAATTTTTATCATGTTAAAATATCTAATAATAAAAATTTAAGTTATGAAATATCAAAATTACTTTTTTTTAATCAATAAAAAATGAGTCAAAAACAATTTTTACTATTTTTAACTAAATTCTATTAATATTATTTTTTTAAAATGTAAAATTAAAATCATATTTAAAAAATCTTAAATAAACTAACCCACAATTTAATATAGACATTTGGGTGATAAGTTTTATCATTAATTTGTAGACGTTCGGGCTGTGAGTTGAACGACGATGTAGAAGTGGTACCCTAGAGTTACAACTGAATATGTACTGTATTTTTCAAACAAATAATTATTTTAAATTGTCTTCTGATAAATATTTATTTAGAAAAACATTATAATAAATCTAAAATAACCTGACCCTAGCACCATTTGGAAGTTGTGGGCTTGTGGTGATGAGTTTAAGTGGGAAAGTTAATAAGTGACACGAATCCACATGTAGGACATCAAGAGACCACAATCCATTAATATATTGTAGTATAAAGAAGTCCTAGCAGAAACCCAATTTCTGTAACCTAGAAACACCCCTTTGACCTCCACCAATTAGGGAAACAATGCATCATTAGATAGCCACAACACATCACTTGCTAAGGTGGGACCATGAGACTATCAAAATGGGATTGCAAAATGCAAATGACGCTGCCCCTCACTTTCTCACGTCCTTCTCTCTTTTGAGATGCACATCACATGACAACAAAATTTTCTGGGGTCCCACTTCAATTGTAGATCGGGTGGATTGTCTTTCTAGGCACTTATTGTAGGTCTTTTCTCAAGTGCATTCAACAGTGTAAAATAGGTTTAATCAGAAACAGACTAAACATGGAAATGGGATGGTTTTCAGGTTCAAAACCCCAGAGCACCAAAAATAGGACCACAGAGACCAAGGTTTTCTGCAAAGTTTAGTATTTGTCTTTGACTTTCCCCAAATCCAACCATTCACATATTTCAAAGGAACATGAAATGCTTCGTTCATGAGAGCTGTATTTGTTTGTTAAGGATGCAATGCCGTTAAATTTCTAAGTTAAAACTGACTGTACTGTACACATTTTGTGTAATATGATTACGTTGAGAAAGTTAGCTTAGAGTAGATGGGCTGCCATCCTTAAGCTTTGTTTGAGAGGTTGGAGGAGACACTACAAAAAAAAATTGATTTCTAGTCACAATAAAGTGTCACTAAAAGTCATATGGGGTATCTAAAAATGAAAAATACTTTGAATGACACATGGATCAATAGTCAACATTAAGGTGTGTCTTGCTATGCTACTAAAGTATCCCTGTTTGTTTTGAAGACAGTCACTATATGTGTTAGATTTCTACATATTGCAACCATTGTCACTAAAAACTAGGTAAATATAATTAAATTTGAATTTAAATTTAAATATGTCTTTGGTCTCTATAAATATACAACTTTTTATTTTGGTATCTATAAGTTTTTTCTTTTATTTAATCCTTGTAAAATCAGAGACAATCGGTTTTGGTCTCTAAAAAAAGCTGATAAACTGTCATGACACGTTAGCCTATAAAAATTAAAAATATTTATTATTATTAATTAATAAATTTATTTATTGAATATTTAATAATTAGTGTTATATTGTAAATAAAAATTAAAATAAGGGTTTAGGTGTTTTTCAAAAACTCTTTATTCTTATAATATTGATTTGACGTTATGACCAAAGCCAATCGTCTCTAATTTTACAGGGACAAAATCTGTAACATTCCGATTTTTAACAGCGCGAATGCATTTTTTTTATAAAAAAAAATAAATTAATAAAATATCATGTTGTAACACAAACAACAAAAGTCTTGAATAATTACATCATATATACAAACCAGCTAAAATAGTTTTTGAGACGATAATATGAAGTATACAATAGAAAAATACACCGAAGTTGTGAGACCTATCAAACATCGTTCATACCCCTGGAATATTCTCGTTAAACACATGTACAAAAGTACTGCTCCAAGAATGTTATCCCCTATGGCCACGTCAAAAAAGTGGAACATTGATCCACCAAAACAAAAGTCAATTAACAATATATGTTATAGATGCATTCATCCCAAAATAAAATAAGTACGACCACCAAAAAGACATTAAGTCCCTATACAACAAAACTAATATGATCATCCACTAGCAACTACAATAACATGGGTGACCTCCACACACTACAAAAGTCCCATTTGACGCAATATCTCTCTTTGAAGTAACCTCCTCCTCATCAACATCCATAGAAGGATGGGTCTCCTCAGAAGTCAGATCCACCTACGAGATAGGTGGCTTAGGCGGCGCTAGGTTCTCAAAACAGTTTGCTACTTCAGCGACAATCGATGATTGATCATTCACTAAAAGCGGATGCTCTGGCTCGGGCCGCCTAGACGGTCCTACAATATCTCTTACCACCGACATTAGCCTCTTATCCTTTCCACTAGTCTACGGCCCAACCACTGTATCTCCAACTCTTACGGTAGTTGAGATACATAAACGTCTTCATCAAGATGGCACATCTCCCAACCTCTTGCATTGTCTAGTCCTATTACAAGCCTAATTGTCTAAATTCTTTGGCAACCAACCAAGCTTTGTATTTGGAAACTGAGCCATTTGTGTTTAACTTAAGGTTGTACACCTATTTGACTCATATTTGTTTCATTTTTCGAGGTAGATCAGTTAGGTACCATGGTCCTCTCTTCATAACCTTTATTCATAACCTCTTCAACATTTAATGGTTATGTATTAGATAATAGAGGAAAATGCACTAGATGTCCACTGCTATCAACTTAATTGTCATTGTATATCTCAAACTCACTTAAGTGTACTGGTGGTTGCCTTGATCTTTGAGTTTTTCTTGATTATATTTTCACTTAAACCACTTCTTTATTGTTTAGATAATCATCCAACATTAATGCCATAAATGGTGTTGTTGGCATTCTACTTCTAGTCCCAAAACTCTTGCTTAGCTATCTTCACATCCCTACTCACTACAATTTTTCCTTTAATGTGATCATATAGGTTATAAGCACCATTTGAATGACACCCAACTAGAATCATGGCTTCACTAATATCTTGTAAGTTTTTTTCTCTTTTGGTCTAGTATATGCATGAAACATGGAGCTCAAAGTTCTTAACTGTATTAAAACTTGTCTTTTTCCACTCCAAACATCCTCTAGCACCTTCTCATGCAATCTCTTTATTAAGCATTTATTCACTATATAGGCAGTAGTTGATACACTATCTCCCCAAAACTTGTGTGGCAACCCCTGTCCTTTCAACATATTCCTAGTCATGTTTAGGATGGTTCTATTTCTCCCCCTTACCAATCCATTATGTTGAAGTGTATAGAGTGAAATCACTTCATATTCAATCCCATTTTTCACACAGAATTCCTTCATTTGTCCTTAACACCATGACAAATCCTCCACACTATTTTTCAACCTTCACTTTGAATTCTTAAAGATTTCAAGTGTTTCATCCTTTGTTTTTATCAAGTATATCTATAACATTCTACTAAATTCATCAATAAATTTTATGAAATACTTATTGCCTCTCAGGGATGGAACCTCAAATTGTCTGTATATGTCACTATGAATCACTTCAAGACACTATTTTGCTCTTGATGGCAACTATGAATTGAATGAGTTTCTTGAATGTTTTCCTGCCATACACATATCACAAACCTTCTCAGGAATATCAATCACCTGAATGTCATTCACCATACTCTTTGTACCAAGTTGTTGTTGGTTTCTAAAGTTCAGATGACCAAACCTTAAGTGCCACATCTAGCTTCTTTGCACTGAATGTTTGCAGCCTGCATATTGATAACAAATGTTTGATTCTTTAAAAGAGAAACCTTGACTATCATCTTCCTATGCCCATCATACATATTCAGTGCATCATTCTTCATTATCACTAGAAACCCCTTTTGAATTAGCTGGCCTATAGTCAACAGATTACTCTTCGTGCTTGGAACATAGAGTACATTCTCAATCACCACTCTTTTTCCATTCTTTCTTTTAATCATCATATTTCCAACACCTTCAGCCTCTAATGTTATATCATTATAAATATGATCTTACTTTTCCTTGATGTGTCACTGTCCACCAACCATTCTTTCTGACTAGTCATATGATTGGAGCAACTATTATCAAGAAACCGAAATTCAAATTGAGAAGGTTCTTCATTTGTTGTACCCATCAAAAGAACTATATTTGAATCTGAGTCAACTTCTTGTGCAATACATGCCTCATCTTCACTTTTTTTCTTTTGTTTTCCATTTCCATAACAACATTCATCAGCAAAGTGACCAAACTTGTCATATTTATAGAATTGCACCTTCTTCTTGTTAAAGTTATTTGATTTACCTTTAGGTTTAACATTTCCACCACCTCCTTGAGATGAGGACTCAGATTTGTCATAACCTTTTATGAACTTATCTTTAACGTTTTTCTTCCATCTCTTTTTTTGACCATCTTTCTTGTTGATTTGAGCTGCTTGTGCTTAATCTCCAGACATCCCCTCCACTTATTTTACTCATTCTCGATTTTATTGCTTCTAATGTTCCTTACAATTATTCAAGACTCATAATTGAGATATCTTTAGATTCTTCAATGGAACACATAGTGTATTCAAAACTTGGATGCAAGCACCTTAGGATCTTGTCACACATTTTATGTGCTAAAAGCTTTTCAACACATGCATCCATCTAATTGGTAATGCCTCTTAATCTTGAAATCAATTATGAAGTTTTCTCATGTTCCTCCATTTGCAGTAGTTCATATTGCTTTTGAAGAGTTTTTAATTTAACCTTCTTAACTTTTACACCACATAAATAACATTTACCAAGAATATCTCATGCTTCTTTTGCATTCTTTACTTCAGAAATCTTGTCAAAATTAGTCGTGTCAAGACATTGATATAGAATGAATGCGCCATTGCAATCTTTCTTCTTATTTTCTTTATATCTTGTTTTTGCACCTCTGGTGGATTGACTCCTAGTTCATCGTAACCTTTCTCTATGACCTCCAAGACTTCTTGAAATCCAAACAATGCTCGAAACTAAATTCTTCATTTATCCCAATCTTTTCCATCAAAGTGTGGCATATGTGCTGGAAAATTGCCAATGTTTCCATTAGAATTCATCCTCACTTCACTCGTGATTTTTCCTGACGCTACACTCGTGTTTTTTTAACTAGATTGGATCCAACCAATATTTCTAGATACCAATTTGGTAGCTTATTACTTGCACTCAAAGTAATTTCTAAACTACACAATAGAATGTTGAAAAGGCTTGTTTATTTCATAACTTGTAAGTTTATTTATACATGAGTCAATCTTAACCAATTAGTATATATGCTAACTAAAATCTAACCCAGTAACTAACTAGTTGGTTGATTAGTTAGTTGTAACACCTAATTGTTGCATTACTTAAATTACAAGTCACATAATTGTGACAAGCCACCAATTCTTACATATGAACTTAATTGGCACCAGACTTTTGCAACAGTCCCATTAGAGCATTAAACATCAAACTTGACTACTTAATAGCTAATGAAATCAACAACACCAAACAATTTACTTGCTACCTGAACCCAACCCCATAATATTCAATCAATGCCTAAGAAATAATAATAGCATTTAGTCTAACTACCCACATCGTCTAGTTTGAATCCACATGTATAACAAAACCACGTTGTCAATTTGATGAACCTCGCTCGTTAGCCCGTATAGCACCTTTAAAACCTGTATTTCAATAAACCTATTGCCTTTCATAGCCAAAGGAACTAAATCACCCATTGTATCGTGAGTCGTATACCGTTACCACGAGATAATCCTACAAAACAAGATAATTAACAATTTCCTTCTTGGAGAAGCTTCAAACATACGATAATGCACTTAGGTATTCCACCTAGCCTCTCCTTTATAATAAGAATTAGAGTTTAATGATTATTTGTGCTTTTTATTGTCTATTTTCGTCTGTTTACCGTCTACATTGTCTATTTACTTGTAAAAAAATTGTAGCTTTGTTTGGCAGACAAATTGATCTATGAAAAATTGTTAAGGTGTTTTCCATGATGTTAAATGACGATGTGAACACTACAAGAAAATTGTTATATACTAGCAACATAATTAACTTTGTGCGAATAGCCATTGAATAGATAAAATTTGTTGCCCACTTAACCCTATTTTACACGAACGAGCCTCATAACGAGTTACTCACCACAAGCCTCTTCTCGCCTCACCCACCACCATCCTCATCATCAGACCCACTCAACGAAAGCTTCATTCCCTAGCCCATTTCACATCGTTAACGAAACCTACAGGTGCATTCCCTTTTCCCTTCTATTTTTGTTTTGTTTTGTTGATGTGATTTTTAGTATTGCAAAGTAAATGTAGTTCATTATTAGGGTTTTCATAGTGAGATGTAGGCCAAGAAAAGTAACTTTATGAAGACGGTTTTCATCTGGTTTATTTGGCTATTTGAAGGTGCAAGCACGACAAGGGGGGTTGAATTGTGTTTGTCTAAGTTAGATTCTTTTTCATTATTTGATTAACACTGGTTTGGGATTGATGACTTAGAGCGGAAGTAGTAACAAAACTAAGGAATGCAGCAATAAAGTGACACAAGTAATTTATCCTGGTTCACCACCAACTTGGCTATATTCAGTCCTCTCACTCGAAAGGATTTAATCAACTATTTCGACAAGAACAATTTAACAAGATAAAGGAATTAATTGCAAAGGCAATAGTTTAACAAGATAATTCATGTACGATAAGACTTAATTCTAATCTTAAATCCACTCAAGAATTAGGGGTTATTTTGGAATTAAAGGTTATGTCACTAAGACATTAAGGCAAGAATAATAAAGAAAATTCGGTAATAATTCAATAAAGAAATTCAGTAACTAGGATCAAATTAGACACCAAGGTTGGATTCAAAGGGAAACTCATCCTTGACATTTTTCTTGTTATAAAGGATCAATTTTATTACTGTTTTTAATTTTAAATATTATTTCAATCAATTTGGGATCTTTTTGTTTAATTTAAGTAATTAAATATAATTCGATAGTAAAACGCAATCCTGGAAGCTCAAGGATCTTGGAAGCATCTCTATTTCTTGCGCTATTGGGGATAGAATTTTGGGAAAGCCTTATGTGATCTTGGGGATAGTGTAAGTCTTATGCCCCTTTCCATATACAAAAGGTTAGGCATTGGAAGAGTCAAAAACATGCAACTGATGTTACAGTTTGCAGATCGTTCAGTGAAACATCTATATGGGGTGGTGGAAGATATGTTGGTCAAAGTAGATAAGTTCATTTTTCTAATGGATTTTGTGGTACTGGACATGGAGGAAGACAATGATATTCCCTTGATCTTGGGGTGACCATTCCTAACAATAGGGACAACTATGATTGATGTGGCGTGTAAGACCCTAAATTTTCTAAATTCTAATTTATGCGATTTTAGGAATTTTTGCCATAAGTTGCTTAGGCATTTAGCCCAAGTGAATTTATTTTGGAAATTAAATATCAAAAATATATTTTATTAGAGTTAATAATATGTTTAATATTTATATTTATATATATATATATATATTTTAATATATATACTTTGAGACCCGATTAAGATTATTTATCGGAGAATAATTTAATTATGTTACAAAAAATTTAATATCGGGCAGTTTTTTTTTAAAAATGTCACTTATTGATGAGAAACTCATCTGTCAATTGAGTTGCGGCGATAGTAGATATTTTTTTGAAAATATAATTTGAGAAGTGATGTGTAATGATGTTTTTTTTTTTAAATATCTATAAAGTTAGATATTTATTAGTTTGGTTTTAATTATACTAACCAAGAGAAAGTAATTAGAAAGCAAATCAAAAAACGGTTCCAGCGAAATTCCTTTCTTCTTCTTTCTTTGTTCTGTTGCAAAACAATTTGTGTTGGTGGGTTTGAAAACAAAAATATAAAACACAAATCATCATTTTTCTTCTAGATCTAAGCTCCCTTTTGAGAAGTGACAGAAGGGAAAGTTGCTCATTGCCACGTTGCGGTGCTAGTGAGCTAGTTTTCGACGCGACGTCACAAACTTAAATTTTACATGAATTAATTGTGGTGCCGTAATTGCTTGTTAAAGCTACAACAGAGGTAAGGGCTCCTTTCGAACTTTTAGTTTGCATTTAGGACATTATTTGTGATTTTGTGGAACAGAAATTTGATGTATTTAATGTGTGAATTTGTAGAAAATGAATTTAATGCGATTATGTGTGATTTAGTGGAATTTAAATTTGAGGTGTGGCTTGTGATGATCCATATTTGATGTGATTTATATGTTCATAATTATTATTATGAATTTTTTTAGATGTGATTTATTTGCGGATTTTGTGGAAAATGAATTGATGAAATTTGGTGAGTCACTGCAAGAAAAACCCTAATTTGTGGCCAACTTTATAAATATTTTGTGGCCGAAAAAAACCCTCACAAATTAGTGACCAAAAAAGCTCTCACAAATACAAAAGTTGAAATTTGTCTTTATTTGTGGCTGAAAAAGCCCTCACAAATTATTAAAAATTTAGGTGGAATTTGTGGCTGTCTAAGCCCTCACAAAATCACAACGTTGTGATTTTGTGAGGGCTTAAGAAGCCACAAAATCTACTTAAATTTTTAAGATTTTTGTGAGGGCTTTTTCAGCCACAAAATCTAAAATTTGTGAGGGTCAAATCCGCCACAAAAGCCTGAAGTGACATGTCCATTTGTGGCTGCATAGGCCGCCACAAACGCCTAAGACAGTTACCTTTTGAAGCTGCATAGGCTGCCACAAAGGAATAAAGTGCAATGTGTTTTTCTGGCCGCCCAGGCCGCCACAAATACTTATATCTATTACCTTTTGTGGTGGCAAAGGACGCCACAAACGCCCAAAGGACCGTTGCCAGTTGTGGCCGTCCAGGCCGCCACAAATCCATGCTTTTTTGACCGTTTTGGCCGCCACAAATGACACATAGCCGTTGCAGATTGTGGCTGCTTTGGCCGCCACAAAGGATCAACTCAATCCTATATATATTACTCCACTCCTCTTAGCATTTTTCACTTCTAACTTCTCTCTAAACGCTCCTTCTAACTATTCTCTCCACCTTCTCTCTACAAAAAATATTCATCCAAGCTTCATTCAATTTTGGTAAGTTTATATTATATTATATATGTAGTGTTTTATTTTTATTTTTTGATTTGATTTATGTAATTAATATTATTGAATTTTTATTTTGACAGTGGTTGTTAGTTACTTCGAAGAGTTGTAAGCTCCGTACGTGAAAGCTTCAAGTCAGACGCTACTCGGTATCAAGTTAGTATTTTATATATTTTAAATTTAGATTAGTAAATATATATGTGATATTATAATTATATTTATATTAATACATATATATATATATATATATATATATATATATATATATATATATATATGTGTGTGTGTGTGTGAGTGCGCGCGCGCGTGTGTGTTATTATAGATTTATTTATAAAAAAAAAATAGGAATTATGTTGTTTTCATAATATATGATAAGTAAAAGTTTCAAACAAATGTAAAACATATTGATTTTATTATAACTATTTTTTTAAAAAAACATTATTAAAATTGATGATATTATTTTTTTTTTATAATTAAGTCTAGATACATATTAATATATTTTATTGATTGTTAGTCTTGATATTTTTTTGTTAGTCTTGATTATTAAAAAAACATCATTTAAAATTTTATTTCGGTTTATATATATAATTATATAGTCTTGATAATAATTTATTATATTGTTTGCAAATTAATTAATACTCCCCTAATTGATATATATAATAAAACTTATTGTTTTTAATATAAGTATTTTTGAAAAAAAACATTATTAAAATTGATGATATTAATTATTATTTTTGTTATAAGTCTTTATATATATATATATAGTTTATTTTTTTGTTAGTCTTGATTATTAAAAAAACATCATTTAAAATTTTATTTCGGTTTATATATATAATTATATAGTCTTGATAATAATTTATTATATTGTTTGCAAATTAATTTATACTCCCCTAATTGACATATATAATAAAACTTATTGATTTAAATATAACTATTTTTTAAAAAAAACATTATTAAAATTGATGATATTAATTATTATTTTTTGTTATAAGTCTTGATACATATAAATATATAGTTTATTTTTTTGTTAGTCTTGATATTTTTTGTTAGTCTTGATTATTAAAAAAACATCATTTAAAATTTTATTTCGGTTTATATAATTATAGTATTGATAATAATTTATTATATTGTTTACAAATGCATGCTCCCCTAATTGACATATAAATTGTATGTCAAAATTTATATATAATGCTTTTGAAAAATAAAGCAAGTAATATATAAAATATCAATATATATATATATATATGCACATAATTTATATATTTATTTAATTTTCAGAATAAACATATATATATATATATATACACACACACATATGTATATGGATATAGACCGTAGTTGGATGTACGATAGGAATTTTCCTGGAAGAAAGGGTCTTAAACAACGTGTTGCTAAAAAGGTTGAAGACTTTCTCAATTTTGCGAGAGTGCAAAAAGTTGTCGAGGATGAAGGGGGAATGAGATGTCCATGTTATTTATGTTGATGTAGACGGTTTAAAAGTGAAGATGAAATAAGAGTGCATTTGTATGCAGATGGATTTATGCCTAACTATTGGATTTGGACTAATCATGGGGAAGAGTCTCCAGCGGCGCCTAATACTAGTACATGTGTGGAGAATTATAACATAGGTCCTTCAAGTAGTACTAACATGTTAAGTATAGATTATTATAACTATCAACACTTTGAGGCGATGAATGATATGATCTCGGATGCTGTTGGGGTTAATTTGTCATTCAATGAAGATCAATATGACGATACCGATGGACTTCCGAATGAAGAAGCTCAGAGATTTTATGGTCTTTTGAAAGAGACAAATAAATCGTTGTTTGAAGGATCTCCAAACTCAAAGTTATCAATGTGTAATAGACTATTAGGTATAAAGTCTAAATTTCATGTTCCTGATTTAGCTTTGGATTTGATGACTAAAATGATGTTAGACGCAACACCTGTTAGAGATGGTTTGCCGCAAAGTTATTACGATGTGAAACGGTTAGTTTCAAAGTTAGGATTAGGTGTTTAGAGGATTGATTGTTGTGTTAAAGGTTGCATGCTGTATTATGATAATGAATTTGGTATGAATGATGCTAACTTAGTTGAATGCAAGTTTTGTCAACAACCAAAGTATCACCAAAGGAATAACTCTAGGGTAAGTAAGGGAAAATCAATTCCAAGGAAAGCAATGTTTTACCTACCTATTGTATTAAGATTGTAGAGATTGTTTACATCAATACAAACTACAGGAAAGATGATGTGGCATTATGAGAATAGAAGAAATTCAGGTGAGTTGCGACATCCGTCTGATGGTCAGGAATGGAAACACTTTGATCAAATGCATCCTGATTTTGCGTCAGATCCACGCAATGTAAGACTTGGATTATCCTCAGATGGATTTACGCCTTACATACAAGCATCGTCTACTCCTTATTCTTGTTGGCCGGTTATTGTTACTCCTTACAATCTTCCTCCTGATATGTGTATGTCTAAACCTTATATGTTCTTAGCTGCTGTGATACCAGGTCCTTCTAATCCTACAACTGATATTGATATTTTTTACAACCTTTGATTGACGATTTGAAAAGGTTGTGGAATGGTGTGTTGACATATGATATTGCTCGGAGAGAAAATTTTATGATGAGAGTTGCATTGATGTGGACCATTAATGATTTCCTCGCTTACGGGATGTTGTCAGGATGGGGCACCCATGGTAAATTAGCTTGTCCTATTTGTATGGAAGATACAAAAACATTTACTTTAAAATTTGGCGTGAAGGCATCGTGGTTTGACTCGCATCGTAGGTTTTTACCTGTTGATCATGTATTTAGAAGGAACAAAGCTACATTTATGAAGGGCTATGCAGAAAGTCTAGGACCCCCGCTTAAATTGACATCATAAAAAGTTTGGAATAAAGTAAAAGATATGCCAAAGGTACATGTTGTTAATGGTGTGGCTTGTAAACCACAAGGTTACGGACAATGGCACAATTGGACAAAAAGTTGTATTTTTTGGGATCTACCGTATTGGAAAGATAATCTTTCGAGACATAATCTCGATGTTATGCATATTGAGAAAAAAAAATTTGACAACATATTTAATATTGTCATTAATGTGAAAGGGAAAACAAAATATAATGACAAAGCTAGAAATGACATAGGTATATATTGCAGACGACCAGATTTGTTGTTGGTGGAACAAAACGGCAAGACCCTAAAACCTCGTGTGAATTACACTTTATCTACTGATGAAGCTAAATCTTTTTATCGTTGGATCAAAGAGCTGAAGACGCCTGACGATTATTGTTCAAATTTTGCAAGATGTGCTGACGTGGAAAATGGGAGGATGCATGGGATGAAAAGTCACGATTGTCATATTTTTAGAGTGTTTACTTCCTATTGCCTTTAGTGCTTTACCGACACATGTATTGAACCCACTTATTGAAGTGAGTCAATATTTCAAGAATTTGTGTTCTTCAACACTCATTGATAAAGATCTCATCAAGATGGAAAGTGACATTCAAATCATTCTATGTAAGTTGGAGAAAGTATTTTCTCCTGGATTTTTGGATTCCATGGAGCATCTCTTAGTGCATCTTGCAAGTGAAGCTAGGCTTGGTGGACTAGTTCAGTATAGATGGATGTATCCATTTGAAAGGTGATATATATATATATATATATACATATACTTGATTTTGAATATACTTCAAGTTATATATACATGGAGCTTATTGTACATCTCTTTGTATATTATAGGTTCATGGGTTATTCAAAACGGTCGGTGAAAAACAAAGCTAGAGTTGAGGGCTCAATTTGTTCATCTTACCTACACCGTAAAACAACACACTTTTGTTCTCATTATTTCAACAACGAAATGTTGTCACCAGTTCACGGAAGAAACGTTACTGATAGTGTTATACATCATCCACATGCTTTATACGTTTTTTGCTTGTCTGGTCATCATGCTGGTAGGGATTTTCCGATTTTCTGGCCAAGCGACAAAATATTTAATGCGGCACATGTTCACGTTTTAATTAACTGCACTGAAGTTAAACCATACATTGAGTATGTTTTAAATTCGTCTTCTTATTAATTATATTTAATTATATAATTAAATTAATATTCACCATATATATGGTCATCGATCAGGGCATTTTTAACTACGGGACAATCATCTGATGATATACATTCAAATTTCCCATTATGGTTTCAACAACAAGTACATCTCGAAGAAGAAACTCCTATCAACATCGACTTGAGGCACTTATCTATGGGACCAAGTAGAAGTTTCAAAGAATGGCACACCTATTATGTCAATGGATACAAATTTCACACTAAATCTTGGACAGAAGGAAAAGAAACAATTAATAGTGGAGTTTGTTTGAAAAGTGTCTCTGATAGTGGTGTAGTAGAAAATTTCTATGGCATAATTGAGCATATTTATGAAATTGACTACACGTTCCTAGATTATGCGAAAAAAGTGGTGTTGTTTTACTGTAAGTGGTTTGATCTATCTAGCAGAGGAACTAAAATCAATTTGATATCCAATACTGTAGACATTCGTATGAGCAAAAAATATCCACAGTTTGATCCATTTGCCCTGGCCCATAATGTAAGACAAGTGTATTATGTTCCTTATCCATCAACTGTCAGAAGCAAACAAGGTTGGTGTGCTGCAATCAAAACAAGACCAATATGGAATAGAAGAAGTTGAAGCAGGTCAAAATGAAGCAGTTGCATATCAAATGGATGAAATGTCAAATTTGGATCATGTGATTGGAGATGAGACTATTAGTCAACTTTGTCATGAGTCAAACATTGTAGATGAAGTTGATGAACAAGAAATAGATGAATTAGAGAATGATGAAGGCAGTGACTTAATTCACTCATCAAATGACGACGACGATGATGACGATGACGAAAACAATTAATTAATTACGCATTATATATATATATATATATATATATATATATATATATATATATATATATATATATATATATATTTATAATTTATATATATTTCTTTATCTATGTGAGTGTTATAATTTATTTATTTATATTTCATTATTAATTAATTTATGTTAATTGTACATACACACATATATTATATTATATATATATGTATGGATATGGATATATATATATATATATATATAGACATGGCTTCAGTGTCGGGAGTAGGAGGATCAAGAGGATCAAGAGGAACAGGAACAGTGGCAATACGAGGAATATCCAAAACATCACGTGGTAAGAAAAAAGTTGCTAAACCACGTGTTGTTAATGACCATGACGATGCCGACCATAATTGGTACTAGTGGTGGAGATATTCCTCTATATCTGAAGGTCCCAGTATAGCCTTATACCTTAGAAGAAATAATGGAACCCGGATGTGTTGATTGCTACAACCGCGTTGTCATCATTACAGAAGGAGATGGGTATGTAAACTATGATTGATTAAATTATGATTGTTAAATATTTCATTATTATTGTATGTTACATTATTAATTTTATTAATTTATTTTTATATTTAATTTCCATATAAACTTTGAAGATATCTTCCTTTTAAATGATCTGTAAAGGCAATTTTTGAAGTCATACAAGAGAAATATAAAAAACCATGGTTGTCTTGGGGTGAGATAAAAGAGGATAAGACACCTCAATTTAGCAAAGTTGATCAATTTTTACATTGTTTCAAAGTAAGTGATTAGATTAATTTATTTAATTACTAATTATATATACATTTGATTAATTTATTGAGTTACTAATTATATTTTTCATATTTTTTAAATTTAAACAAACAACAGACTAAATGTACTTGGAAAAGATAGCATGATGCCGCAGTTTTGGCTTCTTTTGACCATTCTTTTCAAAGCGTCTTTCATCTATGTTGGCTTACGCCCGTAATAAGGGCGAGGAAAAACGGCCTAATTGGATTGGTGAAAATGTTTGGACTGCTTTGTGGAGGAAATGGAACACAGATGCTTACAAACAGAAGCGAGAAAAAGCAAACATTAATAGATCAGCTGAGAGGGGTACCAGTACTCATAAGGGAGGTTCCATGTCTACTGGAGAAATTAAATATTATATGGTAATTAATTACTATTTATAATATATATCAATTTATATTCAATTAATCATCACATTTCACCAACTTATAAACTTGACATTAATTTAATATTTTAGGAAAAGCAACTTAGAAAGGAGGTCACTCAGACAGAGATACATCGCTATCTTCATGTTAATCCTGAAACAAATAAGTATACTGATGAATTATCAAAAATGATTCAGGTAATTATTATTTTTAATATATGAACAACTTCAACAAGTCATGAAAGAATGGGATGATCATCAAGCTACTCTTCCTCCTGCTCAGCGAGCTGGTCCAGCGCAGCGGAAACAGTATGAGACCGCAAGTTTTATGAACATCAATGGTGGCAAGTACAAAGGGCGTGTGCTGGGTGCCGGTAGTTTATCATCAACCTTTGTGAAAGGTCTAACCGGCTATATTCAGACTGAGACGTCTTCTTCTTATGCTAGTACGGATCGATCTCATCGTCCGTCGATAGATAATATTGACCAGTTAAAGGAGCAATGGGCAAGTGAGCAAGAAGAAAGGACACAACAGTTGATACAAGCCGCAATTGATAAATTGAATGAGGAATGGAAACAAAAGTTTCAAGAGCAGCAGCAACAGTTTCAACAGCAACAACAATTTCAACAACAACTATTTTCATTTCCTCCTGTGTTTCATCAGCAGTTCCCGTCTCGGCCTCAAAACTTGCATCAACAACCACTATTCTAGCAGCAACAAAATTACTCTCAATACTCCCAGCAACAGCAACCGCCTCCAAATTTCCAACAGCAACACCAGGATCCTCCTAACTCTACGTTCCAGCAACAACAGCAGCCAATGTTTCAGCAACAACAATATTTTCATAATTATCAGTATGTTTCGTCCTCTTCACGTCAACTTCCTCAACCTTAACCAGATCATCAAACTGCATACCGACCAACTATTCCAACAGCTGGCTTGATCAGACCAGATTTAAATCAACCTCAACCAGCTAGGGCTCCTCCTTCGACTAGGGGTGGTGCAATCGAAGATGGAATTCAATTTTAAACCATAATGTCTCCTCCAACACAAATTAATAATACTTTTGAGGGACTTCTTCCATCGGATAACATTGTAGGGAATAATGATGGTGGGAGTGAAGTTGATCAGAGGAATTATTATGAGGATTGATATGTCATTTGAATAATTTCATAATTTATTTTTGGGTTGTATGAACACATATTTATGTTGTCCTAGTTATTTATTGTGTGTTTAATTTTGGGTTTGTAAGACATTATTTATTAATTTTGGAATGCATGTTTTATTTGGTTTGGTGGTAATTACTTTAATTATTATTAATATTATATTTTTATATATAATATTTATTTTAATTTTAATATTTAATTTTAATTTTAATTTTATTTAAATTTTAATTTAATTTTAATTTATTTGTAATTTAAATTAATCTTTAATTATAATTATAATTTAAATATTTTATTTTAAATTTAATTTAAAGTTTTAATTTATATTCAGATTAGTTTATTATATATTAAATTTAATTTATATTGATATTATATTTTAAATTTAATTTATATTTTAATTTAATTTATATTTTAATTTAATTGTAATTTTAATTTAAATTTTAAATTTAAATTTATATTAATTTATTATATATAATATTATAATATAGTATTAATTTTAAATTTAAAAAATTAATTTTTTAATACATGTAATATTTTGTGGCGGCCTAAGCCCTCACAAAATATTTATTTTTTAATCTGGATGATACTTTGTAGCGGCCTAAACCCTCACAAAGGGGAGAGTTTGTGGCGGTCTGGGCCCTCACAAAGGCTGAATTTTTTAAAATCAGTATGTCCTTTGTGGCGGCCTATGCCCTCACAAAGGCAGGATTTTGTGGCTGCAAAGGCCCTCACAAAGGCATACATTTTGTGGCTGAAAAGGCCCTCAGAAATGGTAACGTATTTTTCAAACTTTGTGGCTACAAAGACCCTCACAAATGTTTGTGACCAGCTTATTTGTGGCTGCCTAAGGCTACCACAAATAGCCCCTTTGTGGCTGCTTTTTACCCTTTGTGAGGGCTTTTGGCCCTCACAAATTCCTTGTTTTCTTGTAGTGAGTTATGTGTAAAAATGTGGAGTTTTGAAATTGGGTGAGTTAGGTTTGAATTGTTGAAATTTAATTGAGGTGCTATATGTGTGTTTTGGAATTGAATTGAATTGATTGTTGTTGGTGTGAATTGGCGTAATTAAATTTGATGAGTTTGAGTTACGTAATGAGTTATTTTCAAATAAATGAGTTTGATCTGAAATTGAAATTTTACAAAAAAATTAACGTTGTTAAAGTTGTGAAAAACTTCAAATTTTAACTAAGTTAAAGAGTTTGAGCAAAAAGATAGATTGAAATTAAAAATGGTTAGAGTTTAAAATGTTACTCTTTTAATTACTCTTTGATTGAGTTTAAAAAAAAAGGTTTAGAGTATTTTATTAACTTAAAAATTTCGGTGCTTTAATAGTCGAGTGTGTGTATGTGAAATTTGAACAATATTTGTTTTGTTTAGTTTTAAGTAAATAATATAGATTATTTGGTTTTAAAAGTTTGGTGTGTGAGAAAGATTTAATTTTAGGAATTTTGTTGTGTGTGGATTAGTTTTAATGTGAACAAATTGTTATAAATATTCATGTTTATGTAGTTAGCTCCTTGAGTCTCGAAAAGGAATCGAGATCGTTGGCACCGAGTTAGCGGTGGGGAGAACTCTGATATATTAATGTTGTTGTGGTGATTTATGGTTGAAAATTTTGGAGATTTAATATGGGAGATTAATGTTTGAAAATTATAGTGACTCATATTTGGTGAAATTGATGTGTTCATAATTAATATTATGAATTTTTGAGAAAAAATTTATGTGTGGATTGGTGGAAAGAGAATTTAATTCAATTTATGTGTGGATTGGTGGAAAATGAATTTAATTCAATTTGTGTGGATTGAATTTGGAAATGTGATTTATGTGTGTTTGTGGAAATTGAAATTGGTGTGGATAAATATGTTTGAGTATGCTCTGCGTTGTATGTGAAAAATCATTAGTGTTAAATGAGTATTAAAAATGGAGAATCTTTTAATAGCTGCATTTACTTAATGATTGTGGTGAAAAGAGTCAGAGTATGCTTATGCATTTCATAGTACATGGTGACCGCGATGGGGCCATGGTGATAGTGGTGACCGTGATGGGCCACGGGATGATGCCATGTGAATTGTTGGTTAATCTTATCCTTATGGGGATTGTCGCGTCGTGCTGATCTATGAGAGATTGCACTCTAGAATGTGCTAGTCTGTGAGCGACTGCACTCTAAAACATTGTGCTGGTCTGTGAGAGACTGCACTCTTGTATGTTGTGTTGATCTAGGAGAGATTGCACTCTAGAATATGTTGATCTGTGAGCGATTGCACTCTAGAAAATCGTGTTAGTCTGTGAGTGACTGCACTCTTGTATGTCGTGCTGATCTATGAGAGATTGCACTCTATAATATGTTGATCTATGAGCGATTGCACTCTAGAAAATCGTGCTGGTCTGTGAGCGACTACACTCTTGTATGTGGTGCTGATCTGTGAGAGATTGCACTCTAGAATGTGCTGATCTGTGAGCGATTGCACTCTAGAAAATCGTGTTGGTTTGTGAGCGAATGCACTCTTGTATGTTGTGCTAATCTATGAGAGATTGCACTCTAGAATGTGTTGATCTGTGAGCGATTGCACTCTAGAAAATCGTGCTAGTCTGTGAGCGACTGCACTCTTGTATGTCGTGCTGATCTATGAAAGACTGCACTCTAGAATGTGCTGATTTGTGAGCGATTGCACTCTAGAAAATCGTGATGGTCTGTGAGCGACTGCACGCTAGTAAATCATGCTGATCCGTGAGAGATTGCACCTCGGTAATTAGTACTGGTCTATGATAGGCGATACAATTATGATTTACGCCCCTTCGAGGAGGGTTTTGGTTTGGAATTTTGGAATTATGCATTTTGGCATATACGCATTGCATTAAAGTGCTTGACACACGATTTAGGTTTGTTATACTATGATGATTTTATATATATATATATATGTATATTCGGTTGTTGTTGTGATTTGCCGTAATTGCTTAGAGGAGTGAAGTTGGGTTGATTAAGTTTTGATGTACTTATGTGTTCATAATTGATGTTATGAATATTTAATGTGTAATTGAGGTGTGAATTTGTGGAGATTAATTTGGTGGTAATTATGTGTTCAAAATTGATAATATTAATGTTTGAAGTGTTGATTGATTCATAGCCATTTTAGAATTGAAAATCTGCATTTTCTCAGTTGTATTCGACTACGATAGTGCAGTTTGTTAAAACTTCATTTTTCAACATTGTTTATGCATTTTTTGGACATATGAAAACCCTTTCGAGGAGTATGCTAAGACGAAAGGTTTTTTTGAGCATTTGAAAATATAAGAATTTTACTATGTGATATTTGTTAATTTCGGTTGGTGACCTTTACAATTATTGTGGAAATCTAGGCTTTGCCCTCAGATGAGAACCAGGATCATCCTATCGGTTAGTACCCTGGAGATGGGAAAGTAGTTAGTCATACCTAACCGAAGCTATGTCAGAAGGATCTAGCAGGGTGCGTGGAGATCACTCAGGTTGTATAGCTTTTTGTAGCATGATCAGATTAGAGGGTTGTATAGGGTTTAGTTGTCTTTCTTTTGTGGATGTATTTATTTCAATTTGAAAGACTGTACCTATACCTCATATTGTCATATTGACTTTTATTTTGATGGGTTCATTACCATTTTTCTGATGGGACGTGGGGAAGTTAAAATTCTTGGGGCAGTGTTTTTGTACAGGTGTCTGCTGAGAATACTCCAGGGGTATGAGCTATGTTTGATAGGTCTCATAGCCCCGGTGTATTTTGTCGTGTAAATACTTTGGGTTTATATTTCAAAAGCTATTTCCGCTGCTTGTAAATATTGTTAGCTTTTGTCGTTATGTTACGACTTAAATATTTAATCCAAAGGTATTTTCTTTGTTTTAAAAAAAAATATATATATATACACTCGTGCTATTAATAATCAGGGTGTTACATGGCGGATGACACCTTAACCTCTAAGGTAAATGAGGAAACAATTACACTCAATATTCTAAAAGCCATAGAGCACTTAAACGAAAGAGTGTTATGCCTATCCCAAGATGTTAAAGATAGAAGCATCGCCATCCCACTCCCCCCGCTTCCATACTACATGGGAGGAGTTGAAAAGGAATGAAGACGAATATCTAGAGAAAAAGAAAGAGACGTCAGTGGTTGAACTCAAGCAATTGCTACCTCACTTGAAATATGTATCCCTTGGTGAGAAAGATGATGTTTTCTTTGTGTCATATAATACACCTTGACAATGATTGAAGCGTCAAGCTAACAACTTTAAAGATGCACTTCGTGGGAGGCAACCCATAGGTCGAGTTAACTTTTATTTTGCAATCTTATTTTATATTTGAATTTGTTTCTTTTTAATTATGTGTAAACGTGCACTACGATGAAGAGTTGTTAACAACATGAAGCTAGTCTTAAACTATTTCTTTCAGATTTTGAAAATTAAACTCTATTTTTTTGCTTATATCATTTCTCAATTTGATGAGTTTCACTAATGCATGTATTGTTGATTACTACTTGGTTGTCAAAGTCTCACTTGCCATTTAAAAAAAAAAGGACTAAATAAATTTTGTAGTGCCATGTTTGGCATCATTTAGATAGTTCATACTCTTTCTTATTATCCTATTTGTGAGCTTTTGATACTAAACACTTTAATTCTTTGTTGTGTGATTATCCAGACATGTATTATCCCTTCAGAACTTGCACTAATTCTGACTTGTATCACTTGTAATTTATGCATACGCTGAAGCAATCTTGTTTGGTCGTTTGAGTCTTTTTAACTACCCTATGAAAATTTTATCCTTTGATAGCCCCTTTGAGCCTTGCCCTTTTATTTCGGTTACAATCCACATTACAAGCCAAAGACTTGACTTTAATTAAATCACCTTACTTGGAGTTAGATAGAAAAAAAATTTCTCATCTTGATAAAGATTTAAGTTTAGGGTTTCTCATGAGATAGCAACCTTTTAAGTTTGGGGTGGTGATTCTCACAAAAAGAAAAAGAAAAACAGAAGAAAAAAGATTCAAAACAAAAAAAAAGGAAAAAAAAATAGTTTTAGTACATTGATAAATAACATCTTCTAAGTTCTTTTGTCAATAGTTGAGAATGTCTATCCTAAAATGTGGAGAGAAAAAAAAGAATAAAAGAGAGAGAATAATTAGAAAATGCATGTCTAACTCCAAGTAGTAAAGCCTATTATCCCAAAATGTCCTAACCTTACCTAAGCCTCATTATAACCCGAAAGTCCACCAAAAGTGTATGTGTTTGTTGCATTGTGATTGTTAACTAGAATTTTTTTCAAGTCTATGGTAGCGTGATACATGTTCTAGGATTTGAGTGATAAATTCATAACCCTTTCTAAACACTTGAGAGAAATTTTGGTGAGATTGTGTGAAGAGAGAGTTGAACTTGACGAATGAATGCTAAAGTGTACAAATTGTGTTGTTTTTTGTAAGCAACCATAGAGTATGATGAATGTTCTATAGTAGCTGAAACTTTGAGAATTGAGTTTGTTTTGATTTGGGCAATTGAGTTTAAGTTTGATTTTAACTGTACCAAATCTGAAATTAATTGTTGCTTGGGGACAATCAATATATTAAGTTTGGGGTTATGATGATTCTTCATCATATGCATATTTTTCATTGTTTTTAGTCTTATATATCTTTTATTCATTAGTTAATTTAAGGAATTATTAGATATATTTTGTTAATTTTATTTTTTTGATTTCATAAAATGTTTATGTTCTTATTTCCTTGATTAAGTAGAGATGTTTTGGAATTTTGCATTGTTACTTTGTTGTAATATAGTGCTATATATTGGTGAGAAATCAACATGATCTATCTGACGTATTTCAGTCATATATGGAGTTGTATATGTGCGATTGGAGTCACTAAAAACGCAAATGAAAACTATGATCCATAGCTACAATTTTTATAAAGACACAAAAATCAATTTCGGACTCACAAGAGGAGACAAATGCACTAAACTCCATACAGAAGATGATGTCCGCTTGAAGTGCACCTGAAGCGCGCGACGCACAGCAATACACATTAAAACTCGTTTTTCTAACTTTTTATGGATTTTTTTTACTATTTGGAAGTTTGGAGACTTGTTCCCTAGCATAGAAACTCAAAGATGGCGGTTTCTAACACCATTGGAGCAGTTTTATCAAGAATCATTCATGAATCTTTGTTGTAATTCTTCTCTAATATTTATCTTTTATATCTCTATCATGAGTAACTAAACCCTATTTGTTAGGGATGAGTGTAACAAGATGATACCCTTATTTTTCTGATTTGATTTCTAGTTATATGAATGAGTTTATTGAATTATTTTTCTCATCTCTGTGCTTAATGCTTTTTATTGATTGATCAACATTAAAATGTTTTACGATTCGTATTTTGAAACGGAAGTGGAATTTACGAATGCTTGAGATGAGAAATTCATGAATTTGTAGTCTAGGGATAGATGCAGGTCATGAAACCAATTAAATTAGTTGCAAAGCAATAGTTTACAAGAGAATTTCTATACGATAATGCTTAATTCTAATCTTAAATCTACTAAGGAATTAGGGGTTACTTTGGAATTAAAGGTTATGTCACTAAGACATTAGGGCAAGAATAATAAAGAGAATTTGGTAATAATTCAATAAAGGAATTCAGTAACTAGGATCAAATTAGACACCAAGGTTGGATTCGAAGTGAAACTTATCCCTAACATTTTTCTCATTATAAAGGATCAATTTTATTACAGTTATTAATTTTAAATATTATTTCAATCAATTTAGAAACTTTTTGTTCAATTTTGTAATTAAATATAATTCAATAGTAAAACACAATCCTTGAGTTCGACACTCGGTACTACCGTTTTATTATTACTTGCAATGATTCAGTACACTTGCTGAAATGCTATCAGTGTTTTATAATTCAAGTTGTTAAATTAGTGGATTAAATCCTTCTGAGTGAGGGGACTTGATATAGCCAAGTTAGTAGTGAACAATGATAAATTATTTGTGCACTTTATTCCTACACTCCATAGTTTTGTTTTTGCTTCTAATCCAAGTAAATCATCAAGTCTGGATCAGTTTAATCAAATAATGAAAAAATTATCAACTTAGTCAAATACAATTTAACCACCTTCTCGTGTTTGCACTTTCAATCTTTTCTCAAACATGGTTAAATGCTCAGCCTTGAGACCAAACTTTGATGCAAATTGAAGATCGAAAAACACAAGAAATGGAAGGGTTTGAATTTTGTTTCTTTTTTTTTTAATAAAAAAAAACTTTTCCTTGAAAATATATGCTAAAAGTAATAAGATAAAGCAACAGAAAATAAAGAGATAGAGAAGAGAAACACAAAGCCAATTTATGTTGGTTCACCACCAACAAGGTAGCTATGTCAAATTCCTTCACTCTGAAGGACTTCTAGCTTAGTATAGTCTAGTTGTTGAGGACAGCGGCCACTACTGGGCTAGGCTACAATAAAGCGTTTAAGGTTTTTTCTTAATAAGTCTCACAAAAGATAAGTATGCTCTTAGAATATAAGTAATGTTTCATCCCTAAAGTGATAGTACATTGATTCTGAGGTGTTGTGTGTTTTTGCAGTTGGTTTTATCACATATTTTGTAGTGAAGATCACTAGTCTTTACAAAGAGAGACTACAAAAAAATTAGGGTTTTTGACTGTTGTTATGATTGCATGAAATCCGCATGTAAAATGAATTGTATAACGGATGTCATTGCATTTCTTTAATCAGAGGATAAGTCCAACTTTGATGAGCAAAGGATGTTGAGATGTTCACTTTTTCAAAGTTTTAGAGTTAGAGGATTGATTTGAGATAGTTGACTTTTAATACAAAGTTGACTTAAAGTGTTGACAAGACAATAAAATGGGTTGTCAAAATATTCAGACGCATAATTGTTAGAATGAGCTTCCATTCGTCAGATTCACTAGAGGCACGTTGTGAATGCATTGATCAGAATCAGACAAGTTTTGATTTTCTAGAGTTAGAGTGCATTTGCCTTGATTTGTTAATTCCCTTTCTCTGTTCAATAGAGAATATATCAGAGATCCTTTAAACTATTTATAAGAGAGAGTCTACACACTTAAACACACTCATTAAAACATAAATTTTTCTCAAAAAATAATTTTGTTATTATTAAGATAATTAATAGTCATAGTTCTTCATATAACATTATTTGGATTCAATACAATAGTTGTCTCACCAACCTCCTTCAATCAATATAATACAATTGTCTGAATAGTACAAAACAAACTAGAGTAGTATAATGGATAATACAAATACGTCAATTACTCAATGTACTATTAAAAAAGACAAATATGTTCAATGATACTATTCCCAGCAAATATATTGTTAAGTATTTAATGAAAACAATCGAAGTTGAAGAAAAGGATTATCATCCCCTAAAATATGATCATATGATGATCGTGAAGAAAATAATCACACAATGATTAAGAGAATAATTATAGTGATGAAGATCATCAGTTAAGATGAACAATATCATTCAATTCTAATCATCTGATTCTTAATAATTCAAATAAATTCAAAGAAGAAAACAACAATGTTCAAATATTAATGATTTTGGAAAAGCCTTGAATACATCAAAAGCAAGATTGAACGAAAAATTCTCTATGATAAGAGTTATTAGAAATTGATGTAAATCAAACTAGTTGTTTGATACACTTGAATTGGTGTAGGATTGAATACTAATATTCTCTCGATGAGAGTTAGAATCTTGAAGACAAACTTTGTGCCAGCTTAGACTCAAACTCAAATTGATGTGTATCAGTCCGATAGTAGTATCAACTCTTTAACTCATAAAAGGTACATGAAGAGGTGTAAAAATACTTGTAATCCTTCATGCAATTTGCTAAAATGTTGAAAAGACTAGAAAGGTGTCTAGTGGTATAGCTTCAAGAGGTAATAGAAGAACACTCAAAGCCTAAAGAGAGAGAGTAAATAATACATGTTTGCTATTTTATTAATTATAATGGATTATGTCCTCGACCAAAATGAGACTAAATCTCTCTGTAAAGGGAATACTAGATGTAGCAACAGTTTATAGTGAACTAGTATAAAAATATTTGTCTTTCTTCTCTTCCTTTGTCGCTCTAATTCGAATAGTTCTTTATGGTTCAAATTCAACTTATATTTAAACAGGTTTATAATCAAAGTTGAATATTTTGATAAAGAACATCATTGCAATTTCTAAAAGGAAATAAGTTTTTAAAATGGTTAACATAATTCAAACTCTTGTTTTTTGTGTTTTTCCAGCACTTTCATGTGTATCATTAGAGAGTAATTATAAACTAGTGAAATTTTAATGAGAATACAAATTTGATTTATATATGTCGTATCAGTGAGAGTAAAGCTATCCTTCTTATATTGTCATACACTCTTCTGAGCACTATAACAACTTTCATATTGTACGAGAACTTGAAAATTAAGTCTCATTCTATATATTGAGATTTATATAAAAATTATTTTAATCTCAATAAGCATCATACTCTGATGCTTAGATCATTTGAAAATGCACAATAATTCTTTAACATACAATTATATTGTGCTTTTTTTTTTTAATTATAAACATTCAACATTGTGTGAGGTCAAAAATATACAAGTACAAATATAATTTCAATTCTCATATCGCCTATAATATTGTGCTATGAAGATACTTATGGCTAAATGTAATTACTCTTGTAATAGACTATGTCAATATGTAATGACTATTCTTATACCTGTGATATTATATGACATTTATGAAATTGAAAACTTGTTGGTAGAACCACTGACAAAAAGACTTATGAATATTATAACTCATATCGTTTAGATTAAATTCTTTTGGTATTTTTGGTTAGTGAGAGTTATAGCATTTTCAAATATTTGAGTCGTTCTAAATTCATTATTTTAGTATAAAATTTAGTCTTTGACATGTATGATTTATTTTTCTAAATTCATTATTTTAGTATAAAATTTACATGTATGATTTATTTTTCTTATCCGATGACAAATGTTATGATTATAATTGATATTTTAGTGTTCAAATTTTTAATCTTTAGTTATTGATTATTTTCTTCCATGTGGGATATTGTTAGATTAATTATTTAATTAATCAATTGTGTATTGACAGTAATCAATTATTAAGAATTATTATTATATATAAATTATGGTATATTGTTATTAAGCACTTATTAACTGATAAATATGTGTTGGGCTATTGTTTCTGAATAGACTCTGATGAGTTGAACCATTATGAAAAGTCTAATGAAAGGTCTATGGTTTCAGTTGTTTAACTATTTAATCGTTATTCCATTGGACGGTTTAACCCTAATTCTAAAATCCTAGAGGACAATGAGAGTAGTTCACCACTCATGCATATTCTTTCAACTACAATTTCTATCTAAGCCTAAAATTACGTCATTCGATTCATTTTTATATGTAAATATGGTATAATATTGTATTTGATACTTATTTTTTTTAATCGGCTAAAATATTATATTAAACAATTCTTTGAAAAGGTGGACAAAGAATTAAAAGTACAAGAGATTGTTAACAAAGAAAAAAATAATCATAATTACGGCCCCTACCCCAAAAAACAAAGGGGGTGTATACCTTGTAGAACAAGACACACAAGAAAGATGGTTTGAATTTTGTTTCACACGAAAAACCATTTTAATAAGATTAAAACAAAATGATGAAAGCAGAACAGATAAATAGAAACACATAACAACACAACAAATTTATCTAGGTTAACCATCAACGGGATAGAATTTACCCAGTTCCTTCAACTTGAAGGATTTCATCTGTAAACTCACCATCTGAATCACACTTCCACTGAACATCTGCTAGTAAACTGAGTATGTTTAAGTCTTCGCAATCTTCTAGCTTAGTACAATCAAGTTATTGAGGAAAGAAGACACTACTAGGCTATGTTACAAAAATGAAAGGTTTAATGGTTTCTGAATAACGCTCACAAGAGGGTGTTTACAAAGTTGGATTATCATAAAACTGTTTCTCAGTACTTAGACAAAAAAAGGAGCAAGATGGTTGTATTGTGCTTATTGTGGTACATTGTTCTATTGTTGTTATCTATTTCAATGAGAGTTACACATCCTTTAATAGAGAACATTAGGGTTTCTGGTTGTTGTCCTGATTGCAAGAAATCAACATTAATTTTGATCTTTTTCATCAAATCTTTCAGAAATTCATTCACCATTAAGAATTATCATTAAATAGTCCTTGTAATGGATTCTATGTATTTTTATATTGAAACAAAAAGAGTAGAGGTTATCATGATTATAATATGTCACATAGTCCTTCAGACAAATAGTTCGTTCAGGGTGTTGAGAAAATAATGCACAAATTTGTTTTCTTTAGATAGTTGATTTTTTTCAGAGATTGTTATTTCAGAGCGATTACTTCCATCAGAGCATTGACTATCTTGAGTGTTAACTTTTTATCAAAGCGTTGACTTTTCAACGGAGATAGATGAGATTATTAGAGATAGAAGTAAATAGATGTTGGTTGTATGCATAAGAGGCAAACCAATCAAAGCATTCTTTGTATTAGATAGAGTCACCATTGGTGTTATTCAGAATGCGTTCACCAAACTTAGAATATGGAAATTTTAGTGGAGTCTTGGAGTTTTTTTAAATTAGATCAAACATCATAGGATGCAGCGCAAAGTCATATAAAATACCTGATTTTGGAACTACACACTTAAACAAAACATTAATGTTTTAAAATGTTCCCACACAAAACACCAACACCTTCACGAGGATCCACTTATTCCACACCTAAAGGAAGGAAGAAAACATTGTGAGTAATGTTGCACCACCACCTGTCAGAAATTTTATTCTACAAAGCATTGTTATTCAACAATAAAACACATTCTTCCATTAACTCTTTTTCCCACTTAAAAAGTATACTTCACCACCCCAATTAAAAATCAACTCATCATCACCCCTAACAATCAAACACGCCACCTTTATATTTTTAGTAGAGGTCAAACTAAACAGTCTCTTATATCTTGCACCAAACCTCCATTGACTCAAGGCTCTAACTAGAACAACATATTTGTTCTATTCCCAACTACTTTAACAATATATAAGCAAACCAACTCCTATCATTCATTCCTCTCCCCTCTAACGATGAAAAATAATCCTCCACCATGTCAAAGCCTTCCTAGAACCTAAAGGTGCAAACATGAGATAGAGGGGTTGAATTGTGTTTGCCAAAGTTGATTAACTTTTATGAATTACTTAGATAAGAAGCAATCGAATTCAAAGGTAGCAAGCAATGAAAACATACATAATTTAACAAATAGATTTATTTTGGGTCACCACTAATTTGGCTACATCTAATCCCTCTATTAAGAATGTCTTAATCCACTAATTTAAATACCTTGAATTACAAAGCACTTGACCTTCTAAGTCAGTCTTCCCAAACAGTTTGACAACCTCATACTTTTGAGCAACTAACCACCTTGACCCTGCAATCCAAGTCTTCTCCTAATAATCTAACAAATCCAAATTGAAGAAGGAACTATACCACTATCGGGTTGGATACAAAAGATTGGAACTTTAAGTATTTGCTTCTAATAAAGATGATGATAATAATAATAATAATAATAATAATAATAATAATAATAATAATAATAATAATAATAATAGTAATAATAATAATAATAATAATAACTCTAACACTCTAAAAAAAAACACTTAGATATTATTTCTAACTTAAACAAGTGTTTCTCTCTATGAACTCTAGAAAATTACTTTGGAACTTTGAGCTTGAGTTCTTATACTCTTTTCTGATTTTCGGTGATCTTCTTCTTCTTCAGCCTTGAGTATCTATTTATAGTTAAAATTACAACTTCAATTTAGTCCTATTTTAAATCTAAATTGTATCTTGTTTAGATTGAGTTTGTAAATTTTTCAGATTGATTATGTTCCTATTTTGTTTAGATTGAGTTTGTAAATTCTTCATATTAATTCTATTCGTATTTTGTTCATATTGTGTTTGTAAAAATTTTAGATTGTGTTTATAAGTTCTTCAAATTGATTATGTTTATATTTTATTGTAGATAAGTCTTGATCAAATCTTCTACAAATCTTGATCAAATCATACTCAAATTTTGACTATATCTTTTTTTTCATTTGATTAAAGATATTCTTCAATTACAAATATGAACTAAATCTTATTTTAAATCTTCATCAATTATAAATTTGAATAAAATCTTATTTTAGATTTTCTTTAATCATAAATATGAATTAAATCTTATTTTAGATTTTTTTTCAATT
>JBBPBR010000005.1:29749531-29764234 GCA_037974775.1 Cicer pinnatifidum | reverse complement strand
TTTTTTTTTTTCTTGTTTGATTTTTTCTTCTATAAAGACGTGAATGCTATTGTTATTGGTGATATCCTTATATTTTTTTGTTGGACGTGATTGGCTGATATTCTTATTGCCTTTTCTACATCTCACTTTAACAAGTAAATAATATAATTATATGTTTATTCCATTTTAAATAAATAATTTCCTTTAATATAAATAATTATGAACGTAATTAAATAGCAATTGATATCCTTTATTTCTTTGGTGAGTAGTGGTAACCAATTTTTTTTTTTTAGCTTTGGCTGTGCTATTTAATATTAAAATGATTTTTGTTTCCACCACTTAATTAAAAAGTATTTTGAAACAAGCTCTCACTTGTAAATAATATTTTTGGTTTATAGAGTGTTCAGCAAGGAGACTCACATAGTGGAGGAGTTAATACATGTTAAGTTTCATGACAAACAAATTACGGCCTTAAAGAGTCAAATCAAGTTGAGGATAATGTAGGTTTACAGGACCCAGAAGAAACTGATAAATCAAAAGATAAAGACAAACTAGAAGAACCAAAAAAATTTGAGGATACAAGAAAATCAAAAGAACTTTACAAAACATCACAAGATGAATCCGATCAAGTTAGAACTAGTCAAGTTAATTCATAAGCTAAAATTGGATGGAAATAAAAGTCATCTCATCTAGACGCTCTAATTATTGAAAGTGCAAATGATCCTTTGAAGACCAGGTCATCACTAAAAGACACAACATTATTTGGTTTTCTCTCATCAATTGAACCTACCTCTATTGATGAGGCACTAGCAGATGATTGTTGGATACTTGCAATACAAGAAGAGCTTAATGATTTTAAAAGAAATGATATTTGAGATCTAGTACCCATACTAGAGGATAAGAGACCTATTGGAATCAATTGGGTATTCAAGAACAAATCCAATGTAAAAGGAGAAGTTATCAGGAATAAGGCCAAAGATTGTTAAGTACAGTGTATTTTTGTTTAAACTACTAAACTAAAGAATTCTTAAAATAAAATAAAATTAAAAGAGATAGATATGCGTAGAAAGCTTGAGTGGCTGATTGAGTTTCTAAAAATTTGGAATACAAGTGCAACTATCAAAATATCAAGTTCTTTTTAGCTTTGACTCATTCTTATGTCTTTGCAATCTTCATAGACCACGATAGAGTTGAAAAAGATTCGACTAACTCGCATTCAGTTGTCTCTTATTCACCTTACCTTATTTCGACTAAGGGAAATTCGGATAACCTAAAATTCGACTGTTTGTTATTCTTGACTAACAAATTATTTATTTTAAGATGTAAACAAAACTAATTCTTACTTAATTTTAACACTCAAATAAATAAGTAATAATGCAACGTTATCTTTTAAATTCAATAAATACACCAACTTAATATATTAAAGTAATGTAAAATAAAAATATTTAAAAATTTATTGTAAAATATCATTAAAATACAAGTGGAATTATTGAAATATGATTTATTATAGTGTACCACATGTAAAACTTATTTGATCAATATAGTTGTAAAATTGTAAAAGCTGCAATTATTATGTGATTATTATTCGTTATCAGTGAAAAATATTTATTAATAATAAATATTTATCTTATTTTTTTTGTATATTCAATGTCAAATATTTATCTATTTTTTGTAGACACTATTTTGTAAGCATTAGAAATAAACATTTACCAATGACAAATATTATTCAAATCCTTTTATCTTAAACAATTACCAATTTGTGTTCGGTCTCTTACTTAATTGTACATAAATAATTGTTTTCAATCTTGTGACATTTTTTTTTTTAAAAAAAGGTATAATAGCAAAACTCACAAACATTGTGGGGAAGAAGGCTTCTCGATTTTAAACATGCATCTCATATAATCAATTGTCTCTACAGCTAACATATAAGCTGTACTTATGGGACCAATTTTTTTCAAAATTTACATTCTCATAAGTGGGGCTATTTCAAGAAGAAAAATAAGTTGTATTAAAACATTACAGTTTAATAAAACCAAACTAAATTATTAATAGTTCATCTTGAACCAGACTGAACTAATATAAAACTTCCACGCACTGTTGAATACTTCCAAATCAAACAAATCTACCTTTACGGAAGAAAAAAAACTATATTTATTTTTAAACGAATTGATTCTTTGTGAATCCAATTGTAACAAAATTAACAATGATGTTGCATACAATAAAATAAAAAACCAAAAATCGAATCGAATTGTATTTTAAGCATGTTCAAAAAACCAAAAAAATAAATAAATCATATTGTCCATGTACTGCTCATAAGAATTTGGTTTTTTCGATATTGTTCAGTTTATCACTTCAGTTAGATTTTGTATTTTTATTTCAAAAAATCCTGCTCATAACCATCTTAATGCATCTTTTGGTATCATTATAAAATTACTAAAAATTACAATCACAGTACACCGTCTTAATTTTATAAAAAATTACAATATGTAATATTTTCAAAATCACAGTAATTTATATTTTCCTATATATAAATATTAATTATTAATAATTAATTTAAATAAAGAAAAAATTGTTAATATCATAGGTCGAACCATAAATCTTTTTTCTTTTAACTAAATTTCACCTTCATCTTCAAATTATCTTTACTATTATGACAAATAGACCATAATTTAAAGATCTCGATCGGTTTCCATACAATGAAAACTTATTACTTCTATATTATTGTAATGAGTCTCTTGGTAATGGACGAGACAGAGATAGAAGAAAAGGTGATTTTCCATTGGTAAATGAAATTCTTTGGAAGAAATCCACACATATGGATGTAAAACGATGGGTATGATCATGCCTATGACATGGTTTCCCTTTTCCATAATAATGTAGCGATAATTGACAACACAAACCCAACGTGGAGTACTGAATCCTTAAAACACTTTGAATGGGGAGAGAAGAAATATAAGAGGCAGAAAAAGATTGCAGAGGCATTACCCTGAATCAATACAATAATATTAATTGAAATAATAGCTAGCAGAGGATTTTGGAGACAAAAATGGGGTTGTCTTGTCATGTCAGTTTCGTTTCAGTGTCCCATGTGATCGATCATCTCTCAGCTGCAACTGTTTGTTATAACTTATAAGTTTGTATATCTCTTATTACCCTTCAGCTTCGTGTTCTTCCAAAAACCGACAAATTTTATAGTGCGGTCCTCTTGCCTTGTTACACTTTGAGGGCTACTTATATCATCTACAATAAAACTCTCTTATTGAACTGATCTAATAATAAAACTATCTTATTTGGGGAGATTTCATGTGCATATATTATTTATTTTATAATTTTTTTAATATTAATATTTTATAAATATTCAAGTTTTTTATTTTAGTCTTATCAATAATTTTATATTATTATATTTTAAAAATATTCATTTATTGTAATATAATTTATTAAGTAGAATCTGTATAAAAAAATGAAAAGAAAACATCTATAAAAACATTGATTTCTTTCTTTCACGATAGTGGTGTTTATTAAGTAAAGAAACCACAATTGTGGATGGTTTCATTTTGTTTCTCCTTTTGAGACAATTGATAAAATTATTATTATCGATAGTGTTTATCATGACTCTCATAAGTAATCGACATTGTTAATCGTGATCTTCTCACCTTCTCTTTTTCTCTGTTGGAAATAGTGAATTTTTGTCATCCATAGAAATCGAATCTGGTACTTGGGAGATAAGTATCACCGTCCATTTATGTAATTTTTTGTAACAGTCTGACTCTTACCGTTATCGTTAATCACAACTTTCTCGTCCCCCTCCCTTCATTGGAAATAGTGAATAGAATTGATAGTCAAAATAAACAAACTATAGTAAGTGTCGGGTTGTGATAATCTTATTTCGTTTCTCCTTTTGAGACAATTGATAAATTATCATTTAAAAGTTGCTTTTATCAAATGTTTTAATTGAATTGCTTCTATAAGTACATAAGTACAACTAATATGGTATACAATGATATTTAATAATATATTGATATTGATACTTGAGTTTGAACTCACATAACCACCTTCCCTACACTTTGTATGTGTGTATTTCATCATTAGACTCTTTAAGATTAAAAATAGTTTTAATTGACTTGTAAAATGAGAGAGATATTGATCTTATAAAGATAATTTTATGTAACATCTAAAGAGACTCATAAAACATCCATTTTACATATAAAACATGATATCTTCTAAAGTGTTACTCGATTGGTTTGATAATAGCTACAAAATCTTCTTACAAAGTTAAAGATACCTAATCACTTATCACTTACATAAATACATTTTCAATATATTATTAAAGTAAAACTCTTAATAAATACTTCATCCAACCTCAATTATAAACAAAAATATTCACGCATTAATTAGCCTTAAATATAAACATTAAACAAATGTGGACTAACTATCTACATGTAAATGACATTGTTTTAAAAATATTGTTACATTAATTTCATAATATTGTGGTAGATGACTACAATATTTAAAGTTAGGAGAATTGCATTTATCTCTCATTAAAACATCCTTAAATGACACTAACACTCCCTTCTAATTTTGAAAACACATTCAGCTCCTCTATATTCACTACAAAAAATTGTGCATAACACTTATTTTATGTCACTCTTTTAATTTTATTTGTCATTTATCAAAAAGACATTATAATACACTCTCTGGTTGTGCTATTAAAAGATAATCATAACTTTCAAAATTACAATTAGCATATGTATAGTCGTATCTTTACAAATTAAAAAGAAAACTCTAATTGAGTGATATAGTAAATGACAAAAATAGATGTAAGTGTGACAAAAAGATGTTTAATACAATTTATTTAGAATACATGAAAGATGAGTGCTTTTTCAAAACTAGAGAGGTGTCAGTGTCATTAAAGGGACCTCAAGGGAGGTAAATGCTATTTCTCCTTAAAATTGTGGTAATAGTTGTGTTTTTTAAATAAAATTAAAAAGGCTAAATTATATATGTGGTCCCTTAACTTAATTTCAGGTAACGTTTTAGTCTTTTATTTTTTTTCTCGAGTTGGTCATTTATTTTAATTTTAAGTGACAATTTGATATTTTATGTTTTAAAATTTCAATAATGCTGTCATTTTTTTTACAAAAATTCAAAAAAATCATCAAAATTTTCAACCAAAACCCATAAAATTCATTATCATCTTCAATAAAATACAAATTTAATCAAATTCATGTCTTAAATCTTGAAATAAACTCATATTTTCATTCTTTATTTGATGTTGTTGGAGATGAAAATATAAGTGTATTTGAATATTTAAGTTATGGATTTGATAAAATTTGCATTATATTGAAGATGATTGTTAATTTAATGGGTTTTGGTTGAAAATTTTGATGATTTTTTTTAAATTTTTGTACAAAAAAAGATAACATTGTTGAAATTTTAAAACATAAAATATCAAATTGTCACTTAAAATTAAAATAAAGGACCAACTCGAGAAAAAAAAAAAATAAAAGACTAAAACGTTACCTGAAATTAAGTTAAAGGACCACAGATATAATTTAGCCAATTAAATACATTTAACTATTATCATTAATAAATGTATAAATTGTTTATAATTGAAGTTGGATAGACTAACAACTTCCAATTTAGCCATTTAAAAGAAAGAGGAAATTGGATGCGAGGCAAAATGTATGGGCCGGGTCATAAAATCAGCACATATATAGGTCATGTATTTACTCTTAGGTTCTTTGGGCTTACGATGTCACCCTCTCCATGTGTATAAACAGGAATTGAGTGCTACCTGTAGCCCTTTTTTACTAGGTGCATCACAAAAAAACTTAAATATATTTTCTAAAGTGTTTTTTTTTTTTGTATAATTCTTAAAATATAATTCAACTTTTGAAGTTATAACAATCTTTGATAAAATTATGAATTTGAGAAAATTATAGTCAATTAACTAAGAACCATATAAAAATACACTTAAATTGTGTCCTTTTATTTAAAATTCTTAACCCTCTTTACCCTCGTTCTAGACCTATATGACCTCCATTTTAATTACGAAAATAATTTCCTCATTTTATTTCTCCTCAGTTTTGGTCCTCCAAACAAAATTTTGATCTAAAACTTGATGAAATAATATTTTTTGCGTTTATTTAAACCATACCATGCATCAAAATTTTGTTGTGCAATAATTGTACATGAGATCTATAATCATAAATTATGTGGTGTGGCTTAAAAAGAATGACATTTTATCAAGTTTTAAATCAAAATTCTATTTAAATACCAAAGGGAGAAATAAAATGAATGAGACTATTTTCGTGATTCAGCTAAAATAGGAGGACCAAAACTACAATTAAACCAAACTCTTGAATGATTTTTTATTTATTTTCTTAATAAAACACTTGTTAGCATGACACATGTTAAAAATTCAAATACAGAAGAAAAAAATCTTAAAAATTGTGTAATTAAAATTTTAAAATTATAAAAAGTAAAATTTTTGCACCTAAAAGTTTTTTAATTTTTTTTATTATTATTTCCTTCACGAGTGCTCTTAGAGCAAGGCACTTGTTAGCATGACTAAAAGGTAAAGTTGGCTTTTAGAAATTAGTAATCATATTTCAAGCTTCCTTTTCGATTGGTGTTGTTATCAATTGGTTCGGGGTAAGCACGGACAAATATCACAAAAACTTTGAATAATTTAGTTATAAGAAGATTGTGAACTAGCAGACATGATTAATCGACGAGAAAACTCATGGAATTAAACTTTAACACTTTTTCTTCGATGTATTACGTACTAAATAGCAGTTTTGTTTAAACATTTTCTTCGATAATGAAGTTAAAACTAACCCAATGAAATCAAATCATGTGAGATTTGTGAGCCATCCAACACCAAATCAAATCACACACTTTTTGCTTTGGATCAGATAATTTGCCTTCAAATCGAGCCTCGAACACCCTTACAACCCATGGTAAGATTAGCATTTCAATGAGGCTGGTGGATGAGCCAGGATGGATTTTTACCTCCAAGACCTTGTCTACTTGGCCAAGGGATGAGATTAGGATGGATTACAACTTTGTCCATTACCTGATCCTAAAAAATTTCAAATCCAAACTCAGTCTAAGTGAATAAAGTGAGTAATTCTTGATGAATAAATAACATAATTGGTAATATGGTCCCATAGAATGAAAAATAAATTACTAATTTCCTCCTAAAAAATACCCAATGTTAGTCAAATTAATCCCTAAAAAGAAACTTAAAAAGGACTAAGCTAACACATGTGAGATTTTTACGAAACAAATTGATATTTATTTTTGTTTCTCAAAGACCACCTAATACATCTCTGTGGTTTATGTTGATTACTAAGTTGGATATCTACTTTCTTACAAAAGTCAAAAGACAATTCATATTCTTTGTTAGCAAATGTTAGTAGTTTGTATGGCATGTAGTAAGGGGGAGTTGAACCCAAAACTTTCTTATCACTCTAACCCATTTCCCTGCCCCAAATTAATCCATCCACATAATAACCCAGATGTTAATGAAGCCATAAATTACTTCTGATTTTATATCTTCATCTCTAATATATATGCACTAAGATATAAAACAAAGATTAAATCATGTAAGGGCATTAAAACTTCTATTCCTACTTACTAAACTGAAAGTGATGTACAAATTGAGTGCCTTACAGACATGTACACAGAATGATCATCAAGCAATGAACAAAGCAGATACAGAAGAACTAAAACATTACAAATTACCAGTGTGGTTAAAAACATTTCCCACGTGCAAAAACGATTTGTTCACCTTAGAGGACTGCCCAAAACTTTTTTCTACAAATTAAAACAGTTTCCATCTTCTTTTCTTTGTTCTCTAGTAAATGTGACTCTACATCCCAAAGGAATTTTGGGGCTAACTCTTGGATTCTTGACATAACATGTTCCTCGTCCCTAATGATAATAAATCCCTGCAGGTAACATGTGAGTTCTAAGTTATCAACTTTATTCACAAAAGAATATTATGTAACAATAAATACTACTGTGTATTGTACCTCAAAAATTCAAAAAATATAAATAAAACTGAACTGTCGCGCTTATTAATTATTCAGTTTTTAACATTACTTTGTTCAATCAATGGATGAAAGGTGAAAAATCAAACGACCAGGCACAGAAATGTCTCTGAACTGGTTCTGTGCATACAATCATGCAAGCATGAAAATAAATTTGGGGATGTATATATCAGAATTTACAATGAGACTTTTACCAAAATTCTTAGTATCATTTCAGTCACATGAACTTCTACTTTGATTTCACATGCAGATAACTAAGAAAGGGAACCTTTTAGAAAAGTGATTACCAGTGCCCGTGTAAGACGATCCATCTCCAGCATGATATCCTCCAATAAACAACCTTCCCCTGGGTTTTTGTACTGGGAGAAGAGGTAGTTTGCATGTAAAAGATCGTATGTACGAGGATAACTTGAAAATGGCTCACACCTGATGTAAAGATATCTACATCAGCTGCAGTTAACTAATAAGTAATAATACACATGTTAGAATTCTATTTACTATTTAAGATATCAATTGAAAAGTCTTACCAATCATGAAAAACTCCAATCAAACCCCGGTCAAAAATTCCAGATAAGGTGTTCTTCATGGTTGCAGGAACTACATTCATTACCCAAACAGGAAAGTTGGTCAATGCAACAGCAAATCCACCATAAAAGGCATTCATATCCATCACGTTGCGTATTTCTGTTTCCTTGACATTCATTAGTCTCCAGTAATGACGAATCTGATCATGCCAGAACAGAGAATCCGATGTAAATTCATCTTGATTTATACCTGTTTTTGAAAAGGTTAAAAGGGTCATCATATTAGATTGAAAGAGATTACAATCATGCTGTTTTATCTTATAATTTTGCAGTTGAACAGGTAAGCAATATTGTCCTTTTGATTTTAATTGTATTGATTCTTTCCAATCTCCACTCAAAAATAGGCACAAACCAGATAGTGACTTTCTATATTGATATCAATATGTAAATGATCTTTAAAAAAACACATATAACATAGACAATTTGGGGAGGTGCTCGACTACATACTTGTATGATAATATGACAAACTTAATCAGAAAAGTAACTAGACACTCCTGGTTATACTGATCCTACAACTCAACTATTTTTCTTTTATTTTATTTATTTTTTCATTTATGCAAGTCAGAAATGTTCCCACCTAATTTGAAGTTTTTGACAAGAACTATTCTTAGGTTGAGACAACTATCAACAAAGTAGCATCAACTGATGAAATATAAAATATGGATATTAGCTTCTTGCACACTTAATCAAAAGAGAAAAGGCAGACCTATCTTTTTCAGCCTTTCAGAAAACACTGAAAGGCGCTCGTGACTTGGAGGTAGCTTGTTAGATTCTGCATTAGAATTTCTGACTTGTATACAATTCTTAAGTGGGATATTCCATGAAGGTTTAGACTCATCATTCACATCACACACATTTATAAGCTTTTGTTCTGCGTTTTGCAGAAGGCAGGAGGGCTGATTATTTTCTTTAATCCATATTGCTGTTTGAACTTTACGAGCAATGAGTCTCCAGCACATTGCTGTAGTCAACTTCACCAACTTATCCCAAATGACAGGAAAATCTTTATCTTTTCTGTAAGCAGGTGGTGCTGAATAAACAAAATAACCATTCGAGCGAAGAAGGCGATCCAACTCCTTCAGCAAAATCCCATCTGCATATGACATAATAAATTAGCAACAAACAATAAAGCACATCCAACTAAATAGGATACTCGCAACAATAGTAGCTTTGACATAAATAGATTGTATCCATCTATTAGTTATCAAGATTGAATCTATAACAGAAATAATAAATGGGTCTAATTGGGTAAGGCTTCGCCAATTAGTGTTTATATCAGCCTATGGAACCTATTCTACCAGGTCATTCAATAAATAAAAGATGATGGTGATGATGACGATAACTACGAGGGGAAAAGAAAAACTCTATTCCACTCAATTAAAACTACAATGAGAATAAAGATGCCAGAACTGATTGTTTTCTTGTTTCGTCTTTTATTTTTCTCATGATCGATACACCCTTATAGATGATTTATTGAAATCGGATAAAATGCAAGAAATACATCCAATGAAGTTCAATTCTAATAAAATTATCTATGGCTCAAAACTTAACAACTCTACTTCTTTAAACTCTACATACACAAAAGTAAACTTCACACTAATATGATTTGGTAAGTTTCAGGAGTTAGTGTAATGAGTTTTGAACCCACATTTTCTTAAATCGACCAATAATTGGAGGAGGGTGTTCCTTTTCTTTTAGCCTTACAAATACACAGTTTTTTTAAAAGGGTCATATATAAAAAATATACTTCTTGAACAAGGGAACAAAAACAAAAAACAGTGTTTTGCACTACCAGAGTAAACAGATGTTAAAATCTCGGTGTCATCCTTCATCAACTAAATGGATGCTATAAGGAAGAGGGTTGGCCTAAAAGAAATTGATGAAGATTAATATGAAGGCATGGTCAGGGAGAGATTTCAATCATGAAGATGGAAGTCAATATTACAAAGAGACAAGACAGACTTATCGCATAATTACTCCTTTTTGCTATCTCAGGTATGTATTAACAATAAACAAGTTTGACTAATATAAGGACGAATCATACACAATTGACATCAAGCTGTTTGGATTAGTCATTAATTAGAGAGGATATATCATATATAACTAGGAGAAATAAGGTTAGGAAATAGAATTCAGTGCATTTAATATTGTGATGAAAAGGAGTGGTCTTGTGTGAAGGAAAAACCCATGGGGAGAATTATATTCTCCATTTTCTCAGGTTTTTCAATAATAAGATTCTTCATTTCAATTCAATTGTTCTTGTTTCCTAAAAAGTTGGTATGATCTACAGGAACTCTTATCGGGAAAGAAATGGAGAATTATGGTTTTGAAGGGGGAAGAGCAAACATTTTAAAGATAGCGTTAACAAGCTTAAAAATAGGCTGAACCAGGTGTTGAAGAAGTAGGAACCTAGTTACAGCAATGGAAAGGTAGAGAGCCAAGCCACCCACTGTGTTCAACAAGTGTGCCGATGGAATTAAAGATCTTAAACAAATGAAAGCTAAACACATTTCTAAGAGTGGACAGCAAAATACAATTTTCTCTATAAGAATAAAAAAGTTCACATTGCATCGTGGTTCATGTCCATCAAAGCTTTGTCTGGAGTCTCTGGATGCAGAGAAACAAGCACTAAGTCTAAAGCCTCTCCACACAAGTTCTCTCCTCGTCTCGTTTCCCATTTAAACAAACAAACACTAAAGCTAAAGTCTGATATCAGCCAATATATACAAATAGCATAAGAAAAGCCAATTACCATTTTCATGAAAGTCTATGCGGCATCTTGAACAGTGAATCATTTCAAATGAATCTGTAGGATATGGTAGTTGTTTTGTGGACAAGGCAGAGATCATTGCACCAATTCCTCGCTCTAATGCAAATTGAATCTGATTTTCATGATTATCCTTGGGGGCAAAGGACATTGTACGTATATCCAAGGGAAGAAGGTAAGCCGAAAAACTGGCCACACCACAGCCAAGATCCAGAACTTGGACTACGCCCGCAGATCGCAGATCACCGGTCTCATTTGTAATCATATGTCCTAACCTGCATATATAAAGCAATCAAAAAACTAACAATTGTATCTTGCACTACTCACACAACATACAAACTTTCCATGCTCAAATTAGTTCATAGCACGAAGCAAAATAATTACAAGGTAGGTAGAAATTGATTTTAATTGAAACTTTCAAGAATAGTTAAAACTGATATTGACCATTTATATTTATGTAAGTTTAATTTGTCAAAATCAGCTTCCCCGCAACTCTCTCCCTTTCCCTTGTGCATGTGTAAGTTAGAAAGTATCAGTTAGCTGCATCGGCTTTTAGTCTGTTTCATCAACACCAATGAACTACAGATTGCAACAAAGTTATGGCATGAAAGTGTGTAATGAATATCCTTCCTTTCCCCTCTCCTCACTTCCCGAGCTTTCCCCCAAAACCATCCCCTCATAACTCCCAAACAGAGCCTTAATGTTTGAAATATTTTATTATTTGGGGAAGAGAAAGTCAAAATATATAAAATTTCTCTTTATTTCAATTTCAAACATTATTTCTCCTTTCATTTTCTTTTGTCCTATATAAGTTCTTAAATTGTAGTTGAGTTTGAGTTGCAAGTGCAATTGCTTTGTGAACATTGTAGGCAGAACATATTGAAATTTGCATAAGCCATATATGATTACACATTTCAAAGACAACCATAAATCAGGAAGGCAGTCACATCATTTTTCATTCCGGGTAAAAAGGTATTGGGTTTCCCTAAGAATTAAAGCATACTTTATAATTGCAAAAGCAGAAAATCTAAACTCAAGAAACAGATACACAAATTTTTTGCAGAAGAAGCTACCTCTAGATAAGGAATTCTCAGTAGATCACAGTACAAGGTATAGTTTTATCACTATTGAAATAAAAATTTATATCCGGCACTATTTTACACATCTTTACCTGTTCTCTCCACATAGAGATCTCAATCTTAGTTTCTGAATTTATTTATACCAGAATCTACATCAAATAAGATTTTCCCAGTAAATATTCAGCAGCAGACTTAACAGTATTCAAGTGGATTAACTTCGAGATTTAGCAAATGGAAAAAGATAATATGTTCACACGTCAGAGCCATTACATACTCAATTGATTTCAAAATATCGAAGAAGTTAATAAAATCATTGAAAAATTAGTTCAGCAATTAGCATGATCCTCAGGAATAGAAACAAAAAGGAAACATAAACAAATGAACTGACACGTACCTCTCAATGTACTCGGATGCCCCATTCTTGAAATGGGTACCACCACCAGGAAACCACCAGAGCTGATTCTTTTCATGGACCCAATTTTGACCTCCCTTGACCTCTGCAAGATGTGTATGATTCACATTACTCCGCCAAACATAATCCCTACTAAGAGGCCATTTGATAGGTATTTTATAATCCATCGGTGGTGGAACCAAGCAAAATAATCGCTTTTCGAGTGGAGGACAGTGTCTCTCCAGCTCTTCTTTTCTAGAAACATCAAGATTAGGCATCAACGTCGCCACATAGGAAACATCGTGGCACGGAATATACTCATTAAACTTCAAGGGACATACATCCACCCCTGTCTCAGGTATTGCCAAGGGAGTTTTGCGGTATGTCAGACTAACTTTGTTAGTAAATCTTGAAGTTCCTACAAGATTTACAAAAATTTGCATGAGTCACAAAGAAGCAATCTAAAATTGAAAGGTTATACACAAGTTTTCAGATAAGAGCATCTCCCAAAGAAGTGAATTAAGAACTGCTTACAACTCAACCAAGCAAGAAAGACTCGTGGCATAGAACAGTTGTTTCCATTAAACAGAATATCAATATTGGAGTGGAACCTAAACCCACTCTACTTGGATTTGACGGCATTGAAATCATTCTAGATAGACGACATCACTATGGTTTTAAAATGCAGTTCACAACCGCAATTGCAGATTTTGAAGTCTCCACAACAGCATCGCAGCCATATACTTTAGGTTGCATAAGCAGCATTTGCACACATTTTTCCACAATTTAAAGGTTTGCAGTGTAACAACTTAAAACCATGGACATTACAATTTAACATTCAATTATTTGAATCTAACAATTTGATTTCAAAATGCTTAATTACATACATAGATTTTCTTATCCCAGCTAGGCCACAACATGAATCCAATAAGCAATCTAAAGCTAATTTAACTAAACAGAAGCATATTTTATTTTAATTTTTTTGGAACAGAACAGAAGCATATTTTAACTAAACAGATATGAAATTATCATATGAGAAACCCACATAGCAAAAAAAAAAAAAGTGAAAGAAGGCAATAATAGATGGGAAGAAGATAAAGAGTAAAATAGAAAAGTTTGAAGTTTGAGGTTGTTAGTACCATTAGAAGATGAAGAAGAAGGAGAGGGAAGGTGAGAGATGTAAAGGGGAGCATTGTTGCCTAAAAGGGTGCCACTATAAAATGATACAATCATCAAAAGCAAAGCAGCCATTATCATTTGTCCAGATTTGGAATCAAAGGCAGAACCAATAGCAAAACCCCCCATTTTTCTTCACTGCCTCAACTAGGTTCTACCTTGTAATGGTTCAATACAGAAAACACGCTGAATCAGTGCATGTGTGAGAGAGAGAACGAGAAGAGCTTCGAGTTCTGCAAACAGGTGTTTCAGATCGGTGAAATTACCTTTGATTTTTTAATTTTTTTTTCTTGTGTAATAGATTTTGGTTTTTTTTTTCTTCTTAATCTATTTATTTTTTTGGAAAAAAGTGTAAAGCTCCCCTTGTGAATTTATTTATATAGAAGTCACGACAGTCGGTACCAAACCTGGATTTCCTAAAGTTTCTTTCATCAATGGTATAAAAAAATATAAATCAAAATAATTAAAAAAAAAAAGATAAAGTAATAATTGACACATCTAATTATTTCATATAGATTAACTAAAAAAATTGAATAAAGTAAGAAAGAAGAGTTTTTTATTAAATTATTATTATTATTAAGTATCAGTCAATTTACTATTATCATTAATGTATAGTGTAAAATAAAAAGAAAAAAAATACAAAATAGGACATTCATTTTAAAATAACTTT
>JBBPBR010000005.1:29729658-29749509 GCA_037974775.1 Cicer pinnatifidum | reverse complement strand
ATGAATCAATTTTATTATGGTATAGAGGGAGTAAATGGCATAATAGGAAAATGAGTATTAATGGTTTGTTGATATTGTTAAACGATTTATAATTTTAAAAAAATATATTTTATTATAATGACATATAATTTAGAACGGAAGGAGTATTATATTATTTAGTTTAGGTAAATAATTGGATAAAGTGTTTAATGAGTTTTAATTAAGGATAAATCATTTTAGAAATTTAAGTCAAATATTATTTATCTTTCAGCTGAACTTTGAATTATTTTCTTTTTTTGTCTATAGAGAAAATGGTAAAGAAGATCGCACAAAATTATGAAGTCTTGAGGTCAAACCTAAACCTAAAACATATATAGTATCTATGTTTAAGAATATCAATATTTTTCAGTTGAATTAGACCTTGCGGATAGCTTAACTTTAAATTACAAAAAGATATTTGTTTCCATTAGAAATCAAATTCTCAATGATACATGGATATAAATGTTATTAGGATAGAGATAACTTCTCAATCTCATAAAGTATATAATTCTCATGTAATACATGGATTTGTCCGGTCTATCGTTTATGCAATAAATTATAGACATTAATTTTGATATACATGTGGATATAAATTTTTTTATATTGTTAACCAATCACAAACTTTCATTTATGTGACTTTTAAAGTAAAAATAATTAAAGTTAAATATTTGGCTTAATTGCACTTTTGGTCTCCCTATTATAGGTGAAAATTGAAAGTAGTCCCTCCATTTTGTTTGTCCCCAGTTTTAGTCCCCCAAACTGAATTTGAGGCCAAATCAGCATGATGTGTCATTTTTTTAATGACGTGTCAAGAAATAGCTGACGTGGCAGACGCTGACGTGGAATAAATTTATTATTATATTATTTTTGATTAAAAAATATATTTTTTATTTTTAAAAATCATTTTAATAATTGTTAAATATTTTAAAAAATCTAATTAAAATTATTAAAATAAAATTAAAAGAAAAACACCTTAACACCTAAAATCATTTTCTTCCTGAAATCAAAGCCTTCTCTATGCCAAATCGCTCAAAAAGTTCCCAAATCACTTTTTTCTTCTTCTCTACTACTCTCTCTCTCTCTCTCTCTCAAAGTTTCAATCTTTTCATGAGAGAAACACATTCACAAAAAATCATTACATACCCTTTTCTTTTTCTTCATTTGGGTTCTCATTAATCTTCATTTTTCAACCTTCCCTTTGATATTTTATCTCTATTTTTTTTTTTTCTGTTATGTCTACTGCTCCGGCACCTTCTTCGCCGCCGACGGGTAACGCCACCGCGCCTCCTCCGTCAACACCCGCACCACCACCACCGGCCACACCTTCAGCACCACCTCCTGCAACACCTTCGTCACCACCCGCAACACCACCACCGGCCACACCTATAGCAGAATTTTGTGTTGTTTGATTCACAACGTGGACACTTTAGTTGTTCTTGTTCTGGAAAATGGGGTTTCATTGGTTGGAATGTTGTTGGGTCTTGCATCTTCCTGTGATAAAAAGGAACAAACTTTGTTCGATTTGAGTTGAATTTTCAGTAGAAAAAATGAAATAAGGGTTTTTTTTAATTGATTTTTCAAGAAAGTTCAAAGCTTTTTTGGGATTGGAGAGTTTTGGATGTAGTAAGATCCAAATGGGTTGTTATTTATGTTGGATTTTGAAGATGTGGCAAAAAAGAACCACTAGTGAGGAGAAAGTAAAGGAAGAAGACGTTAGGTTATGGTGTTGCAGGGAAAGGGGTTAAGTTGCCTTGGTATCTTCAAAAGCAGAAATTGAATGATGATGATGTTGTTGGTGATGATGCTAATGGTGAAAATAGTAATAGGAAGGGTGAGAAAAGGAAGAAGACGTTGGAAGCTTGTGCTAAAGAAGTTACAATTGTTGGTGATGATGCTAATGGTGAAAATAGTGATAGGAAGGGTGAGAAAATGATGATGATGTTGTTGGTGATGATGCTAATGGTGAAAATAGTGTTTTTCTTTTAATTTTATTTTAATAATTTTAATTAGATTTTTTAAAATATTTAACAATTATTAAAATGATTTTTAAAAATAAAAATTATATTTTTTAATCAAAAATAATATAATAATAAATTTATTCCACGTCAGCGTCTGCCACGTCAGCTATTTCTTGACACGTCATTAAAAAAATGACACATCATGCTGATTTGGCCTCAAATTCAGTTTGGGGGACTAAAACTGGGGACAAACAAAATGGAGGGACTACTTTCAATTTTCACCTATAATAGGGGGACCAAAAGTGCAATTAAGCCTAAATATTTTTTGTAATCTAAAAGTTGTGATTTACTGATGATTTAAAATATTTTTACATTATCAGTGCATATCAACTAAATTCTAAATTATAATTAATATGCACTATTTTTTTTCAATTTTTCATGTAAAAGATATTTAAGAGATAAACTATTAATGAAATATATATTCCTCTTTTAACTAATTGATTTTTAAGAGACTATCTTTTAACTAATTGATTTTTAAGAGACTATCTTTTAACTAATTAATCAATCACAAATATTTATTTTGTAAATTGTTTATAAAGTAAATTCTAATTAGTTTATTACACTTTTCTTCAAATTAATAGAAAATGGTTAAAAGACATGTGACACCCTCTTCTCGTGGATAGGGAATTAATATTAAATAGGAAAGATTATGTGAACTATTGAAAAACATTATTATATTACAGATATAAAATCATCATCTTGCAAAGAATATCAAAGCTAAATATAAAAAGTTTTGAGTTACAATTATACTTTAAATCTCATTATCACTTGCTAGCCTGGTCTAACTGAATTATAAAGATGATAAAACTCTTAGTCTTTTTTGTCGCATAACGATAACTTCATTCAGTCTTCTTCATCGAAGCATATCTAAAATTATTGATTGTACTGTGAGAATTACAATCCAAATATATAATGTCACTAAAAAGAACCTAACAAGTGCTCATGCAAAAAACATGCGTATTTATTTAATTACAAATCATTTATATTAACCAATTATCAATTGAACATTGATAGTGATGAATCAATAAGAATAAAATAATCACAATATCATATTTTCACAATTTCATAATTAGCATATACACACATAACCTAATAACTTTACCTGATGTAGTTATCATGTAGCATGCAATGCGACCTAAGGACAACTAACTTCAACACATAGATTCAACTAACTTCATATTAATACGAGAAGAGAATCCACCTACTAGTCCACAAATAAAGTATCTAATCAGAGTAATCTAGTTTATGTAGTGGACAGTCTCAACAATATATATCACATTTTTATGTAAAAACTCTTGTTGATGATATCCCCAAAATCATCACTCTTTGATTCTATTAGAAGACAACCCTCAAGCATGTGCTAATATATACAATTATGCACACATAACACGTGTGACATAACATTCATCATCAATATTCACCTTTTAAGAAAAAATCATTAATGTTTTTAAAAGAAAAAATCATGGTGAGCTATGTTGGATTTTACACTCACACTCAAGAAAAAACTCATCGAGGAGGAGGACCTTTTACTGCAAAGCCAGAAAAAGAGGACGAATCAGAGGTTGGATCATCAACAATGACATACAAAGAAAAACTCCTAAATCTTTTTAGGGAAGAGGTTGTAACCCACTCAACAAAAATCAAGCATGACACTAGGGAGACCATGATCAATGCTGACAAATTAGAACCCAAGCCTTATGTTGATGACATAAATATCCCACTTCAAGATAAAGAATGGGAAATAATGGGATCAATGGGCCTAATCGTGGAGGAATACCATGGTAATCAATCTCAGATAAATGAGTAAATTTTATGATTCTTGAGAGTTATATACAACAACAGTGGACAAAAAGCGAGAAGATCAAGATAATCGACTTAGAATATGGTTATTGTTGGACATAAGTCCCCTTGCTCTTGATTTTGACATAATTAACAAACATACAATGTTCATGCATTATTTGATAAAACTAACACTTTGAATCAAGTTACATTTCAGGAAAAAACAAGCAAACACTATACACTTGGACACAAGCCTGGAAAACAAGGAATTAAGCAAAAAGTAGAGAATATGCTGAAGAAAGATCCAATTCCATCTAGTGTCATTAGTGTTTGTAGTAGTTAGTTGTTAGACTTAATCAATGTGATTTCATGCATAAGTATTTGCCAAGTTTAAAATGAAATCCTAAATTGAACTAGCAACCAAATCGATTAGCTAATCAATTGATACATCCATTGGACAATCGATTGCTTGACTCAGAATTAAAGTTTCCACTAAGCCAATCGATTGGTAAATCGATTCTTTAAAGGACTTAGGTGTAAATTGAATTCTGGGTTAACTCAATCGATTGGACAATCGATTAGTACATCAATTGAGAAATCGATTTTGTGACTTACAGAGCCAAGCAAAAAACCTTGTAAATCGATTGGCAAATCAATTCAGAAAAGTCTTTTTCATCAGACTTGGCCTCTGTAACTAACCAATCAATTGGGATATCAATTGAGAAATCGATTTATTAAATCACATAGACAACCACTAATTGAACCAATCGATTGGCAAATCGATTGTGAAAATATTTTTTAGCAGTCTGTGCCTCTATGATCAATCAAATCGATTGAGACATCAATTGAAAATTGTTTCTTAACTTGCAAGGTATATGACAATCGATTGGATAAATGTCATGTTTAAATCATACATCAGAAATATGTTTCTAGTCGACTGACAAATCAATGTTTTCCAAATAGCCAAGTCACTGTAACAATTCGAATCGATTGGTACATCGATTGGAATAAAACAGCTGAATCATTATGACCAGCAAATCGATTGACGAATTGATTAGTGCAAAATAACTGGAGTCACTGTGATCAGTCCAATTGATTGACAAATCAATTGGAAAAATTGTTGAGTTACAGACTTTTGCCAAATCAATTTTGAACAAATATGAATCGACTGAGGAATCGACTGTTTTGATCTCGTTGTTTGAACAAAACGCCTATAGTCGATTACTCAATCGATTTGGACCTGAACACATTTCTGTTTTTTGATTTAAGCATTAAAATAATCGATTGGCAAATCGATTCATTCATATATGTTCAAGAACCAAGAAAAACAATAAACACGATAATCGATTGGGCAATCGATTGTGTAGTTTTAAACTGTTATAAAATCGATTAAGGAATCGATTTGACTGCTGTTTTTCCTTGACATATATAAGTTGACTCATAACCCTTTTTCTCAATAATGTTCATAACTTTGAATAACCTTTGAAACTTTTGAAAGAACTTTGATGCAACCTTTGAATCTTTGTACACACGTTCTTCAGAACACCTTGAGAAAAAGATTTGAATACACACTATACTCTATCTTGGCAAATCTTATTGTGTGTATTTCATGTTTGTTTGAGTCCCATTCATTGATAAGATCGTTGATCTTTTGTCCATTCTTTGTAAACAAAATATTGTAAAGAAAGTCTGTAAAAATCTAGTATCTAAACTGGTAACTATCTTGGTTGAAGAAGGAGTTCATCAACAAGAAGTTTCACTGTCATCTTGGGATAGCTTGCTGAGTAGCTTGAGGGATACAATGGGTGTGCAATAGAAGTGTGAGAGAGTTTTAAGATAGATAGGCTTGGAGAGCTGAACAATCTGTAAAACTCATTCTTGACAATTCTATTGGAAAAGGCCGTAATCGATTCAATTATTGGGACTGACGTAGGCTGTCAGATAGACGGCTGAACCAGTATAAAAATCTTGGTGTACTATCTTCTAACCCTTTCTCTTTATCTTAATTGTTCTTGCATGATTAATCTTGTATGCACATGTTAGCGAAATTCTGTTTTGACTAATATTGCTTGAATGGTTGAATTTGCATGTTTGTATCTTGATTAATCTGTTGTACAATTACTGTATCTATTGCAGTCGTTATTAGACAATACATGTATTTGTGAATTTTTCATTTAGGAATAAACATTGGGACTGTGGTTAATAACTTGTTTGATAAGTTTTGTATTTGTTATACTGTTTAGCAATCTTGTGAGAATAGTATATTCTTCGTATAGATTAGTTAAACTGAGGTCAATATAACCATCAATTGGCATCAAGAGCCTACTTTTTTTTGGAGTAATTCTCATAAAAAGATAATGACCTCAGAATTCCTAGGAGAGGGTGCTTCATTGGCTAGGACCCCAGCTTTCAATGGGACTGCCTACATGTACTGGAAACATAGGATGTTGATTTTTCTAGAAGCTAGTGGTATTGATATTCTAGATGCTGTAGAGAATGGACCCTATGTGCCAACAATAGCTGGTACTGGTAAAACATCTATCTTAAAACCCAGACCAAACTGGTCTGAGGATGATAAGAAGAAAGTAGGATACAATGCTAAGGCTAAAAATATTATTACCTCTGCATTATCTGCTGACGAATTTTTCAGAGTGTCTAACTGTAAAACAGCCAAAGAGATGTGGGACACATTGCAGCAAACACATGAAGGAACAACATATGTGAAAAGAGCTAGAATCAATACTCTCATGCATGAGTATGAGTTGTTCTACATGAAGAAAGAGGAGTCTATTAATGATATTCAGACCAAATTTACTCACATAGTCAACAACCTGAATGCACTTGGCAAGGTAATTGACAATGATCAACAAATCAGCAAAGTCATGAGATGTTTAACTAGGTAATGGCAGCCAAAGATTACTGCCATAGCAGAATCAAAAGATCTTGGCAGTATGGCAATTGCTACGCTTTTTGGTAAACTAAGAGAGCACGAAATGGAGCTTCATAGATTAAATGAGGCTGAACAGACTGACAGGAAAAGAAAAGGGCTGTCTTTGAAAGCCACAGCACAACAATCAAAGTCTGACCAAGAGATCTGCACAGATGATTCAAGCAGTGAGTCTGATGAAGATTCAGAGATTGGTTTACTTGTCAAAAAGTTCAAAAAGTTTCTGAAAAAGAAAGATAACAAGTTCAGAAAGCCATCAAGTTCAAAGACAAATGATAGTAAAGTGACTTGCTATGAATGTGGGAAGACTGGTCATATCAAGTCTGAATGCTTCAAATTTCAGAATAAAAACAAAGGTGCAAAGACTAAAGGCAAGGAACCAGCTTCTAAAACCAGAAAGGCTTACATAGCCTGGAATGACAATGAAGAATCCTCTTCATCTTCAGAGGAAGAAGAAGCTAACCTATGTCTTATGGCCAACACAGATTCTGAATCTGAAAGTGAGGTAAGTTCTAAATCCAACCCCTCTTATGATGAATTACAAGAAGCATTTAGTGATCTGCATGATGAGTATGTTAATTTAATCAAACAGTTGATTAGTACAAAGAAAATGCTTGAAAAACAGTGCATGTTATGTGATGAAATGAAAAAGGATCATAAGGAGATTGTGGACTTAAATGAACAGTTGAAAAAAGAGTCACATGACAAGTCTGTTAGGTGCATTGGACTAGAAAGAAATGTTGCATCTTTAAAGTCTGATTTAGATAAGTTTAACAGTAGTAAAAACAAGTTAGATATTCTTCTTGGAAATCAAAGGAATTTGCATGAGAAATCTGGAGTTGGATATAAACCAAATATGCATGTTAAAAGGAATAACAATAAAGCTGAAATTGGTTATATGCAAAATAGAAATGTTAACCAGAACCAGAAATTTGTTAGACCTAGACATATGCATGACAACTTTACTAAACCAAATCATATTTCATCCTCTGCTGTTACATGTTACTTTTTTTTGTAGAAAAGGACATTTTGTTTTCAATTGCAAATTAAAAATACGTGCCAACAAAGGATGGAAACATATTTGGAAAGTGAAGGCACAAAGTGTAACACCCCGATTTTCAAAGCGAGGGTGTATTTTTTTTTCAAAAGAAATTAAAATAAAACAGAGAAATAAATAAGGAAATACCTTTGGATAAATATTTAAGTCATTACAATTGATAAGCAGCGGAAAAGTTTTTCGAAATATGAATCCAAAGTATTTACACCTCAAAAAGTGGTACATGGAACCCATCGAAAATAAACTGTCATCCTGACAATATTAGTAAAGATACAATTTTCCAATTTAAAATAACCGCATTCCAAAATAAAGACATTTGTTCCCTCTATGTCAACCTAATCTGATCATTCTACCAAAAACTATACACCCTGAGTGATCTTCACGCACCCCGTAAGATCCTCCTAACATAGCTCCAGTCAAGCATTCCCATCTACATTCCCATTCGTAGGGTACGAACCGGTAGGATTGTCCTAGCTCTCATCTGAGGGCAAAGCTCAGATTTCCACAATAGTTGTAAAGGGTCACCAACCGAAATTAACAGTTAACACATAACATTTAAGTTTTCAAATGCACAAAATACCCTTTCAACTTAGCATGCACCTTAAAAGGGTTTTCCATATGCTAAAAGTTCATATGATACTTGCCAAATAAAAATGAAATCAAAATAAAGTTCTCAATCCATCAAGTAATACATAACTGACCAAAACATTGATAAATCAATTGAGCAATCGATCATCTAACTCAAAATAAGAATTACCACTAAGCCAATCGATTTCCAAATCGATTTTCTGAAGGTTTTTGGTGAAAACTGAACCCTGGGCTTAAATCAATCGATTGGGAAATAGATTGAATGAAGAACTGAGCCCCTGTGTTAAAGCCAATCGATTTCCAAATCGATTTTGTCAATTTGGCTGAGTTCCTGTCTTGGCCAAATCGATTGTTTCAATATATTTTAAAGATTCAAGAAAACAGGAAGCATACCAATCGATTTTCAAATCGCTTTCTTAAATGATTTTGAAAAATAGATTACAAAATCGATTGGCAAATCAATTTTGTCAATTTATAGAAGTCCCTGTAACTCATCAAATCGATTGGGAAATCGATTTCCCTGCATATTCTTCCAAAAATAAATAAACTAACTCAATCACATTCATGCACAACTCCAAATCTTAACACTTAACAATTCCTACACAATCACGACGACAAATTGGGTTTCGAAATAGTTTACAATCCATCACACTTACACACAGTAATCAATACATAACACTTAGTAATTTCAACACAATTACCAAGACAAATTGGGTTTCGAAATAGTATTACAATCAATCACACATACACACAATATCGATACATAACACTTAGCAATTTCAACACAATCACAATGACATCTCAAGTTCAAACACTCAATCATAAACTTGAATCAAACACGACTCGTGTGCCAAACACTCTAATGCAATGCGTATATGCCAAAATGCATGGACTCGGAATTCCAAACCAAAACCCTCCTCGAAGGGCCATAAATCATAATTGTACCGCCTATCGCAGGCCAAAGTACCAATTACTGAGGTGCCACCTATCACGGGTCAACACGATTTACTAAAAAGCGTAAATCGTAAACGTACCACCTATCACGGGTTAGTACTGTTTACCGAGGTGCCACCTATCACGGGTCAACACGATTTACTATAAGAAAAAGCGTAAGTCGTAAATGTACCGCCTATCACAGGCCAAAGTACTATTTACTGAGGTGCCACCTATCACGGGTCAGCACAACTTACCAAAAACGTAAATCGTAAACATACCACCTATCACGGGTCAGTACTGTTTACCGAGGTGCCACCTATCACGGGTCAGCACAATTTACCAAAATGAAATGCATGAGCATACACTGACTCCATCCACAACAATCGTTAAGTAAATGCAGATATTAAAATATTCCCCATTTTTAATACTCATTTAACTTAAACGATTTTCACAACAAACATTAAGTAAACGAGACATTAAGAGATTCCTTATTCTTAATACTCATTTGACTTAAACGATTTTCACAACAAAACATACAGTAACACAAGACATTAAGAGATTCCCCATTCTTAATACTCATTTAACTGAAATGATTTTCACAACAAAACATTAAGTAAACAAGACATTAAGAGATTCCCCATTCTTAATACTCATTTAACTTAAACGATTTTCACAACAAAACATTCAGTAAACAAGACATTAAGAGATTCCCCATTCTTAATACTCATTTAACTAAAACGATTTTCACAACAAAACATTAAGCAAACAAAAATATTAAGAAATTCCCAATTCTTAATACTCTTTTAACTTAAACGATTTTCCCAAACAAACATTAAGTAAACATAAATATTAAGAGATTCCCCATTCTTAATACTCTTTTAACTTAAACGATTTTCCAAAACAAACATTAAGTAAACAAGACATTAAGAGATTCCCCATTCTTAATACTCATTTAACTTAAACGATTTTCACAAACACACATTAAGTAAACAAGACATTAAGAGATTCCCCATTCTTAATACTCATTTAACTTAAGGGTTTTCAAATTTCACACAGAACAAACTCCAACATCTTATCAAATCCAATTCACAACTCACACCAAAACACAACAATTCATTTCTCCATAAAATCCAACATACACATATCAAACTTCATCAGTATTAATTAAGAACACGTCAAATACGACGAACACAAATCAACACAACCCACCACTCAAACACAACAAGTTTCATTCTCTCAGAATCATACATAAATGAGTTTAAACTCATTTTCCCCCAAATAATACTTCAACCCTAACAAAATTCTTTTCCACACAACCACAGATAAGTCCCTAATGCAAACCAAAAGTTTGGAAGGAGTCCTTACCTTCACGTTAGCTTTAACGTGCGATTACGGTACCGCGAGTTAATCCGGTAAAATCTCCGCCCGCAACGTCGCTTCCAAAGTTGGTCCCCTAGCACCGTAGCGTAGTGGTGAGCAACTTTCCCTTCTATCTCTTCACGAAACGAAGCTTAGATCTAGATGAAACGGGGAGGTTTGTGTTTGAAATTCCTAACACCGTTGTTCTTCGTTTTCGAATTAACGAGGAAGTATGAAGCTGAGAAATCCTTGCTTTCTTACCCACCAAGCCTTGGGTTTCTATTCTTGAAGAAAAAGAAAGAAAAAGGAAGCAAAACCAAGAAGAATAAAAAAGGGAGAAGGAAATGGTTTTCGCGAGGCAGAGGAAGAAGAATAAGTTGTTCTGCTTTCTTTCCTTCTAATTTCCTTTCTTTCTATTTCCTTTTCTTTCTTTTCTATCTCCTCTCTTTTTCCCTCCAAATAAACATATATATATATATATATATATATATATATATATATATATATATATATATATATATATATTATAACTTAACAAATATCTCAAAATATCTAGATATTTATTAAAATTACCATTTCACCCATAACCTCTCCAAACCACTTTTTGTTAAAAATATCTACTATCGTCGCAACTCAATTGATAAATGCAATTCTTAGCAGCCTAAGATATTTTTAACGAAACTCTCTAGAATTAAATACTTCGTAAAAGATCCACCACAATTAATTTAATTTATTGATCGACGATTAATTTTAATCGAGCATCAATATAACTTTTTGGTCCTTTAAACTCTCAAAATATTAATAACTTTGGCTAAAAAGCCTCCAAGTTCAATACCAAAATACACTAAAATACATAAAATATGCTTAAAAATTATGGGTCTTACACAAAGTTTTGAAACTAATCCCCCAGGACCCAATTTAAATTGGGTACCTAAAACAAAATTTTGATTTTGTATTGCAGGTATGCTTGACATCCACAAGGCACCAATGGTACCTTGATAGCGGATGCTCAAAGCATATGACAGGGGACAAATCGAAGTTTTTGTCTCTAAGCTTAAAAGATGGAGGGTATATTAAATATGGTGACAACAACAAAGGTAAGATTTGTGGTATTGGTGTCATTGGAAATGAATCTACAATTATTGTCAACAATGTGTTGTATGTTGATGGTCTAAAACACAATTTACACCCTCAATATGGCGGTTAAAGTCACTCTTAATATGACAATTAAAGTCACTCGTAATATGGTACTATGACCACTCATAAATCAAAAGGAGTACGAAACAAAAACTGCTCTAAAATGATAGTAGTATTAGGACCACTAAAAAATCGACGGAATTATGTCATAACAACCGCTCTAAATTACGAAGGGACTACGACATAACAACCACTCTAAAAACGAAGGAATACGACATAACAACCGCTCAAAAAAAAACTAAGGCACTACGTCATAACAACTACTCTAAAAAAAAGAAAGGGAACCACTCATAAATACTCAAGGGACATAAAGAAAGGGGAGAAATGGCTTGGAAATCAGACGAGCATAATATAAAAGGGAGAAAAGAGAAAGTTGAGAAATGCATCTAACTTTGGTGTACTATTCACAGTAGTTTGAAACTCATTATATAGTGATGGATGCAATCTCACATATATTTTCTATCCAATGTGGGTCTTTAGTATTTATAGAGTTGAAAACTACTCAAAATATGAGAGTTTCCAATGTGGGACTTCAAAAAAATTTATTTCCAATGTAGGACTTCAACAATAGTAAGATTTAAAAAAAACATACTTATTGTTCCAAGAATCCCCCACTTGAATTTAAAAAAAAAATATTTCTGAAATAGCATCAAACGTTTATATAAGATCGTGCATAAACAAACGTGTCTCGTTACTTGAATCTTTACATAGTAAGATTCAAATTCAACAAGAGTGACTCGTAATCTTGAACTCTATCTCTGACATCAAACTCACACACAACCTTTTCATATGGTGTATTCTCAAAAGCCTGTGCATTAATGGCCTTGCACGTGTATCCTAGTATAGTGAATGTTCTAGGAATTATGCCTAAAAATTCCATAGGAATCGACCCAATTCCACATTCACATATGTAAGTCTATCAAGAGTACTCTTGTAGCTAGGTACTCCATTCCACATAGAGTATAGATATCATTGAGAATTTCTATTATCTCATCCTATCATCCCTTCAGTAATCATGCTTTTTTGATTTATAATAGCATATTCATCTCATATTACTTTATGACTTTGTTATTATCCATTGAACCTAATTTTTGAGATCTCCAGTCTTTTAGGTCGGGTTACCATCATGAGTGACTCTATAGGCATTAGTCACATCCTTTTGGATGTGTTTATCACTTTCTCTCTAACTAACCCTTTCTTCAAATGATCTGGTAAATTCTCATCAGTGCATACATGATCCACTATAACAACTCCTTTAGAAAGTACCTCTCTAACAACATTGTGCTTACAACGAATTTGTCGTCTCTTATCGTTGTGATAATGATTCTCAATCTTCGCAATAGCCATGGTACTATCGCAGTGGATCAACACAACTGGCTCGCTTCTTCAATAGTAATAGCTAGTGCTATCATTTTAGACTCCATAGTGGATTGAGTCAATATCGCATGTTCTTCGATTTCCAAGATACAACACCACTAGCTATACTAAAATATAGCCACTGGTTGCTTTGGAGTCGACATATAAAATTTTCCAATCAGCAACATTGTATCCTTCAAGAACAATAGGAAATATTTGATAGTGTAATATGAGACTCGTGGTTCTTTTTAGATATCTCATGACTCTTTCGATAGCGTGTCAATGCTCCATACTAGGTCTACTAATAAACCTGCACAATAGTCCCACGACATAAGCAATGTCGGGTATAGTACAATTAGTGGAATACCTTCACCAGTGTTCTTGAAAAGTTTCACACTTACATCATATGGTGTGCAAGCAAGTTTATAGTCAAAGTATTTATATTTCTTTAGGATTTTTTCAACATAGTGAGACTGATCCAAATAAATTCAATTTTATGATCTAGTAATCTTGATTTCAAGGATTACATTCATTTCTCCGAGGTCTTTCATATCAAAGTTGTTACACGACAATGATTTCACAATATTTGCAACATGAGTGTTTGAATCAAATATGAGTAAGTCGTCTACATAGAGACATATGATAGTGCAAATTGCATTTTTAGATTTTTAGTACATACATTTGTCACTTTCATTCACTTTAAACTCATTCAATATAATCAAGTTATCAAACTTTTTATGCCATTTCTTAGGAGCTTGTTTAAGACCATACATTGATTTATCTAACTTACAGACCCTGTCTTCTTGTTCTTGAATTACAAAACCTTCAGGTTGTTCCATATAGATTTCTTCTTTCGGGTCACCATTTAAAAAAATAGTTTTAACATCCATATGGTATATCACCAGGTTATGAATAGCTGCAAGTGATATGAGTATCCTAATGGATGTTGTTCTAGTGTTTGGTTAAAAAGTGTCGAATAAATCTATTCTTTTTCTTTGTATAAAATATTTGGCTACAAGGTGTGCCTTGTATTTATCAATAGTTCCACCGATTTTAGTTTCTTTTTCAAGATCAATTTACAATCTATTGGTTTGCAACTAGGAGTCAAGTATACTAAATACAAGGTCTTGTTAGACTCTAGAAAATCGATTTCATCGTTTATTGCTTCTTGTAATAAATCTGCATCCAAAGATTACAAAACTTAAACATTTGCATGATCCTCTTCTAAAGTATAGGTTGCATATTCAGGTCCATAATTTTTTAGCAACTCTTACTCTCTTACTTCTTCTAGTTTCTGTTTTTCCTTGTTTGGTGCTCATAAATATAAGAACATGACTTGGTTTGCAGCCCCCGCTATTTCTCCATTTGAAAGGTAATTTATTTTCATAGAAGTCAAACTATATGATCACTTTTGCATTTAGGTCATAAAACCTATATGTTTTGTTCTTTACTACATACCCAATGAATACACATTCATATGCTCTACTGGAGAGTTTAATTCGTTTAGGATCAAGGATTTTGACACAGCCAAACAACCCCAAGTTTGAAAATAAGACAAGTTCAGTTGTGTTTTATTCACTATCTCATAAGGAGATGTTTTGTTTTTAGATTTGGGAATTCTATTCAAAACATAGAAAATAAGCAATATATTTTCCACACACCAATGAGATGCAACACTGGAGTTTAGCATACTAGGAACAACTAGTTCAATAAGAGTTCTATTTATTTATTTTTTTATTTTTTTTTCAACTTTACCATTCACTTCAAGCAATTATAGTGCAGTTGTTCCATGTATAATTTCAGACAATTTATAAAATTTATTAAACAAACTAGAATCATACTTGGAACCTCTTAATCTTTCTACTAAATTGATTTTCAATTTCAGTTACAAAGATCCTTAACATGTCAGACGTTTCACTTTTATTTTTATTTTCCTGTTAATGTTCCATCAGGTTCACATATATCAAAGTGTAATAAATCTAAATACTCATATTCTCTAACTACAATTAACTCTTTGTAATTTTAGCTTGACTACAAAAATCACATTTTTCAAAATCATTTAAAGATAATTTTGGAATTAAACCTAAGGTAAATTAGTAAATCAAATGTGTTCATATCACATAGTCTAGCATGTCAACAAATTAAAATCACACAACATGTAAGCAGAAAGAGATATTTTATTAATTTCAATATTCAAACAGAAGGAGACATATTAGATTTCAACATTTAATTTAAATATGCCATGAGTGATGTACCTTAATAGATGATCTCATGAGTTATCTTCTGAATTTTATGAGAGTGAGCCTCCACAGATCTGTCATCGGTCATCTGATACTATGGGTAGCAAATCACAACATACTTATTTAGATAATCTCAAACATCTATAGTAGTACTGGAACTGTACTAGTTATACAGATCATATGCAAGTCCATTAAGAATATAATTCTTATCATTATTCTCCCATGAGTTAATTCTCCAGCTTTCTTGTCATTTCCTGTTTGCTTCAAAATAAAACAATTTACTGAAATCAGAGGCAACAAAACCAAATCCAGTAATATCTTTGGTTGACATGGCAGAACAAAACGTCTTAAAATTGTTGTTTTTTGAGTTTTGGAAAACTGTTTAAAATTCACAATTTATGCCACCGAAGATATTACTAGGTTGAGTTGCGGACTAGATCGCTCTCTTTAAGATGTTTCGCGGCACTGCCCAAATTGTGCAAGGCAGACTATCAATCACGAAGTCCCCATTATAAAGCAACCCTAATTCACTATATCGAAGTTCTACTAAATTGTAGAAAGTCGTTTTAGAATTGCATCCTCAATATGGCGGTTAAAGCCACTCTTAATATGACGATTAAAGTCACTCGCAATATGGTACTATTTGGAACTGTATAGGAGTGAGTGGTCGATAGTACTATTTACTCTCATATGAAGGATTATATGTACATTCATCGTTTCAATTTTATTGCCCTCCTTGAACTTCAAATTAGTCGCATCGTTGTCTATAAGACGATTAGAAGAACGGGGATTCAAAATAGCACAAGAGTTGAAGTCAATAGGTTTCTAGTGGTATTTGGTTACTTTGTTCAAATAATTGTCCAAATATTACTATAATCTCTACTACTCAATACAACAGGTGTGTAACGCGTACGTCGCACGGATACAAATTACTATTTTGATAAATATATTATTATATTAATTTATATAATATAACAACTTGAATTAGAATTGACATTCAAGACATAATTTTATTGGCATTGACATTAAAGACATAATTTGAATTTATCATCAATTTAATTCCATACAAACAAAATAACTTACAGTACACAAATTTAAACCGTAAAAAGAGTGTCTTCTACATGTTTACAAATTATTAAAAATTTCATTGTACACAACATTTTTGGTGTCGACACATGGTTTTCCTTCTTCGTCTAAAATAACAATCTTCAATCCTTCCATACACTTTACTCTTGAAATAGCCACATAGAACTGACCATGAGTAAATACAAGCCACTTTAAATACAAACCAATTTGAGAAAGATATTGACCTTGACTTTTATTTATGGTCATTGCAAAACACAACGAGAATAAAAATTATCTTCTCTGGAATTTAAATGGGAAAGCTGGATCAGATGTAATCAAATTCATCCTTGTTATATAAATTTTATCACCGATGTTTTTTCCCATGATCATAGTTGCTCCAATAATATTTATATATAGCTCATTTATGAGTAATCTTGTTCCATTATATAGTCCATTAGCTTGATCAATGTTCCTCAAAAGCATGACTGGAACACAAATCTTTAATTTTAATAGGTAATTTGGAATTCTTGAACATTTCATGTTATTAAAAAATTGAGGTGTTAACCAATCTCGTTGTACAACAAAGTTTTCATCTGAAAGGACAATTGAGTCTAAACTAATATATTCCTTTTCCTCACCTAGAATTAATGATAAAACATAATCATTAATGATATCTACAATATCATGAGTCGGGCAAGTATTGTCCTCTCTTCATAGTATTTCAAATTGGTCATGTTTTGTAACAACAATGGATATGTCAATTCATAGTATAAAGTTAGTCTTTCAATAAAATAAAATAAAATGAAAAAATGGAATAAGTTAGTTGGCAGTACTTGTAGATTACTTTTAACCTTACTTGAGTTTGAAAGAAACTGACTCAGGAATTCAGGGTTGAATAAAAGGTTAGTACAATTCATTGCATTATGTAGTTGACTTTTACCATTAAACATCTTCACCTTTAGAAAATTGAGCAAGTACAACAACATTTTGACTATAACCGGATTGCAAATATGCATTTAGTTCATCAACATAGGATCCAAACAGTGCATATTCAATTCTTATACTACATAAACAAAATAAAATTAGTTAATAATTAATAGAGAAAATTATTAAATATTGAAAAAATTTATATAGTATAAAAAGTCTCACCCATCTACTCTAACTCAATAAGTTTAAATTTTATACTGACACCATTCCTAAAATAATAATGATTAAAGTGTGAATAACAAAAATAAAATAACAATGAAAAATTAAAATAAATTTACCAATCAAGTAATTCATGTCAATATTTCGAATTTTTGGAATGAAATGAATGAGTATGGAGAGGCTGTGACCAAACTGATTTCTAATTCTCGGACTATTGTACCATATTTCGAATTTCTTGTCATCCATCAATACCATTTCCATCGCATAAAATTTATGTTCCATCAATACCATTTTCATCGCATAAAATTTATGTTTGACATTCAGATCAGACAGAAATTACATTCACACAACTCTAACAATCAAATTTCATTACTTCTTTTTTTAAGAAATTAGAGCAACAAAATCTTGTTTTTTTAGACATCAGAGAAAGATAAAAAAATTGTGTATAGATGAGATAATAATGATATTTATAAGGGATGCGCCGAAAATTGGATAATATTGAGTTGAGACGGTTAATAGAGGATGCTGAATTAAGAAGAAAAGTGGCACTAAAAGAATTTGTAAAATACAATAAATTTTTTAATTAAATTAATTTGAAGCGGTGGTTGATAGAGTAGTGTTTAAAAAACCATTACTAAAAAAAAATTGTTGTTGTATAATTGATTGTATTTTATTTTTAATTCATTCTTCTTAATTTGTAATTGGCCACTAAATTGTCAACAGACACATCAAATCGTGATGTAATGGAAGTTTTATTTTTTTCTTTAAAAAAATCTACATATTGAGGTGGTTATTTCTATTAACCATTACTTTCAAAAAACAGTCAAGTACTTGTGTAATTGACTGTATTTTATTTTAATTCATTTTTTTAATTGACCACTAAATTCTTAAAAACGTATCATGTCAAACTGTGATGTATCGTAATTTTATTTTTTATTAATAGAAACTTTATATTTGTCTAACACTATATTTAGCTTACATGTCAACTTGTCAAAGTATCATGTTTGCTTTATTATATTGACAAAGTATCATGTTTGTTTTATTATATTGTATAGATATTCATCTTAAAGTGCAACTTAATGTTTCTATGCACTAGTATGTAACTGTTGTCTATGATAGTCCTAATGCAGGTCTTGGATTATGTAGTTTGCAACTCGGCTTGGCAATAATTGTTCTCATCTAGCTCTTTAACCGATCTCCCTCTGTCCAGCTCAGATCATTATGGGTTTTGCCTTCGGCCCCAACCAGATACAAGCAATAGAAACCATCATAACTATTTCAAATTCCTAGGATATTGGTTGGAACATCCTGTTTTTACTAATCAAGTGAGGAATAACGCTCTCTATTTTCATTAACCAACTCTTGTAAGAAGAATGCATAACACAATTATAGTACTTCAAGAAAACGAAGACCAATGGATGTATGATGAGGATATGTTGAAGCAACAAGTTGTGGACTTCTATCACAATTTTTACTCTACCTCGAGCCACATTAATTGCAATTTTATTATAACTGTCATTTTCTCTAACATTCGCAATAGTGATATGGAGTACCTAGGTTATGCGGTTACCACTTACGAAGTTTGTCGGCTCTCTTTAGCATGAAAAGTTGCAAGTCCCCAGGTCCAGATGGGTTCCACCCCCTCTTCTTCAAAAATCAATGGGAGATTGTGGACTCATCTATAGTCAAATTTGTCTCTAATTTCTATGAGAACCCAAGAAAGATAAACCAAGTAAATCATACACGTATTACTTTGATTCCAAAATATCATGAGCCTGCTAGTGTAAATCAATTAAGTCTTATTAATTTGAATTGTGTTATGGTTTGTTAAAATATTTTTGAATTTTAATCGTAACTTGGTGTTTAAGGAAAATTGAAAAATAAAAGTAAAGAGAAGAGGAAGAACTATACACATGAAATTTTATCACTACGCCAAAAATAGTATTTTACAACGTTTTTTAAGTCTTTTACTGTGCTTTTAAGCAATGTAGTATCTAGTGTTGTTAAAAGATACAATAATGTTATTTAGAATAAAAAAACACCGTAATAGATATAAGTACATAGCATTTAGCGCTTCTCTTAGACTCGTTTTACAACATTTTTCTTAAAAAAAAAAACGTTGTAATAGGTGCATCCTTATACTAA
>JBBPBR010000005.1:29709291-29729453 GCA_037974775.1 Cicer pinnatifidum | reverse complement strand
GGTTCATTTTTATATTAGTTTTACAACGTTTTTTTTTTAAATCGCTGTAAATCTATTCTAAAAAGCAATGTAAAATGCTGGTTTGAATAAACAAGTCTTTAATTACATTTTTTTAAAAACGTTGTCTTTAAATGAGATTTCAATTTTTTCCAAAATTATTTTCATCAAGCACATATTGACATAATTGCAATTTTTTAATTCAAATATATTCACAATATATATTCACAGCAACAAGTTCAATTACATCAGTATTATATATTCACAACCACAAGCTCAATTACATCAGTACTATTATCAATATCAGTTGCAACATATTCACAATATCAATTACATATTCACAACAACAATATCATGCCAGTACTTAGAATATTGATCAACAATTCCCAACATGCAAACTTCTTAACAATTTCTTATTTTACTGTACTGTAACAAAATGTGACGACCTAATGGTTGATCAGATTTCGTCTCTTGAAACTATTCGTTAAGACATAAACAAAATATTAGTTGTAAACTATAGTTTATAATCTACTATATTGTATAAAAGTGATGTTTACTTACAATTTTTTGCTCCAAATGTGCATACCCCATACACGATTTTTTTGTATGGATGCATTAGATTTTTTGCTCTCTCGCGATTTTCCGTACTTATACTCTATAAATAAAAAAAAAATAAAGACCGTGTAAAAAATACGCTACGAATATGCATAAAATACACATGCTAATAAATTAATATTACCACAAAGCGGAGTTTGCACGTTAAGCTACAAAAGCGCTATACTCTTCATTTGATATGTAGTGTTTGTATATTTTCGGAGTTTCAACATTTAAATTTCCATCACAATCTCTTAAGGAGCAATTTGACAAATGATATCTAAATTCTATGTGTATTTTTCCAGCAACTCTAAGCACATAATTTATTCGCTCCTCATCAACGTTAAAAGCCGACTGCAAACCAAATAAAGATAGAGTTTGAGTAAAAGTATTTCAATGGAAAAAATTCTAAGTAACAATATATCTTTAGCATCCTTCAAAGCTTTATCTCTCCAATCATCAATTGTTATTGGGATATTTTGACAAACAACTGCACCAATGTAACTTACCATCATTGAATTGTTTGGGCTCAATTGGCTAGCCACTTTGATTCCATCCCACCTAATAAACTCATAGAGTCTCATAGAGTAAGTGCACGCTTTCAAAAAAAGATAAAAAATAAATTCTAAACAAAATATAGTATACCTCAAATTTAATTCCATTATTCTTGCTTTGATGACCTTTTGCATAATAGATGTCCCACGTCTAACTTCCTTTTTTATAACTCTTAGAATTGACAACTTCATCATTTTGACGATCTAAATCATTATTAGAATCCATTTATCTACATATTTCACAGGGTATAATTATAAGTTCAACATGCAGTAGTCTAAGTAGTAGTATAAGTGTAACATGCAGTTTACTAACAACAACAAATTAATAAATACAATACCTAACAACAACAATCAATGAGTTTAGGATTACGACTTCGTTTAAGTAGAAATGACAGGGAACAACGAGAAAAGGATGCAAAAATACGTATGGAGAGGGTTCATATAGAGGGTTTGTAGTAGGGTTCGTATGGAGAGGGTTTGTATAGGGATAGTAGTGAAGAGGGTTCGCACTAGGGAGAAGAGGGTCTATAGGGTTCGTATGGAGAGTAACGAAGATGGGGAGTACATAATGAACCGGAAAATGAGGAGGTTTCATATTGCCAAGTTCCTAGAGAGAGTAAGTAATGAAGAGGAATACGAAGTGGTTTCTTATTATCAGTTTACTTAAAAATCCTTTTACAACGCTTGTTCAAAAAGTGCTTTAAAAGACCTAACTTATTACAACACTTCCATAAAAAGCGCTTTAAAAGAATATATAAAAAATGCCTTATGATCCTTTTTACAGCGTTTATAGAAAGACTGTATAAAAGACGCTATATGAACATTTTACATCACTTATAAAACAAGCACTGTAAATGATTTGTAATTTATTTTTTAAAAGCCTTTTACAACGCTTATGGATAAAAAGCATTGTAAATGATTTGTAATTTAATTTTTAAAATCCTTTTACAGCGGTTATGAACAAAAAGCGTCGTAAATGATTTGTAATTTAATTTTTAAAAGCCTTTACAACGCTTATGGACAAAAAGCGTTGTAAAATTACAAGTTTATGTCCTGTTCAATTCAAGTTAAATATGTAAATTACAATTTCAGTTTCTGTAAATTACAATTCAAGTGGTTGTGATATCGCAAAGAAAATATCATTACCAACATCTTCATCGTTATTGTTATCATCACTTATTTTATTGGTCGATAGGACAATGAACCATTTATCATTCGCAGAATAAGTGACATAAAACACTTGTTGAGCTTGGGACGCTAAAATAAAAGGCTCATTTTTGTATCTCACCCTATTAAAATTGATAAGTAAGAATCCTAACTCATCAATTTGAACGCCATTATTAATATCGACCCACTTGCAATCAAATATCGGAACACGAAACATTGTTTAATTTAACCCCCATATGTGGTGGATAACCCCAAAATATGATAGATTTGCATTTCAAGCTCACACAAAGTAACAATAATTTCCCTCTACAATATCGGTAATTTATGAGGTTCGATCACTTTACTACAAATTTCCCTGAAGAAGAAACATAATTTAGTTTTGGCTCGTTGAACTTTTTCAGATAAAATGGAATGTATACCTATTGATAGCAAATGCTCCATCAAAATATGACAATCATGGGTCTTCAAACCTTTTAACTTGAGGTCTTTCATACAAACTAAATTTTTAATGTTTGAAGAGTATCCTTCTGGAACTTTAACTTTGTGTAGAAATTTACATAAAACAATTTTTCCTTTCTAGATAGAGTATGAGCGACTGGAGGTAGATCTGTGCGATTTCCTTTTTTTATGGGACCCAATTAATTTCTTATTCCCACATCGACCAAGTCCAATCTTGCATTGATGTCATCCTTAGACTTTCTTGGAACATTGAGTAACGTACCAATAACACTATCAAGTACATTTCTTTCGATATACATCACATCCATAAATTTTATCTTGTCCAATATGAAAATTCAAAGAAAATTGACTTTTTCTTCCACCCAGTTTTGACAAGCTCTTCGGCAAAAGGTTTGCCAAATTTATTGATCAAACCTTGTATTTTTTCAAATATTTGATATCCAATCGGTGCTAAAGGAGCAATACCTTCCTCTGATTTTCCAACGAATGCATTTCTCTATCCACGATACTTATGACTAAAAGGTAAAAATCTACAATGTCCAAGAAATATATTTTTTTACAATATTTCAACTACATCCAATCTATACTCTCTTCACATATAAGACATGCACACTGACCTTTAATGTTATATCCAGATAAATTACCATATGTTGGAAAATCATTAATTGTGTCGAACAACATAGCCCTCAAATTGAAACATTATTTCTTATACTCATCATAAACTTCCACACCTGTCTCCCACATATTTTTTAAATCTTCAGTTAAAGGAGTCAAGTATACGTTGATATCATTCCACTGTTGTTTGGGTCCAGAAATTAATAGAGACAACATCATAAACTTACGTTTTATACATAATCGTGGAATTAGGTTATAAATCAACAAAATCATAGGCGACATGATGTGTGAGATGCTTTGAAGACCATGTGGATTCATTCCATTAGTAGAAAGTGCAAGTCGTAGATTTCTTGACTCTTTCCCGAAATCAGGATACTCATGATCAATTTTTTCCCATTATGGAGAATCTGCACGGTATCGAAACCTTCCATCTCTAATTTTTTCATATTCATGTCATGCCAAGTGTTTTGAATCTTCTTCACTGTGATAGATGCGCCTAAATCTTGGTATTATAGGAAAATACCACACGACTTTTGTTGGAGTAGATTCTTTGTTCTTATATCAAGAGACATTGCATTTCGAACACACCTTTAGTTATTCATATTCGTTTCGATATAAAATGCAATTGTTAGGATACGCATGAATCCTTTCGTAACCCATGCCAATAGAGCACAAAATTCGTTTAGCCTCGTAGGTTCGACTTGGAAGTTCATTATCATTTGGCAACATATCTTTTAGGAGTGTTAATAATTATGTAAAGCTTTTATCAGACCATTCATTAATTGCTTTTAAGTTGTATAACTTTAATATCGTCGATGTTACACAAACGATAAGCTACTAATAACATTATACCAATATGTAGTCCAAGGTTATGCATACAAGTTTGATTTCAAAACAGAACAGATCAAACAGATTTCAAAAAAGAACAAATTTTATATGATTTATTTGGTAACAATTTATCTTATTTATTAGATAACAATTTATATCATTTATCAAGGTTATATCATTTACTATCAGGTAACATTTTATATGATTTATCAAGTAACAATTTATCAGTTTTAGTGACAACAACAAGTTAATAAATAATCACAACAGAAATACTTGAGACAACAATCACTCAGTAGAAATGAGCGCACGATAGAAGAGGGTTCCACAAGAAGAGAGAGCATAGTAAAGGAGAAGAGGGTTCGTAGGGTTATGGAGATAATGTATTAAATATATTTTTATTTATATAAAGGGAATGATTTTTTTTTTTTTTTATCAAATACGCACAATTTTACACTTATATACAAAATTCTCTAAAAGATCCTATAAACATTATATGTGAACGTAAATTTTACCGCACTTGTATACAAAGCGCTCTAAAAAGCGCTGTAAATATTATGTCAAAGCACTATATTATACATCGCTTATATCCAAAGCGCTCTAAAAGCACTATAAACAACAAATTAATACACTCTAAAGCGCTATGTGACTATACAACACCGCTTTTGCAAAAGCGGCGTTGTATCCTCCGTTAATTTTAAAATATTATACAAAAGCTCTTTTAGTTTAAAACTGCTGTAAAAGGTGCACTATATAATGGTATTTTTGGCGTAATGTATATTTTTTCACCACCAACCTGGGTGGCTACGTCAAGTGCCTTCACCTGAAGGATTTCTTCCAATAATTCAACATGAATTACAAAAACCACTTAACCTCACCTAGATAAGTCTTCTCAACTTTCTATTTGCAACTGCAACATGTTTCGGAAAATACAATATCCACTGATATGCCAAATTACAAATATTTGTTTGGTTTGTGTTTAACTCTCAATGAAAGGATATGTATGTGTCTAACATTTTTTAGCACTTAGATACATATGAATCGTTACTTTGAACCGGTGCATTGCTATGTTGTTTCGCTTTTCAACATTATTGCATATTTCAAATTTTTGTTGTTGTTTTTAGTGGTGACCCTTTTCCAAGCCATTTATACCATTTATAAAATACTTAGCCAATTTTTCAATTCAGTGCACTTTAGTAGGTAATTGACTAAAACATTTATGGAACTTTTCAGGTCTTTTTCTAAACTTTAACATCTTCCATAATCAGTATCAGAGGCAAAACTGGCAATATCAGGATCATATGCAATATTTGCCTATTTTAGAGTCTGATATGAAATCCTTTAGATTTCATTAGAATTACATCTCCAGAGTCATACACAACTTCTAGAATCGTTGACCTTTATCAAATGCATTGACTTTATTAGAGGTGATGAATTTTTGTCAGAGGCATTGACTTTTGTTAGAGTTAAAAGTATGAAGTTAGAGTTAATTTAGACTTTGTCAATATTTAAAGAAGAGTCAGCAGTATTAGAGGCAGAAACACAAATCTGCTTGTGTTGTTTTTCTTTCAAAGGCAGAGGCAACATATCAGAATTGTTGAATATTAGAGTCATAATTACTTTACCAGATTTAGGGCTTCATAGTTAAATATTAGTGTCGGGGTATTAGAGGCAACGAAGTCATACGTATTAAAAGTGTGCTTCCTCTGATTTTCGAGTTTTCTGTGATTTTGTTGTTTACTTTGATTTTGTTGTATCCTCTGATTTTTTTGTTTCCTATGATTATTGTTGATCATCAAATTATGTTGTTTCCTCTAATTATGTTGTATCCTATGATTTTTTTTACCCGTTTCCTTTTTTTTTTTTTATGGGTCTAGAATGTATTTGTTTGTTCTATTTTTCTGCACGCTTAATTTAGAACATGAATTAATGAAATTGGCCTTACAAACAACCTTTTTTTTATCAACAATACTAGCAAGGAATAGTTCTTTAAAACATCTTGGTTCAAACAATCTCTCCCTTTTTGTTGATGACATAACTTCATTTTTGTGAATAACTTAATAATAAAAAATATGAAATAAATCAATGATCCATTAACTTAGAGCATACACAGGTTGGTTGCAAAATATTTTTCTCTCTTATGTAAAATAACTAATCAGAGCAAATGAGTAAAAATTGTTCTACAAAACATTGTCTTTTCTCCCTCTTTGTAATCAGACAAAGATGAGTAAAAAAAAAATACAAAATATGACAAATTAAAGAACATGTAAAAGAAATACAAAATTGTAAAAATCATAGGCATGTTATAGAAGTATCAAAACAACATTCAACAATTTTAACAAGTTTTTTATTCTCTTTATTGAAAGGGGTTTTGTGAAGTTATCAGCTAATTGATGATCAATATCTATAAATTTTATGTCAAGAATGTCTCTTTGAATAAAATCTCTAATGAAGTGATGTTTGACTCTAGAATGCAGATGGAAGAGGTATTGTCACAAAATATTGGAATTTTACTTTCATAGAGTTTATAATCCACTAATTGATGTTTCATCAATAAAAGCTGAGTACTGCAACATTAGCTGATATATATTATGCATCTGTTGTTGATAATGCAGTTGTAACTTGCCTCTTGCTAGACCATGAGATCATATTGTTACCAAGAAAAGTACATTTTCCACTTTTTCTTTTCCTTTCAATTTTGTCTCTTACATAGTCCACATCATGATATCCAACTAACTTGTATTATGGTGATTTCTTATAAAACAACCCTAAGTTGGTAGTGCCTTTCAAATATCTAAAAATCCTCTTAACTATTTTTAGGTGAGATTCTCTTGGGTCTTACTGAAATATGGCACAGAGGCAAACACTGAAAACAATATCTGGTCTTGAGGCAATTAAGTATAAAAGTGGCCATATCATGCCTCTGAAGGTTCTCTGATCAACTGTTGTTCTTGAATCATCTTTATCAAGTGAGTAGGTTGGATGCATTGGAGTACTAATTGGTTTGCACTCATTCATTTTGAACCTTTTGATAAGTTCTTTGGTGTATTTGGTATGGTAGATCAATACACCATCTTGAGTCTGTTGGATCTGAATTCCCAAAAAAAACATCAGTTTTTCCATCATGGTCATTTGAAATTCTTTTTGCATCAACTTAACAAATTCTTTACATAGCATGCCATTAGTTGACCCAAATATTATATCATCCACATATATTTGTACTATATGAATATCATTTTTATAAGTTTTTCTGAAGAAAAAAAATGGTATCAACTTTTCATCTTTCAAAATCATTTTCAAGTAAGAAATTACTAAGTCTATCATACTAAGTCCTTTGTGCTTTTTTCAAAACATATAAAGATTTTTTAAGTTTGAAAACATACTCAGGATACTCATCATTTTCAAATCGTGGAGGTTGTGTGACATATACTTCCTCATTAATATGTCTATTTAAAAATGCATTATTTACGTCCATTTGATACAAGATAATATTGTTCAATGTAGCAAAATATAATAAGATCTGATTAGCCTATAATCTTACCACTGGAGCAAATGTCTTAGTGTAATCAATAACTTCTTGTTGATTGCAGCCTTATGCTACTAATCATGCTTTGTTTCTCACAACTTCTCTTTTTTCATTCAATTTATATATGAACACCCATTTAGTTCCTATTGGTTTCTTATCCTCTAGTCTTGGCATAAAATCCCAAACATCATTTCTTTTGAATTAATTTAATTATTTTTTCATTTCTAAAATCCACCTTTCGTCTAAATGAGCTTCATCCACATATGTTGGTTCTAGTTCACAGAGTAAGCCAAAAAGAGATATGTATGTCCTTAAGAGAAGATCTTGTCTTTAGAGGATCATTTGAATTTCCAATAATTAAAGTAGAAGGATCTGATGATTTATATTTCCACCCATTTATTGGTTCTAAAGGTTCTTGACTTGCATAAGCATTGCCATTCCTACCCTCTGATGCATTGAAGGATGTTTTTCCCTCTTATTTACTCTTATCGTCTGGTTTGTTAATTTCATTTGTTTTGATCATCCATGTCGTTTTGTTTGATTCTGCTAATGTTTAAGGTCCTTCTAGAATGCTTGAATTCTCTGGTTCTAGTGTTCCAACAAAATGATTTTCTTGCTCTAACTCTTTATACTTCGGTTGTTTGTCATTAAATCTGACATGAATTGATTCTTCCATGATTTGAGTCTCTTGATTATATAATCTATAGGGTTTTGAACTTTTAGAACATCCTGAAAGAATACACTTTTATGATCTAGAATCATACTTGCCCAGTTTATCACGTGTTTAAAATATGATAAATACAACCAAATTGTCGAAAATAGAAAATATTGGGTTTTATATTCTTCCATAATTCATAAGGTGTTTAATTTATCATAGGTCTAATTAAAATTCTATTATGAATGTAGTATGCAGTGTTAATTGCCTCTGTCAATAAATGTCTTACAACATTCATCTCATTTAACATGGTTCTAACCATTTCGTGAATAGATCTATTCTTTCTTTCTACAACTCTATTTCATTGTAGAGTTCTTGGAGAAGAGAAGTTGTGTGAGATTTCATTTTCTTCATAAAAACTTTCAAAGAATTTATTTGCAAATTCGCCTCCGTGATCACTTCTAATTGTTATAATTTGAAGATATTGATCATTCATTACTTGTTTCCAAAAACCAATAAACACTTTATGACAATCATCATTATTTCTCAAGAACTTTACTCAAGTCCATCTAGTGTAATCATCAACTATGACAAAACCATATTTCTTTTCATTTACAGAGGTTGTTTTCACTATCCAAAGAGATCTATCTATATGTAAGAGTTCAAAAGGTTTGGTAGTAGAAACAAAATTCTTAGAGAGAAATGAGTTTTTTGTTTGTTTTCCCTTTTGACAAGCTTCATACATAACTTCTGTTTTGTATCTAAGATTAGGTAGTCCAATAACAAGTTGAAGTTTATTCAATTTTGAGATTAATTTTAAGTTTGCGCGGCCCAACCTTTTCGCTAAATTAATTGTTCTTCATTAACTTGCATGAGGCACTTAACATCTTGTGTTTTCTAAGTTTCAAAGGTTTATTTTGTATAAGTTATTTTGCATCTTACCTGTAAAGAGTATAAATCCATGCTTTGTATAATTTTTTATTAAAAATAATATCATAACCATTATCACGTAATTGACTAATACTTAACAAATTATGTTTAAGAACTTGAACAAATAAAATATTTTTAATGGAGGGTAAATAACCATTACCAACTGTACCATGTCCTATGATTTTTCCTTTTCGGTTGCCTCCAAAGCCCATTATTCCTCCTTCCTTCATGATCAGGTTTTGAGACAAAGTCTTTTCGCCTATCATATGATATGAGCATCTATTGTCCAGGAATCAAAGTTGGAGTTTCAACTTTACTGCCGAAAACATATGCAAGAGGAAATATTTTTTTTAGACATCCATATTTGATTGTGTCCTTATTTGTTAGTCTTTGAAGGTTTCCTAATTTTCCACGTTTTTAACATGAGATATGAAATGTTGTTATGTCCCTTTTTAGAGCATATTATGCACACTACCTATGGTGAGGTGGTATCCTCTATTGCTTCTTCAATGCCTAATCCATTTTTATGATTCCTACTAACACTATAAATCATTGATACCGTCTTATTTCTATCAATGCTATTTTTTAGAAAGTTTTGAAATGATAATTCACACTTGATAGAATTACAAGTTTTATCCTTTAAAGGTTCAGTTTTGTTATCACTTAAAAACTAACAAAATTCTTTTAAGTTCTTCAAATTATTTCTCTAGAAGGTTATGTTTTTCAGCTCAATCAATGTGACTTTTTCTTAAGAGAATTAGTTTTAAAGATATAGATTTGTTTTTATTTAAAAACTCCTTTAAGGGAGTAATAAGATCATTTTGAGATAGATTGAAAAATAACTTTATTTCATTATCAGAGTCAGAGTATAACTACATGTTGGTCATTAGTGCCATGTTAGCATATTCCTCATCATTAGAGGATTCTTCCAAGTTATCTCATGTGATAAGGCTCTTCTTCTTATTCTTTGTTTATTTCTTTTGATTTCTAAGTTTAGGAAATTCAAGCTTATAATGTCCAGATTCTTGACATTCAAAATATATCACTTTCTATTTATCAATTACTTTTTCTTTGTTATGAACTTTCTTGAAGCCCCTTCAAGGAAATGATTTCTTCTTAAGCCGCATACGCTGAATTATTTTGAAAATGAATGATAATTCCTCAGCCTCTGAGTCCTCATTATTTTCATCTGACTCATGGTCATTCTCATCCTCTGATTCACCAATTCCTTGTAAGGCTTTCTTTTCTTTTGATCTAAAAGCCAATGATATATTTTTTTTTTCTTTGGCACATCCTCTACTTATTCTATTTCATGTGATCGAAGTAAACTTATAAGTTCTTCCAAAGGCAAACTGTTTAGGTTCATTGTCTCTTGTATGGTTGTGACTTTGGTATCCAATTACTTGGGAGACTTTTAAGAATATTCTAAACATGGTCTATTGTAGTATAACTTTTCTCCAATACCTTTAAAATAGAAACCAATGTTTAAAATCTTTTTCTTCCATTTGAAATAATTCATATTTTCTTACAGTAAGATTTTCCTTTGCTTCTTATAGTTGTTTATTCCCTTTATATGTTAGAACTAGAGCATAAAAAATGATCTTGCCTAGAGCATAAAAAATGATCTTGCCTGTTTGTTTGTTAGTGGGTTTATCAAACTCTTTGAATGTAATTGAATTCATCACAAAGGTCAATGCCTTATGATGCATTTTTTTACAGCCTTTTTCGTTCAATACTCACGTTATTCCTAGACACTTCAATGCCATCAACATTTGTTAGGGCATTGTATCCTTCTTCAACTAAATCCCATAATTTTGGATCTTTAGATATAACGAAACTTTGTAATTTGTCTTTCCATTATTCAAAGAATTCTCCATCAAAGAGTGGAGGTTTGTTATTATTTCCTCCAATAGCTTCTTCATAAAGATTTTTCATGATAGAAAAAATTTATTGGATCTTTTCTCAACATTGTCAAATGTTTAGTCCTTGAGACCAAGCTCTGATACCAATTGAAGTTTCAATAAAACAAGAAAGGAGAGTTTGAATTGTGTTATGGTTTTTTAAAACAATTTTTGAATTTTAATTGTAACTTAGTGTTTAAGGCAAATTGGAAAATAAAAGCAAAGAGAAGAGGAAGAAGAACACACATGAAATTTTATACTAATTGACCATCACCCTAGCTAGCTACGTCTAGTGCCTTCACTTAAAGAATTTCTTCTAGTAATTCAACTTGAATTACGAAAACAACTTAACTTCTCCTAGTTAAGTCTTCTCAACTCTCTATTTGCAACTGCAACACTTTGAGACAAATACAATATCCACTAATAGGCCAAATTACAAGTGTTTGTTTGGTTTGTGTTTAACTCTCAATGAGATGATATGTATGTGTCTAACACTTTCTAGCATATATATATAAATGTTTGTTTGTACAAGTGCTTAATAATCAAATAATGAATGTTCCAAGTCTAGAATTTCTTCAAAGTGTTTGATGTTGTTCTTCAATTTTGTCCAAACTTAACTTTTTAGATTTTCTCAATTTTTGCAAAGTAGTTTGATGAAAAATTTTGTAACATTTTTTCAATTTCAATTTTGGTGTTGTTTCATGTTATCGTTCTCGTGTAGTTGTTGAACCAAAGAAGAATCCTTTTTATAATCAAGTCCAAAACATATGTCTTGCTTCAGTATTGAATTGAAACACTGCCTTGTTTCAATTTTGTTCTTTTCTTAATCGTTACTTTGAATTGATGCGTTGCTGTGTTGTTTCACTTTTGACCATTACTACAAATTTCAAATTTTTGTTGTTGTTGTTAGTGATTAACCGTTTGCAAGCCGTTTATACCATTTAAAAAATACTTAGCCAATATTTCCATTCGATGCACTTTGGTAGGTAACCGACTAAAACTTTTGTGGAACTTTTTGAAGTATTTTTCTAAACTTTGACAACTTCCAACATTTGTACCAGAGGAAAAACTGTCAATATTAGGATTAGAGGCAATATTTTCCTGTTTTAGAGTCTGATATGAAATCCTCTAGATTTCATCAAAATTACATCTTCAGAGTCATACACAACTTCCAGAATCGTTGACCTTCATAAGAGGCATTGACTTTATCAGACGTGTTAACTTTTTGTCAGAGGCATTTATTTTTGTCAGAAGTATGAAAGTCAGAGTTAGTTTGGAGTGTGTCAATATCAGAAGCAGTATCATAGACAAAAACAAAAATATATTTGTGTTGTTTTTCTTTCAGAGGCAGAGACAGAGGCAACATATGAGAATTTGTTGAATATCAGAGTCATAATTATATTACTAGACTTAGCGCTTCAAAGTTAAATATTAGAGTCGATGTATTAGAGGCAATGGATTCACACATATTAAAGGTGTGTTTTCTCTTATTGTGTTGCTTCCTTTGATTATGTTGTTTCCTCTAACTCTATTCTATCCTCTAAATTTGTTATTTCCTTTGATTATGTTGTATCCTATGATTATGTTGTTTCCTCTTATTCTATTGTATCCTCTGATTTTTCGTTAACTCTGATTTGTCCCTAGGTCTGGAATGTAATTGTTTGTTCTATTTTGCTGCACACTTAATTTAGAACATTAGTACATTAAATTGCTCTCTCATACAACTTTTTGTTATCAACAAAACTAGCAAGTATTTTTTCTACAAAACCATCTTGGTTCCAACAACTTTCACCCTCCTCAACATGTTGATTCATATCAGGGAAAGATGGTGACACCTCATTCAAGATAAAGTTAATGATGGTAGTTGGAAACCTTTAACTTTTGGTAGAGGAGGGCATGCACTCTCTCACATTTGCTTTGCAGATGATCTAGTGTTTGTTGCTAAAGCAAATATGGAGCAAGTTTTTCTCGTAAAATATGTTCTTGATAAATTATTCCTTAATTCTGGTCATAAAATTAACATAAGCAAATATAGGGTTTTATTCTCTAAAAATGTTGTTGATCAAAACTGACATACTTAGCCAAAGTCTAGAAATTAAGCATATTCATGATCTCGGCACTTATTTAGGCGCCCCAATGCTACACCAAAAGACCTCCTGCAACTCTTATACTTTTATTCTTAATAAAATGCGTAAGAAAATGTCTACTTGGAAATTTAACAATCTTTCTTTTGTAGGAAAGATAACCTTGGCGCAATCCTCTCTATGGTGCATTCCATGTTATGTCATGCAGAGTCCAAACATACTTGTGTCGGTTTGCGAAGAAGTTGAGAAAATTGGTAGAGACTTCATTTGGTTTCATGAAGATATGTTATCCCAAAGAAGAACGCGGCCTCAGTTTTAAAAACCTTTGTGTTCTAAACTAGGCAAACACTTACAAACTTACATGGCAAATGGTTGCAAACATTGACATTGACAAACTTTGGGTGAAAGATATGAGATCTAAATATAATTGTTGTCCTCACCCTACTCCTATTATTAATTCTGGTAAAAACTCCTCGAATATATGGAAAGTTATCTCTAAGGCATGGGAAAAAGTAAAACCCCACATAAGGTCATAAATGATGATCATGGAACTCGCTTTTGGCAAGACCCTTGGATTCCAAATTGTGGTGCCCTTATTGATCAGTATTCAGCCTCAATTCCCCTGAGGAAACGAAGTTCTTTGTGGCCAACTATGTGATTAAAAAAATTGGAATATGATTACTAACCACGTCCCTGATTCTATTTGCAGCTAGATTGCAGGTTAAAAAGCTCTAATAGCATGCAAAATCAATAGTCCTAATAGGGAATTATCTATTGATGGAAAATTTAGCTTAAAATCAGGCGTACATTAGTATCATTGTCTGTAATAACTATAATAATCATTTGGACCCTTTATTTGATAATGTTTGGCATTGGAAGGGACAACCTCGAATTGGTGCAATTCTTTGGAAGCTTGCACATGGATCTTTGCTGACAAATGCAATTAGAGCCCATCGCCAAATGACAGATGTAGATTTGTGCCTATGTTGCCAATCTCAACCTGAAACAATCACACACATGCTTCAAGATTGTGAGGATGCTCAACAATACTAGAATCAATTCATCACAAAAGACAACTGAGCTAAATTCTTTAGTCTTGGCTTGCATGCCTGGCTGGAGTGGAACATTATTATTGACAACATTGGAGCAAGCAACACCAACTGGACTACTTTCTTCGATGTTGAAAGGATCAAAACAACCTAGTGTATTCAAGAGAGATCGAAATGGGTACCCAACTCACTTCAAAAACTGTTAACATGGCATAATTGAGAAGGAGATCAAGTCACCTCGTGCTTCCCATGACACAAGTTCTCAACAGAGCATCATCTATTAGACCAAGCCTTCTCCTGGTTTTGCTAAAGTTAATATTGATGGTTCTTATACTCATGGGCAAGCAGCTTATGGTGGTCTCATTTGAAATCAAAATAGTCAACTTGTTAAAGGTTTTATGCGAAAACTTGGAATCATAAATGCTCTTCTTGTAGAGTCATGGTGAATCAATCATGGTATTTAATTGGCTAGAGAAATGCAACTAACTCATGTCATTCTTGAAATAGATTCTAATCATGTTGCTACTATGATACAAAATCATTATACCCCACTCATCCATATTCAACCTCTTCTTGATGAGGTCATTTTTCTTATCAACCTCCCAGGTAGGTTGGATTGTGCAAGTTAACTACATCCATCGGGAAGCTAATTCATGAGCTGATACTCATGCTCTAAGGAATCATGATGTGGATTTCTCTCTTGTTAGGCGAGATATTATTTAGTGTTAAAATTTACTTTTTACTTAAGAGAAACTTGTTCCATTACAGTGATGCCCAAGTGTTCTTTTTATTTTCCTCTATCGAAGAATTATATTACACCATATAAACATTCATTTCAACTTTAGTATCAACTCAATCATACAATCAATATATCTAAGAATACTCATTTCATATATACGACGAAGTATCTTACACCAGCTAGACATTCATTTCAACTTTAGTATCAATTTAATCATTCAATCAATATATATTTGACATTTATATATGCATTCACATAACATAGTAATAATCATAGAAACAATAACATCAATAAATTATTTTATCTATTCTAATTATTAATCTATGGCTTTACACCTAATCATTTATTATATCTATTCTAATTAAGCTATTATTTCATCTTGACTAATTATTTAATCAATACAAATTTTGTTAAACTTATAGTCTAACCTTTATTATCTTTCATCATTCACTAACCATCTAAATAATCATTATTCCCTAAATAATAATTAATTATCATTTTCTATAAATCTTCATAATCTATTATATATTTAAAACAGAAGACTCCACTGCCATCTCACACTATTTTCTCCACGTATGCAAACATTTCCCACGTAGGCTGAAAAGCTTACGTGTACGTTCCATAGAACTTCTACTCTGTTTCTAAATTGTTTTTCTCTAAATTATATACATCATTCATTAAATTTGCTTAAATCTTTCACATTAAATCTACATTACTACTCAATACGGTTTTTTTTCTGCATTAATCAACTCTACATTTCCTAAAAAATCTATATGATAATATTACTATTATATCTATTATATATTTAAAACATAAGACTCCACTGCCATCTCACACTATTTTCTCCACGTATGCAAACATTTCCCACGTAGGCTGAAAAGCTTACGCGTACGTCTCCATAGAGCTTCTACTCTGTTTCTAAATTGTTTTTCTCTAAATTATATACATCATTCATTAAATTTGCTTAAATCTTTCACATTAAATCTACATTACTACTCAATACGATTTTTTTTCTGCATTAATCAACTCTACATTTCCTAAAAAATCTATATGATAATATTACTATTATATCTATTATATATTTAAAACAGAAGACTCCAATGTCATCTCACACTATTTTCTCCACGTATGCAAACATTTCCCACGTAGGCTGAAAAGTTTACGCGTACGTCTCTCCATAGAGATTCTACTCTGTTTCTAAATTGTTTTTCTCTAAATTATATACATCATTCATTAAATTTGCTTAAATCTTTCACATTAAATCTACATTACTACTCAATACGGTTTTTTTTCTGCATTAATCAACTCTACATTTCCTAAAAAATCTATATGATAATACTACTATCTATTATATATATTTAAAACAGAACCCTGAATGCCACCTCACCCTCGAATTCCACCTATACAAATATTTCCCACATCAGCTAAAAAGCTGATGTGGACCTCTCCTCTTTCTCCTCTCTCAAACATGCTTTCAATATCTAATCTCTTTCAATCATACTCTATTTTTCCTATTTCATCCACAATTTTTTTAATACCTCCAAAATCTATTTGATAATATTATTTTATAAAAATTTATAAATTATAAAATTATTTTACAATTATTTATAATTTATAAATTATTTTACAATTTGATAATAATTTATAATTTATATTATTATCAAACTATTTTATAAGTTATTCTATAATATATTTATAAATTATTTATAATCTATTATATTATTTTATATTATTTAAATTAATTTATAATATTATTAGTCATTTACCAATGGTAATAATTTATATTATTAATTATTAAATTCAATAAAAAAAACCCAACTAATCACTGATAAATATCGACATAAATGCTCTTTATTTAATAATATTATTTTATAATAAATTTATAAATTATAAAATTATTTATAATGTATTTATAAATTATTTTACAATTTGATAATAATTTATAATTTATATTATTATCAAATTATTTTTTAAGTTATTTTATAATAAATTTATAAATTATTTTATAATATTATTAGTCATTTACCAATAGTAATAATTTATATTATTAATCATTAAATTCAATAAATAAAAAACCGACTAATCACTCCTAAATATCGACATAAATGCTTTCATGGACAATTATATTATTCCGAGTAATGATTTTATACGTTAAAAATTCAATTACTCATTAATGTTAACCTATTTATAATTTATACGTTAAAAATTCAATTACTCATTAATGTCAATCTATTTATAATTTCTTTCAGTCAATCTATTTTTTTAGTAATATTTTATAAAATAAAAATATAATTTCTATTTGACAGAAAATAAATTTATTTAATAATTTCTATCACTGATAAATATCGACATAAATGCTCTTTATTTAATAATATTATTTTATAATAAATTTATAAATTATAAAATTATTTATAATGTATTTATAAATTATTTTACAATTTGATAATAATTTATAATTTATATTATTATCAAATTATTTTTTAAGTTATTTTATAATAAATTTATAAATTATTTTATAATATTATTAGTCATTTACCAATAGTAATAATTTATATTATTAATCATTAAATTCAATAAATAAAAAAACCGACTAATCACTCCTAAATATCGACATAAATGCTTTCATGGACAATTATATTATTCCGAGTAATGATTTTATACGTTAAAAATTCAATTACTCATTAATGTCAATCTATTTATAATTTATACGTTAAAAATTCAATTACTCATTAATGTCAATCTATTTATAATTTCTTTCAGTCAATCTATTTTTTTAGTAATATTTTATAAAATAAAAATATAATTTCTATTTGACAGAAAATAAATTTATTAAAAATAATCATAAAATACGAATATATGAAAAATTATTAAAAAAGTTACTTCCAATTATTAAAATATACAAATTTATTTAAAATTATAATATATATATATATATATATGAATATATATTAAAAAATATAATAAACAAAAGTTTACTATATATGTGTTCTGAAAAAATATGTTAACACTAAATTTTTATCAATTAAATTATATATTTATAATTAAATGCTATTTTTGATTTTAATTTTTCTTATTATAATGATGATTTGAATGTTAAAAAATTAAGTATTGTACAAAATTAAATTATTTTTTACTAGAATTTATTTTTGGTACATATCAATATAACAATAATTCAATTGCACAAACAATTAGTTAAAATTTTTAAATACCTAAAATTGATTTAAAGTATATATAAATCTTTAATAAAATAAATTTCAAACTCTTGATAAAATTTTTAGATCTTCTTTTTGGATTTGTATTTTACATTATATTTCATCAAATAAAATCAAGTATCATTTTAAAGTACAATGAGTCAAACAATTATCCTATATAATAAGTTATCATACGAATTTTATAAAATATTTTAAAAATTAAATTAGATGATTGTGATAAACATGATTTTTCCTAATTTTAATTTTCCTAATCATATTCAATTATTACAAATCAATAAAGTAATATTATAAGATAACTATATTTATAATACATAAAATATTACTTATAAAATTATAAAATTATTTTACAATTATTTATAATAAATTTATAATTTATAAATTATTTTACAAATTATCAACTTATTTTATAAGTTATTTTATAATAAATTTATAAATTATTTTATAATATTATTAGTAATTTATCAATGTTAATAATTTATATTATTAGTCATTAAATTCGATGAAAAAAAAACTACTTAATCACTCATAAATATCAACATAAATATTTTTTATCTAATCCTCCTTCTCCTTTTATGAACAATTATATTATTCCACTTATGGTGACTAATAATTTTATACGTTAAAAATTCAATTACTCATTAATGTCAATCTATTTATAGTTACTTTCAATTTGTGTCAATCAATTTTTTTAGTAACGTTTTATAAAATAAAAATATATATTCTATTTGACAGAAAATACACAAATTTATTAAAAATAATCATAAAATACGAATATATGAAAAATTATTAAAAAATTTATTTACAATTATTAAAAACTATTATCTATTATATATATTTTTTTTACAAACTCTTGATGAAATATATTCAATAATTTTTTTTACAACAACTTCTCATGCTCACAATTAAAATATCATACTAATAAAACAAATAAATTTAGACTACACTACAATATTAATATTTTTTTAAAATAAAAAATATTAAATAAAATCATATTTTTAAATTTTTACATCTTATTTTTTGATTTGTATTTTACATTTTATTTCATCAAATAAATGCAAGTACATTACATGTTGAAAAATAAATTAACAATCAAAGTACAATGAGTCAAATAATTATCCTATATAATAAATTATCATACGAATTTTATAAAATATTTTAAAATTAAATTAGATTATTGTGATAAACATAATTTTCTCTCATTTTAATTTTCCTAATCATATCTAATTATTACAAATCAATAAAATAATATTATAAGATAACTATATTTATAATACATAAAATATTACTTATAAAACTTATAAAATTAATTAATTAACATCCGTGCATCGCGCGGGCTATAGTCTAGTTATATATTTAAAACAGACTCCACTGCCATCTCACACTATTTTCTCCACGTATGCAAACATTTCCCACGTAGGCTGAAAAGCTTACGTGTACGTCTCCATAGAGCTTCTACTCTGTTTCTAAATTGTTTTTCTCTAAATTATATACATCATTCATTAAATTTGCTTAAATCTTTCACATTAAATCTACATTACTACTCAATACGGTTTTTTTTTCTGCATTAATCAACTCTACATTTCCTAAAAAATCTATATGATAATATTATTTGAAAATTATTTTATAATTATTTACAATAAATTTATAAATTATTTTACAATTTGATAATAATTTATAATTTATATTATTATCAAATTATTTTATAATAAATTTATAAATTATTTTATAATATTATTAGTTATTTACCAATAGTAATAATTTATATTATTAGTCACTAAATTCAATGGAAAAAAAACCACCTAATCACTCATAAATATCGACATAAATATCCTTCTTTGATGGACAATTATATTAT
>JBBPBR010000005.1:29684194-29708652 GCA_037974775.1 Cicer pinnatifidum | reverse complement strand
TTTTAGTAACATTTGATAAAATAAAAATATATATTCTATTTGACAGAAAATACACAAATTTATTAAAAATAATCATAAAATATGAATATATGAAAAATTATTAAAAAAATTAATTCTAATTATTAAAATCTATTATCTATTATATATATTTAAAATAGACTCTCGATGCCACAACAAGTTATTTTTTTTTTACAAGCTCTTGATGAAATATATTCAATAATTTTTTTTACAACAACTTCTCATGCTCGCAGTTAAAACATTATACTAATAAAACAAATAAATTTAGATTACACTACAATATTAAATAGTCAATCATATTTATAAATTTTTATATCTTATTTTTGAGTTTGTATTTTACATTTTATTAATTTAAAATAATTGTGATCATATTTACATTTTATAATAAATTTTACAACATATTTAAAAAATTCAATTAGATGATTGTGATAAACATGATTTTTCCTCATTTTAATTTTCCTAATCATATTCAATTATTACAAATCAATAAAATAATATTATAAAATAACTATATTTATAATACATAAAATATTATTTATAAAATTAATTAATTAACATCGGCGCAGCGCGCGGGCCATAATCTAGTTACCTATTAATATAGTAATTTTTACTTCTTATAATTTCCTTACACATCAATTATCATTATTCATTAAACACCTAGAATTCATCTTACGATTATTCTCTAAATTAGTCAATTAATAAATACAATATTATTATCAATTAATTAAATAATTAAGACTTAGCTATAATTAATAGTTTACTAATTGAGTTATTTACTATCTTCGTCATTATAATTATTTAATAACTGCTTCTTTTATCTCTAATATTATCAAATTAATCAATTTATTCATTCATCTACTAGTTTTTTACATTCTAACTTATTCATTAATAAAGGTACTAGAAAACACAAATAAAGAAAAAGATTTAAATTGAATTAACCATTTGAAAAAAAAAACTTTTCGTGTTTAAAAGTTGTTCTTTAACAAAGAGTTTAACTTCGGTTTTGTAAAATATTTTAACGATGAAAATTTAAACTAAGGCATAAATAACAAGTACATAAAATAAAGAGATAAAAGAATAAGAATGTACTAATTTATGATAAATATTGCTACATCTAATCTTCTCTTGAAAAAGATATTTTATCCTAAAATTAAAGATATAATTTACAAAAAGTGAACGAGTATTCTTAACTCCGACTACATTGGGTGTTGTTAAAACCTCTCAAAGTTATATATTGTTCGCACGGTTGTATCACAATGATCATTGTACACGGTTGCATCATAATGATCATTGTAGGAGGCCCATCAACGCATGGATGGCTTACTATTCCCACCAAGAAAAGGACAATTCGTCTTGACTTTTGAGTTCCATAAAGAAATCAATTATATTAAGGTATAAAAACACACACCACAAGCATCTATGGTCTAGATTTGATTAGAGGAAGAAAGCACAATTTACAGGGATTCAAACGTTTTTTTTAAAGGTTTTTGCGGAACAAAGCAGGAAAAGAGCAATATTGTGAAACTGAGATTCAAAATACAAAGGTATCAACTTTTGTATACAAAAGTGTAGTTTTTTCAATTTTGACAACCTAATAGTAAATTTCACATTTTGTAAAAGAGTGGATTTTTTATTGTTGGCTCTATAATTCAACTATCATTATAATCTAAAAAAATCACCTAGAGAAACAAAACCAAGCTTCAGGATAATCCATATCCAGCCAGATCATAAATAATATTAAATTGACAGTTCACACTAGTACACAATAATCATCGAGCGAGAATATTCTATCCTATTTTTTAACTCGTATTTAGGTGTAAGGGGATGATGTATCAATCCAAGACAGAAAAGAAAGAAAAAAAACTCTAGACTTACTGAGCAACAAAGGGCGTACATTTATCTCACCCCAAAGAAAAGGTCTAGGGCTCAAACCTGGGACTTGTCAGGTTGCAACGCATCTCCAATGTTACATGATGCAAGTATACCTTGTGTTTTCATGTTTCAACAAGGCATCACTGTACATGTCAACAATTACAGACAGAAAAAGAAATGTATAAAAATCAAGGTAGAACTACTAAACAATGATCATCCACCAAACAAATGTGCAACATATTTAAGGAGAGTATTCTTTGACAAGAGAAAAGTAATTATAAAAAAAGGGTTATAAATGACCTAAATAAATAAATAAAATCATTGAAAATAAAGTTATTAGATTGAAAAGAGAAAAAACACACCAGACATACTGCCCTCCTTATAGAAGAATATTTGACATAAATGTGGGAAGTTTTGCTGATTATAATCAAATGATTGTAAAGTATGAATGATGTAATGGTCAACAATAACAACCAAATGTGATAGCATTTCTCAATAGGAGGAATTTCTTCGTAAACTATCTGAACTTAGATGTTAAATGGCAAGGAAGAGAATCAAATACAATTACAACACAGCTTACACTCATTGTCAACAATTACCAATTGCTAAAAGAGCAAAAACAAGTTGGCAAATATGGAGACTGCCCGACTTTTCAGCTACTGATGATTCACAAAATTGGAATAGTTGCAAGTTTGCAACTATTTAGTTGCACATTCTTCTATAAGAAATAAATAAAAAATGTAGAAATTCTGTAAAGTATGAATTACTCACTTCATTGATTCCAATCAAAAAGTAAAAAATGAGTTAGCAGCAGCAATTGTCAGTCAGTCGACATCCACACAAGAGGTACAGTCAATGTCTTGAAGAGTAATTATCCCCAAGTACAAATCATGTACATGATCGGTACATAGAGGGAGGCACTTTCGGTTCAGGCTTTCATGAATTACCCCCATGCCTTGAACCCATTTTTCTTTCTCCAGCGGGCTCAAATTCGAACTGTTTTGTAGCAACCGGACCCGATAAAAGACTGTAGTTGTCTGGTCACAGAAGTGGGCAATACAATGGGTCGGAGGCTCATCTGATGCCAGCCTTACTATAGCCAATGATAAAACCCCATCCACGGGTTTTGGATCTGAAAGATTTCTATCTCCCATCATCTTAATGTCCCTTTCTGTAGGAAAATGTATTTCATCATTTCCATTCATGTCATAGATTTTCAAATCTTTGCTGAAATGCTTTATAGCTTCTTTCTTAGTGGATTCATGTTTCTCTGCTAATGTCAAGATACAAGAGAACCTCAAATGATAACTCACAATAGTTTTGATCACCTTGAAGTTGTGGCAACAACAGAAGAAATCAAGCCACCTTCTTGCTATACCAGCATACCACTTGATAATATCAGAATCCTCGAGAGCAAAAAGGAATTCAATAGGCCTTGGACGACCCATATGATTTGTAAACGCAACCAACCTCACAGCTTTCCTTATGAGTAATAATGGTGCATCGACTTTCATACAGAACCTTGTCAAATCTTCAACAGTTCCTTTTGCATATTTTTGCTCCTCCTCTAGCTTTTCTTTTCTTTCTTTGTCCTCAATTAATTTCCTAAGTTTTACAGGATTCAAATGTTTATCTACCTGTTCTTGGAACTTATCATAAGCATCAACAAGGTCAAGCGGTAACTGATTTCTAATGTGTCTCAAGGAAAGGAAATCACCGGCCGTTAAACTCCGATGCCATTCTTGACACTCATCCACACTCCCCAAGAACTCCTGCACTACATCATCAGCCCAAGATTTAAAAATTTCCCGGACTTCATTTTCAATACTAAAGTCAAACTTAAACTCGTTACTACACTTCATCTTCTTATAAACATGATTAAATATCTTCAACCCCAATATCCTCCTATTCCTCGCCCTAGCATTTCTGAACTCGAGAGCTCTTACTTCCTTTTGTCTAAGATACTTCTTCTGTGCTCGGATCGCTTTCTCTGACATAGGCGGGCGTAAAACCGACGGCGGAACAGCCTGCAATTCCATCCCAAGAAACTCAATCTTCTCTGACACCGCACTATGAATAGCCGTGTTCAATTTATCAACACGCAACCCCAAACCAAGCTCCAAACTTTTCACAACTTTCATCTTCAACTCCATAGCCAACATCTTCGACCCCCCCGAAGTAGCAACAAGTATCTCATCCAAATACCTAACCGCATACACCTTAACCGGCTTATAAAACACATCAGATCCCAAACAAGAACCAACCATCTTCGGATCCAACTTCCGATTCTCTTGATTTTCCCGAAGACGCGTCTCTTGAATCTCTTTATCAAACCCATCAAAATAAACATTCATCAAAATTGAACACAACCCACATTCTTGAGGAAACCCTTTTCCAACACAATTCCCACCCAATTCAATCACCAAAACCTTACATTCAAACAACCTCTTAATCAAATCAATCAAAACATAATCTTTCACTTTACGTTCAATAAATAAACACAACTTTTCCACATGAGCATGTTCAAATTTGTGAGGCTTAAACCTAACAGTAAACCACCATGTAGGATTTTCAACAGAGTTTTTCAAGTACCTTATAGCAGTGTGTCTTCCCATTCCAACGCGTCCACCGTAACAAAACGTCACGAACCGTTCGTCGTACACAGCTTCCAACACCATTCTAACGGCTTCAATCAAAACCTTGAGTTTCAAATTGGGCAAAACTAACGGCGAACCGTTTCGGTTCGAGGGTTTAAGTGAGACGCAGCATGATGCAATGTCGAACCGATTTTCGCGGAGCTCTTGAACCAGAGACTCGATGTTAAAAAACCGGTCGGGGTGAAACGGTGCGTTTTGGGGACGATTAGAAGAGATGTTATGGGAGGCGGTGAAAATGACCGAGGGTGAAGCGACGACGTTTTTGATGAGGTTGGTGAATTTGCCATTGTTGTAGTTGTTGAGAACGAGTGTGTTGAGTTGGGTTTTAGTGAGAGGGTCTGTGGTTTGTTGTTGTGGGGGAAGTTGTTGAAGTGGTAGCGTTGAGTGAAGTTTGGGAGAGGAGTGAGAGAGGGTTAATCTGTGTGAGTTTGAAGTGATGCTGATGATTCGTCTGATATGCAGTGAAGCCAGCATGAATGAGAGGCAGCGAAGGGGAATTTTTCTTTTGCCAGTTGCCACTCTCAACAGGGAGATCTTTTCAACGACTCAAACTAAAGACACTAATCCCTCACCCTTCCAAGAGGAACATATTTATTTATTTTTAAATAAAACTCATTTATAGTTATCTGTCGTAGTAAAATTATTATTGTTAATTAATTATTAAAAATGATATTTTTTATTCTAAAAATAACCTAATATTATAAGCAATTAAAAAAAATTATTTTCATTTTTAAAAAAATTGTAACAAACGTATTCAAATTTTTAGAGTTATTATTTTTTTTATAAATAAATGTGTATCAAAATGCAGTTTTTGTTGCAAGTTCAACCTGTATCATTTCTAAAGAAAATCCACACTGCTCAAACTCAATTGTGATTACTTACATATCATTCATGTATAATTTAAATTTAATTCCTCAGCTCAACACTTAAAAATAAATTCTATCAGAGTATCAATGGTGTACAACGTTGATACTTTTCTTTTGGATATTTTTGTTCTTTGTAATGAAGGTTAACTGTTGCTACCATGATGGATATTTTGATTTGGTATTTTTTTGGATGTTATGCTAGAATCTTTTTTTTGGAGATTATTATGTTTCGACAACTTCATTGTCTTTTTAAAATGAAGAAAACTACAATAATTTATATTTTTTTTTCTTTTGTAGAGTCTTAAGATGTTTCTTTTAAATTATTGTCAAAGATTAAATTGTTCTTTTTAATTATTATTGGTGATTTAATTATCTCCTTTTAATTATTGTCGATGATTAATTAGTTCTTTTTAAATAATATTATACAATAGTCGGTCACTTGGTGAGTTGATTTACATGTCAGTAAATATAATTCTTCTTTTGACAATGGTTTATCTAAAGATTAATCTGACTCAATTTATTTTTTTCAGAGACTAAAAAATACTTTTAATATTCTCAACGATTAAATTAGGTCTTTAATTTTTTAGAGATTAAAATGAGTCTTGACTCTTTTAATTTTTTTTAAAAATAAATTAATGAAAATGTGATTGGATATATAAGGAAAAAATGTGTATAATTAATTACAAGAGATAACTAGCTTTTTTTTAGAGAAATAAAATTCATTTGTCAGTTAAATCAGTTGTAATAGAATCGCAAATACAAAGTGGACATTCCTCAATCCATATAGTATCTTCTAAGGTTAACCCAATTGTGAGTAGGGTTATTATTGCGACAATTGACAACTATGGAATCCAAATAAGAGTTGTTTGAATTGGCAACTACGACAATTATGTTGCGATACATCGACATTAATTTTATAGAGATTATCCAGCGGTGTATTCCATCTCGCAGGAGAGGTTAGATGCGAATTGACAAAATCTTTGTGGAGTGTATTCTACATCACTTTAAGTTCTTCAACTATGCTTCAATCTTTCCCAACAATTGCTTCCAACTCTAAAGTTTTACTTTCAAAATAAAATTTATTTCAAGAGTATCATATGCTATATAAAATAGATATAATAAACTCGATAACATCTAAAGATGATGTGGAAATAATATTTTCAAGTCAAGTGGAGAAAGTAGAAGGTAACTGGTCAAATTTGATACCTAAAGGAGTGTGAAACCAAACTTGTTTTTCTCATGGGCATCTGCAGAAAACTTGATTTATGTTTGCAGGCTCATTGTTGCATCAAGGCCATAAAGAATCAATCATTGCACCTCTTCAGATAATTTTTTTTTTTTTAATAAGGAGACTATTATGCAGAAGTCACCAAAACAGATTCATATGTTTTGGAATCATTATGAGGTTCCATAACTTGGTCCAATAAGCAGGTTTGGCCAAGGGTCAGAAGTAGAAGACGATTCTAAAGCTTCTCAATAAATATTCAATAGTATGATAGACGCTACAAAACATGAACAAGCCTTTTTTTTGTGTCCCCAAACGAGAAGATTCCTCTAGCTAGAGGTAGGGAGTGGTAGTTGGAGAATTTGAGTAGATTCAAATGGCAAAATAGTGGGCATCACTAATTGTCTTTTTCAAGTGCCAAAGTCCATATGAATCAACTACGGCACATAACATAGCTCAGTGAGGGAAGTCCACACTTTGTAACCATTCTAAAAAGGTAACCAGTATCTTCATTTCCCAAATATCAACATAGTGACCCGTACTAATCTTCCATCGGCAACCTCTTATGAGAATCTATATGGAAGCGTAAATACTTTGTCGTGAATAACTATATAGATGCCCAAGTTGAGCTTTAAAGAGATTACATCTAGGAAAATATTGAGCATTCGAGCACTTGCATATCAAAGCGTCAGGGTGTGATAAGATGTGCAACCTTGTTTGGTAAGGAGAGCAAGATAAGATGTGCAACCTTGTTTGGCAAGGAGAGCGAGATTGATGGATTTGAATCTATAGAAGCCTATTATCTCTTGGTTCTTCAGTGGCCAACAAGAGTTCCAATTAATCCATTGTTTTTTTGTGTGTCACCTTATCTAGCTCCCCAGACAAGCTTGTTGGTTGTAAAAAGCAATTCATGATGTAATTGGGTATGAATTGTGCCAATGACTTGATTAACACCTCCCTTCCTGTAGAGGATAGGAATCTCTCATTCAACCCCTTGAGTTTCTTCCATACATGATCTTGAACAAAATACAAAATACGTGTCTTAGAGAAGGTGCGCAAACACGAGAAGGAGGTTGAATTATGTTTGTCTAATTTTAAAACTATTTCCTTAATTCTAATTATGATTCTGATTTGGTGATTTAATTGTTTGAACTAGTCAGAGGCAACAATAAATAGATAGAGGGAAAGTAAAAATAACACACTAGATTTTATCATAGTTCACCATCAACATGGTAGCTACGTCTAGTCCCCTCACAAAGAAGTATTTCTCCACTAGTTCAAAACTTGAATTAATAGCACTTGACCCTACAAGTCAGTTTTCTCAAAACAACTTGAACCTATAGACTTTTTGAGGCAAACCACACATTGACCCTACAAGTTAAGTCTTCTTATACAACCTGAGATCCACAGATTGTTGGAGGCAAACTACCCACTTGACCCTACAAGTAAAGTTTTTTCAACACAACCTGAGATCCACATATTGCTTGAGGGGCACTAAAACCACTATCGACCTGGATTACAAAGAGTTGGCAACTAGTTTGGTTTTGCTTCTACTAAGTAGATTTGATACAATGACTTTTCCACAGTACAACACTTAGAATATTTTTCTTTGAACGAGTGCTTTTCTAAAACTTAAAACCTTAAACTCAAAATACTTCAAAAAATGGAACTCTTAAGGTTTTTTTGAATAACTTTTGTTTTTTAGGATATTGAGTTTGTTGGTTCGTCCATTTTTCTTCTTCATCTTTGAAGGCTATTTATAGGAAAAATTAGGGCTTTAGTTTAGTCCCTTTTGAATTTTGAATCGTATCTTTATTCTAGCTTGGTCAACAAATGTTTCTTCCAAATAGAATTCTAAAAATCTATCTTTTTATAATATGAGCATTAGCCAATTCCTTATTTCTGAATATGATATGAGCAACCCTTCCAAAAAGATATGATGTGATTTTCTTCATATTGCATTTGAAAATTATTCAGCTGAGTCATACTTCATACTCTTGATTGAATTTTGAGGTGCAAACAAAAATTGGGCATGTTTAGGGACTTTCAGAATTTCTGATACGTCTAAGTGAAATTTATCTTTTATCAAAGTCATTGACTTTTCTTCATCACTGTATGACTTAATTATTGGAGTCAGATTTTGTATACTTTGCTTTGTTGAGTCAAAGGCAGATTGCATGACTTAGAATTAGTGGCTTCGGAAAATCACATTTGTTGCATTATTAAAGTCACTGCAACTTCAAAGGCAACATTTTGGAACATGTTGCAATTATTAGAGCTAGTGGAACATGAGCTTCAGAGGCAGGCTTGAACAGTAGACTTCAAAGGCATGCTAAAAAATATTATTCATTAGAAGCATGCTGAAGTACTATTGATCAGAGGCATGCAGAAGTATTGTGTTAAGACAAACATGAAAATAAACAAAGGTTAATTAAGAATGTTAATTATGATTCTAAAATATTATGTTAACTTAATATGTGCTATTGAGTGAATTAATTTAAAGATAGGAATCAAGCAAAGCAAAGAAAGTCAAATTAAAAGTAAACAATAACATTCAGGAGAATGATCTCCAGGATCAAGACTGATTAGTACAGCCTAAAGATCAATAGATTTACATTGGTCCAAGGAAGACTTTGTCTCTGAATTTTATTCTATGATTATCAGTACTTGGCAAGGAACAAGTAGGATCCATTCCAGTCAAAGAAGGCTTTTGAATCACTATGATAAAAGATCATGAATCAAGCTAGTTGAAATAAATCTGAACCATCTTCAACTAAACTATCAAGAAAGTTAAATAATATTGATATATACAAGACATCAGGAAGTCATCCAGAATGATCAACACTGAACCTCCAGATTGATCATCAATATCCAGAAAGTTCAAAAACTGACACTCCAGATTGTTAATCAAACTCCATTTCTGCAAAAGTTCAGTTTCTATCTCTTCTGTTCTGCAAAAGTTCATCGTCATTCTTCAAACTGTTTTGGACAGAATCAGGCCTCAAGATTGAAGATATAACATCAACAAATACATGTGAAGCATAGAGGATCATTAATCAAAGACAATCTGATCAAAAACAAATAACCCAACACTAGTCAAACATATTTCAGAATTGTTCAAAGGTTGGGATGTTTTTATTCATTTATATTGGTTGTGGTCAAAATTGACAGAGCACTACCAACAACTCTTTTGACCATTATTGATTGCTCCAAAATGCTTATAAAAGAAAGACCAATGTCCAGGGAAATTACAGAAGTTCAAGTGCTATCAAGTCTCACAAATCATTCACATTCACTTACTTGAAATTCTCATTTTCTCAAGAAAGATTTAGTTCTGATTATATATCATACTCTGTTATTATTATACTGAATTATTTGTAAAGAATCGAAACTCAAACAAGAGTTGAGATATATTAGATTATTCAAAATAATTTCATCATTATTGTAAAACTCAAACTATAAGAGTTAAGTATAGTTTGGATAGATTGTAAGAAATCCTATCAAGATTGATAGGTGATTAATTTGCTTTCTAGGAGGAAAGAAATAGAGCTTGTGACAGATCAAGGTTGATCTAGGTTAGGTGTTGTAAAACCAAGAAGGTTCTATGTTTTGAACACTTAGTGGAAAATCTCACAGTTGTGAGGACTGGATGTAGCCCAAGTTGGGTGAACTAGGATACATCTTTGTGTGATATTTTTCTCTTATCTTTTTATTTATTAAGTTTGATTGATTAACTAAATTAAAATATAAAGTGAATTTATGTTTTTAAGCTAACTAAGAACGTTCTTCGTTTTCTGGTAAAAATAAAAAAATGTTCTTCATTTTCTGTTTTCTTAACCAAGATCCTTCTTGAGTTAAATCTTTAGATTTTTCAGGAATTTTTTAAAAGGAATATTTATAATTCAAACCCCCCTTCCTTGTAAATCGACATTGCTACTTCATATTGTTCATCAAAAGCATGCAAAAGTATTGTTGATCAGAGGCATGAAAAAGTTACAAAATTCATATGGTCTTCCATTGCTACTTCATATTGCTACTTCATATTGTTCACCAAAGACACACTAAATCTTCAAAGTCACAAAATTCTTCCGAGGCACGTTGATTTACCAAAAATATGTTGAGCTGCTAGAAGCACGTTGAACTACTAAAAGCACACTATCAGAGGAAAATGTGCATACTTTTTCAGGGCGTGCATTTGTCTCATTTTGAGGATTTCGTTTTTTGATTTGATTTTGTTTCCTCTGACCTTTTTACTTTCTTTGGTCACTTCTTCTAGTTTTCCTGTTCTAATTCCTACATATATAGTGAAGCCATTAATCTAAACAAATTACTCTCATAAAATATCTTTGTTAACATCAAAATCACAAGAGGAAAACCATATTGGTTCTGACACTTAGATCTTCCAACAATAGAAGGTAAGCCTATATATAATTTTATGAAGTCTCCATTGCCTTAAAAGAAGTCCATCTTTGGAAGTCGATTTATCTATCTAGAGGAAACTTTTGGTTGAAGGAGATCTCCAATTTTCAGAGTTAATGAATTGGCTAGAAGCATCTTGGTATAATTGGAGGATAACCCAATTGGGTACATCAACTATACATAAGTCCCAAAAAATGGACAGGAAAAAAAAAAGAATTCATGAAAAAATAAAATAGATGTCTATAAGGTTGTTAACTACTAGAAATACTATTTTTAGTTTCCATATTTAGCGTCAGTCCACAACATTGATGCTAGTTAGCGCCTGTTTAGCGTCGGTCAATGCATGCTAGTGCAATAAATATTTTTTTTTTGTTCTTTTCATTAAACATTAGCGTCAGTTATGCCGACGCTAGTGCAATAAAAAATATTCCGGTTCTTTTAATTTTTATGGTGTATTTGTTATCAAGTTTCGCTCTTTATGTGTATTGTAAAATCTTTAATTTTTAAATTCTAATTTATGCAGTTTTAGTGTATTTTGTGTTAAATTGCTAGGCATTTAGGCCTATTTTATTTTATTATGTGAATTAAGTACCAAAAACATATTTTATTAGAGTTAGTAATATGTTTAATATATTGATGACTCTTCATCATATGCACAATTTTTATTGATTTTAGTCTTATTTATCTTTAATCATTAGTTAATTTAATGAGTTATTTAATATATTTTGTTGATTTTAGTTATTTGATTTAATGAAATGTTTTTGTTCTTATTTGCTTAATTAAGTAGAGATTTTTCGTAGTTTTGCGTTGTTACTTTGTTTTAGTGCAGTGCTGAATTTTGGTGAGAAATCAACATGACCTATATGAAGTATTACAGCCATATCTGGAGTTCTAGATGTCCAATTGGAGTCAATCCAAGTGCTAATGAAAGCTAAGATCCATATCTACAACTTTTATGAAGACTCCGGGACCAAATTCAGACTCGAAAGATGCGAAAAATGCAAAATACGTCAGACAGCAGATGTTGTACGCCTGGAGCGTGCCCAGCGCGCCTGGAGCGCATTTCTCATGTTTCAGCTCTGCCAACGCGCGCCTGGAGCGCATGACGCGCATCAACAATCATAAAAACGCAATTTTTTACTGTTTTTTGGATCTTTTTGACTCTTGGGAACTTGGGAGACTTGTGCCCTAGCATAGAAACTCAAAGACGGCTGTTTCTAACGCCATTGAAGCAGTTTTATCAAGAATCATCCATGAATCATTCTTGTAATTCTTCTTTAATCCTTATCTTTTGTATCTCTATCATGAGTAACTAAATCCTATTTGTTAGGGATGAGTGTAACCAGATGAAACCCTTATTTTTCTTATTTGATTTCTAGTTATATGAATGAGTTTATTGAATTGTTTTTCTCATCTCTGGGCTTAATGCTTTTTATTGCCTGATCAACATTAAAATGTTCTACGATTTGTATTTTGAAACGGAAGTGGACTTTATGAATGCTTGAGATGAGAAATTCATGAATTTGTAGTCTATGGATAGATGCAGGTCATCAAACCAATTAAATTAGTTGCAAAGCAATAATTTACAAGAGAATTTCTATACGGTAATGCTTAATTCTAATCTTAAATCTACTAAGGAATTAGGGGTTACTTTGGAATTAAAGGTTCTATCACTAAGACATTAGGGCAAGAATAATAAAGAGAATTCGGCAATAATTCAATAAAGGAATTCTATAACTAGGATCAAATTAGACACCAAGGTTGGATTCGAAGTGAAACTCATCCCTGACATTTTTCTCATTATAAAAGATCAATTTTATTACTGTTGTTAATTTCAAATATTATTTCAATCAACTTGGGAACCTTTTGTTCAATTTTAGTAATTAAATATAATTCAATAGTAAAACGCAATCCTTGAGTTCAACACTCGGTACTACCGTTTTATTATTACTTGCAACTATTCAGTACACTTGCTGAAACGCTATCATATATATATTTGAGACCGGATTAAAATTATTTGTCGAAGAATAATTTGATTATGTTACGAAAAATTTAATAGATTGAGAAGTGAATGATGTGATTAGTGTAATGACGATTTTATAATATATCTATATATTTAGATATTTGTTTGATTGGTTGAAATTATATATATATACTAAGAAAGAAAAGGGAACAGAAAACATTTCCCATCCAGTTTCATCACCCTCATCTCTTTCTTCTTCTTCCGGTTTCAGAAAAAGAGAAGTGTTGGTGGTTTTAAAAACACAAAACACAAACCTCCATTTTTCTTGTAGATCTAAGCTTCCATTCAACAAGTGTCAGGAGGGAAAGTTGCTCCTCTCTACACTACGGTGCTTGTGAGCTAATTTATTTAAGGTGAGACACTTACTTCCTCCTCCTTTTTCCTTAATTCGTAAAATTTATACAATGGGTGGGTATGAGTGAAATTTTTGAGTTCTTAACAAATCATTGTTGTTGTGTTGTTGTTGATTTTGTTAGTAATGATTAAAAAAAATTGATTGTTCATGTGTTTGAGTTACGTAATGAATTATTTTCAAATAAATGAGTTTAAATTGAAGTTGAAATTTTACAAAAAAAATTTAGAGTTGTCAAAGTTGTGAAAAAGTTCAAATTTTAACTAAGTTAAAGAGTTTGAGCAAAAAGTTAGATTGAAATTTTAATATTTAGAGTTTAAAATGTTGCTCTTTTAATTACTCTTGAACTGAGTTTAAAAAGAAAAAGTTTAGAGTATTTTATTTACTCAAAATCTCGGTGCTTTAATAGTCGAGTGTGTGTATGTGTGATTTGAACAATATTTGTTTTATTTAGTTTTAACTAAATAATGTAGATTATTTGGTTTTAAAAGTTTGGTGTGTGAAAAAGATAAAATTTTGGAAATTTGTTGTGGTTGGAAAAATTTTAGTTGTGAAAAAATTGTTATAAATATTTATGTTTATGTAGTTAGCTCATTGAGTCTCGAAAAGGAATTAAGATTGTTTGCATCTAGTTAGCGGTGGGGAGAACTCTGATATATTAATGTTGTAGTGGTGATTAAAGAAAAATAAAATATCTAATATATTTTGAAAGCAATTATACTATTTCAAAGAGTAATAACCTTGAATCTAGAAAGAAAAAAATATTCATTGATATCTTTTGTGTGGTTATGTATTTATTTGGAACAAAAAAATAATAATTTAAAACGTTTCAAAAAAAATTGTTAGTGAACTCACTGAAAAATTAAAGGATGTTAATTTCTAAAAATCTGTTTTATATGTTGAAAGTGTGTTGTGGTTAATAGTACTATCAGTCCTTACTTATTGTAAACTCTTTTAGTAAAATATACTCTAAGGAGTAATAAATAATTTGTAAGGTAGTTAAAGTTGAAGCGATTAATTTGACTAAGTCAAACACTATTTGATTAAAGGTGTCGGCACGGACAAGATTTTTCATTGTGTTTGATTGTGGTAGTAATAACTATTGGAAAAGCTATAACTAAGGTAAGAGCTTTTTCCAAATTTTTAATTTGGATATATAGACCATATATATGTGATTGATGTGTGAATGTGTGATAATTAATTTTGACGTGAATATTTTTGAGTTAAAATACGTGTTGTTACATGTTATAAATTGATAATTAATTTTGACGTAATTATATATTCTTGAATGAAAATACGTGTTGTAACATGTTATGAATTGATAATTAAGTTTGATGTGATAATATATTCTTGAGTGAAAATACATGTTATACGTAATGAATTTTCTTGAGGAAAATATGTCTTGAGTGTGCTCTGTGATAAGTATGAAAAATTATTAGTGTTAAATGAGTATTAAAAGGGGAGTCTTTCAATAGGTGCATTTACATAATGATTGTTGTGAAAAGAGTCAGAGTAAGCTCATGTATTTTATGGCTAGTGGTGATCGTGATAAGTCACAGTGTTAGTGGTAACCGTGATGGGCCATAGTGTTAGTGGTGACCATGATGGGTCACAAGGTTAACTGGTGACTGTGATGGTCCACGGGATGGTTCCGTGAGTTGATTGGTCCATCTTATCCTTATGAGGATTTAACTGTCGTGTAGGTCTGTGATAGACTACACTCTAGTAAATCGTTCTGATTTGTGATGGATGGCATTTCGGTAATTACTACTGGCCTGTGAGAAGCGGTACATTTATGATTTACGCCCCTTGATGAGGGTTTTGGAAATTTCGGAATCATGTGCATCCGCATATAAGCATTGCATTAGGGTGCTTGTCACGCGAGTCATGTTTATTAAATATGAAACTTAATATACATACTCTGCTATTGCTTGTCTTTATGACGTAAGTGTTAAATGTTATTTGTTAATTTCAATTGGTGACCTTTTACATTATGAGATTCAAGACTTTGTCCTTTCATTGGGAATTCAAAGTTTTCAAGTTTTAGTGGAAAAATGTAGAGAAATTGAGGATTTGAAGAATAAGAGGACCAACCGAGGTGGGAACTTTAGTTCCGGGGAGCCTAGTCGGGTGAACCATCATAACAACAAAGGAAAACAAGTTGTTAAGCCCTATAACGACCCCATAACAACAATAGTGATCAGAACCACCCAGGGAACCAAAATTTTGGAAGACAATTGGGATAAGTGATTCAATGTTTCCGATGTGGGGGAAGAGGGACATTATGCTAATGCTTATACCACTAAGAGTCTCACTTGCTACCATTTCCAGAAGTTAGGGCACTTTGCAAGGGATTGCAAGGCTCCGAATGTGGAACCAATAGTGAATGCAACTAGGGCTACTCGTCCTACTACTAAATGACACGTTTATTGAATGGGTGCTGAAGCTGGATATCTATCTAGTAATTTGATCCAACGAGACTGCGAGATTGCAGGCAACAGTATAACTGCACTTTTTGATTCGGGGGCACCCCTTCCTTCATTGCTATGGATTGTGTGATTGTTTTAAGTTAATTGTGTCTTCTCTGCCTTTTGATTTGGTTGTTCCCACACCTGTTAAGACTTTGACTGTAAATACTGCATGTTTACATTGTCAAGTAATTATTTACCCCTCCAATCACTCGAGGTCATTCTCGGTATGAACTGAATGTCGTATAATTATGTAATATTGGATTGTGCTCACAAATTAGTTCTTTTCCTCGAGCCAGGATTCGTTCGATACCTAGCTGCTAACAAACTCGGAGTGATAAATATGAGCATAGAAGATGTGGTGCTTGTCAAGGAGTACCCAGACGTATTTCCAACAGAAATTACAGGATTACCACCAGTAATGGAGGTGGATTTCTTTATTGATCTACACCCTGGAACCAAACCTATTACTATTGCATCGTATCGGATGTCGAAATTGGAATTAAACGAGCTCAAGGGCCAAATTGAAGATTTGTTGGAGAAAAGATTTATTAGACCAAGTGTATCAGCATGGGGAGCTCTGGTATTGTTAGTTAAGAAAAAAGACGGAAGCTCGTGCTTATGTGTGGATTATAGGCAACCTAATAAGGAAACTACTAATAATCGTTATCCTTTACCATGTATTGAAGATTTGATGGATCAATTGAGAGGATCCGCATTGTTTTAAAAGATTGATCTGAATTCAAGTTACCATCAGATTTGAGTAAGAAAATGCGATATTTAGAAAACTACTTTAAAACCCTGTTACGAACATTATGAATATCTTGTTATGTCATTTGGAGTTACCAATGCACCAACAATTTTCATGGATTAAATGAATAGAATCTTTAGCCCATTTCTAGATATGTTTGTTGTGGTGTTCATCGATGATATATTAATTTATTCAATGACTGAAGAAGGAATAACATATAGAGCATTTGTGTCAAGTTCTTGAAGTTTTACACGAGAAGTAATTGCATGCCAATCTGTCGAAGTGCGAGTTTTGGCTAGAAGAAGTTAACTTCTTAGGACATGTGATAACTAAGGAAGGAATTGTTGTGGATCTGGCAAAGGTTGAGACATTCCTCGCTTGGAAATAGACTCTAACTATCACTAACATACACAGTTTCATCGGACTGGCAGGATATTACAAGAGGTTTATTGAAAGTTTTGCTAAGATTGTAGCTCCATTGACACAACTCACTAGAAAGGATCAACTGTTCACATGGACATAGAAGTGTGAAGAAAATTTCTAGTTACTAAAGAAAAAGTTGACAACCTCACCAGTATTGGTCTTACCACAACCAGAAGAACCATATAAAGTTTATTGTGATGCATCTCACCAAGGTTTGGGGTGTGGTATGATGCAACATAAGAAAGATGTAGCTTATGCCTCAAGACAATTGAAGACTCATGAAAGTAACTATCCTACTCATGATTTAGAGCTTGTTGCTGTAGTTTTTTGCGTTAAAGATCTGGAGGCACTACTTATATGGATGCACGCTCACAGTGTTCAGTGACCATAAGAGTTTGAAATATTTGTTTGATCATAAAAGAATTAAACATGCGTCAGACAAAATCGATGGAGACTCTCAAGGATTTTGATTTCACATTACCACCTTGGGAAGGTAAATGTGGTGGTTGATGCGTTGAGTAGAAGAAGTGTGTCATTGTCTTCAACAGTAATGGCTAGACAACAAGATTTGTCAGAAGCATTTAGAGACCTACACTTGGACGTAGAGTTTGCACCGGGGATTTGGAATGATTAAGATTTTGAGCGGTCTACTTGAAGATATCGCAAATATTCAAGATGTCGCATTAATCCAAGAGAAGAGGAACCTAATAGTGCTAGGGAAGACAACTGAGTTTAAGATTGGACCGCATAATATTTTGAGATGTAATGGGAGGATTTGTGTACCAACAATTGCAAATATGAGGAAAACAATTTTAGAAGAGGATCATAAGAGAAAATTGAGTATCCATCTCGGAGCAAAAAAGATGTATCAGGACTTGAGGCAGAATTATTGGTGGCCATGAATGAAGAGGCATGTAGCGAAGTATGTATCAACTTGTTTAACTTATCAGAAAGCGAAAGTGGAACATCATCGACCTGTTGGAATGTTACAACCTTTAGATATACCTGAATGGAAGTGGGACAACATTTTCATGGACTTTATAACTGGGTTGCCAAAAACAAGGAGAAAGAATGATTTTATTTGGGTGATAGTGGATCGATTAACTAAATTCAGACACTTTTATCCAATAAAGACCATTTATAAGGTAGACAAGCTAACAGAGATCTACATTGCTAAGATTGTGAGATTACACGGAGTACCATTGAGTATTGTATCAGACCACGACATGAAATTCACGTCACACTTTTAGGGAGTATTGCATGAAACTTTGGGAACGAAACTAAGATTGAGATCAAGATATCATCTGCAAATGGACGGACAGAATGAGAAAAAGAATTAGTCCTTGGAAGATTTATTGACAGCATGTGTATTAGATGATAGAGGAAGTTGAGATGATGTATTGTCATTGATTGTGTTTACCTACAGCAATAGTTTTCATGCAAGTATTAGAATGGCACCCTGTGAGGCTCTGTATGGACGCAAGTGTCAGACACCTTATTGTTGGTATAAGGATGGTGAAAGTATGATTGTAGCACCTGATATGGTGCAACAAACTACATATAAGGTCAAGAAGATAAAAGAGAAAATAAAGTTCTGACAAGATCGTCATAGGAGTTATGCGGACAATTGTTGCAGACCTTTAGAATTCGAGCAGGGTGACCATGTGTTTTTGAGAGTCGCACCTACGAATGGCGTTGGCAGAGCCATAAAATAAAGGAAATTAACCCCGAAATTTATTGGACCATACCAAATTACTACACGAATTGGACCTGTCGCTTATCGGATTGTATTGCCTTCATTGTTGTCTAATATTCACGACGTGTTTCACATGTCGCAACTAAGGAAATACATTGCGGATTTGTCGCATGTGATCGAACAAGACACAATTCAACTAAAGGATAATGTATCATTTGAAGTACTACCTGTAAGAATTGATGACAGTAAGATTAAGCGATTAAGGAATAAGGAAGTTTCGTTGGTTAAAGTAATATGGAACCCAACTACTGGTGGTGCGACTTGGGAATTAGAGAGCAAGATAAGGGAACAACACCCTGATTTGTTTACCGATGCGTAGTTTCGAGGATGAAACTAATTTTAGGAGAGTAGTAATGTAAGACCCTTAATTTTTTTTGTTGCTGAAAAATTCATCTGCCAATTAATTTGCGACGAGAGTAGATATTTTTATTAAAGTAGATTGAGAAGTGAGTGATGTGATGCGTGTAATGATGATTTTGTAATATACCTATATATTTAGATATTGTTTGATTGATTGTAATTATATATATATATATATATATATATATATATATATATATATATATATATATATATATATATATATATATATATATATATATATATATATATATATATATATATATATATATATATATATACCAAGAAAGGAAAGGAAATAGAAAATACTTCTCGTGCAGCTCCATCACCCTCATCTCTTTCTTTTTCTTCCAGTTTCAAAAAAAGAGAAGTGTTAGTGGTTTCGAAAACATAAAACACACACCTTCATTTTTTTCTTCTAGATCTAAGCTTTCATTCAAGAAGTGTCACGAGGAAAAGTTGCTCCTCTCTACACTACAGTCCTTGAGAGCTAATTTATTTAAAGTGAGACACTTACTTCCTCCTCATTTTTCCTAAATTCGTAAACTTTATATGGTGGGGGGTATGAGTGAAATTTTTTAGTTCTTAACAATCCTTGTTGTTGTGTTGTTTTTGTTGATTTTGTTAGTAATAGTTTAAAAAAAATTAATTTTTTATGTGTTTGAGTTATGTAATGAGTTATTTTCAAATAAATGAGTTTGAACTGAAGTTGAAATTTAACAAAAAAAAAAAAATTGGAGTTGTTAAAGTTGTGAAAAAGTTCAAATTTTAACTAAGTTAAAGAGTTTGAGCAAAATGTTATATTGAAATTTAAATATTTAGAGATTAAAATGTTACTCTTTTAATTACTCTTGAACTGAGTTTAAAAAGAAAAAGTTTAGAGTATTTTATTAACTCAAAATTTTGGGGCTTTAATAGTCGAGTGTGTGTATGTGTGATTTGGACAATATTTATATTATTTAGTTTTATCTCAAAATTTTGGTGCTTTAATGTAGATTATTTGGTTTTAAAAGTTTGGTGTGTAAAAAGATATAATTTTGGAATTTTGTTGTGGTTGGATAAATTTTAGTTATGAACAAATTGTTTAAAATATTTATGTTTATGTAGTTAGCTCATTGAGTCTCGAAAAGGAATCGAGACCGCTGGCACCGAGTTAGCAGTGGGGAAAACTCTGATACATTATTTTTGTTGTGGTGATTATAGAAAAATAAAATATTTAATATATTTTGAAATGAATGAAACTATTTCAAAGAGTAGTAACCTTGAAACTAGAAAAAATATTTATTGATATCTTTTGTGTGGTTATGTATTTATTTGGAACAAAAAAATAAATTTAAAATGTTTCAAAAAAATTGTTAGTGAACTTACTGAAAAACTAAAGGATGTTAATTTATAAAAATATGTTTTATATGTTGAAAGTATGTTGTGGTTAATAGTACTGTTAGTCCTTACTTATTGTAAACTCTTTTAGTAAAATATACTCTAAGGAGTAAGAAATGATTTGTAAGGTAGTTAAAGTTTAAGGGATTAATTTGACTAAGTCAAACACTATTTAATTAAAGGTATAGGCACAAACGAGATTTTTTGCTGTGTTTGATTGTAGTAGTGATAACCGTTGAAAAAGCTATAAGTAAGGTAATGGCTCATTCCAAAATTTTAGTTTGTATATAGAGACCCTATATGTGTGATTGATGTATGATTGATGTGTGAATGTGTGATAATTAATTTTGACTTGAATATATATTTTTGAGTGAAAATATGTGTTGTTACATGCTATGAATTGATAATTAATTTTGACGTGATTATATATTCTTGAGTGAAAATACATTTTGTTACATGTTATGAATTGATAATTAATTTTGATGTGATTATATATTCTTGAGTGAAAATATATGTTATATGTTATAAATTTTATTGAGGAAAATATGTCTTGAGTGTGCTCTGTGATAAGTATGAAAAATTATTAGTGTTAAATGAGTATTAAAAGGGGAGTCTTTTAATAGCTGCATTTACATGATGATTGTTGTGAAAAGATACAGAATATGCTCATGCATTTCATAGCTAGTGGTGATCGTGATGGGCCACATTGTTAGTGGTGATCGTGATAGGTCACAATGTTAGTGGTGACTATGATGGGCCACGAGGTTAAGTGGTGACCGTGATGGGGCATATGATGATTCCATGAGTTGATTGGTCCATCTTATCCTTACAAGGATTTATTTGTCGTGTAGGTATGTAATAGACTACACTCTAGTAAGTTATGTTGATATGTGATGGGTGACACCTCAGTAACTAGTATTGGCCTGTGATAGGTGGTACATTTATGATTTACACCCCTCGATGAGGGTTTTGGAAATTCAGGAATCATGTGAATTGGCATATAAGTATTGCATTAGGGTGTTTGGCATGTGGTTCATGTTTGTTATAATATGATAATTGTATATACATACTCTATTATTGCTTGTCTTTATGACATAAGTGTTAAATGTTATTTGTTAATTTCGGTTGGTGACCTTTTACATTATTGTGGAAATTGTGTTTTCCCCTCAGATGATACCCGAGTTCGCTACTGACTGTTACCTTGACGACGGAAACGTCGTTAGACTTTCCTGACCGAGACTCGCCGACTACTTTGGTATACGACTCCATCTCAAGCAGGGCTACTTATACGGGAAGGGTAGTGAGGACAACTAGGAGTGCTAGAGCAGTATACTTCGTGAATCTCACTCGCGCGACAATCGACTATCTGATACCTTTAGGATTTGTGCTCGTGATGAGTGGAGCATGGGAAGATGCAGAGCATTCTTCGGTTAGAGTTGAAGCAGAGGCCACCGTAGGAGCTCGGGATGCAGTGGTTGTGTCGGGGACTGGCAGAAAAGATAAGGGGCTAATATCGGTGGGAAAAGATATTACAAGACCTTCTAGGTGGACCAAGCGAGAGCATATACTTCTAGTGAATGATCCCTTACCGACTATCGCTAAAGTAGCGGACTATTTTGAGATCTCAGCACTGTCGAAGCCACCTATCTCGTGGGTGAATCTGACTTCTGAAGAGACCTATCAGTCTATGGATGTTGATGAGGAGGAGGTTACTTCGAAGAGAGATACTACGTCATATGGGACTTGTGCAGTGTGTGAAGGTCACTCTTGTTATTGTAGTTGTTAGTGGATGATCGAATTAGTTTTTAGTTGTACTTATTTTGTGTTGGGATGACTATATCTATAATATATATTGTTAGTTGACTTTTATTTTGGTGGGTCTATGTTCCATTTTTTTGACGTGATCTTGGGGGGATAGCATTCTTGGAGCAGTACTTTTGTGCATGTGTCTGCCGAGAATACCTCAAGGGTATGAGCAATGTTTGATATGCCTCATAGCCCTGATGTATTTTTCTATTTGTATAATTTGGATTATCGTTTCAAAAACTATTTTAGCTTGTTTGTATATATGATGTAATTATTCAAGACTTTTGTCCTTTGTGTTACGACATGGTATTTTATTAATTTGTTTTTGAAAAAAAATGCACTCGCGCTGTTAAAAATTGGGGTGTTACATGTATGTAGTGAAAGTTATAATTTTTATGATTATTTGTTTATGAATATGTGATACTCATGATGAGGATGTGTGGTATGTGATCTTAGTGATATGTTAATAAGATGATTATTTTTAAAAATGATTTTAAATACATATGACATGACTCTTAGTGGACTTTATGGAAATATAGATTTTTTTTTTTTATAATAGAATATAATGTCATGACGTATACATCTTTCGTGGGAGTTGCCTTAGTGGTAGAGTTATTTCCCCATTTGCATGAATGATCTTTCTGTGTGGAAGTTGTCTTAGTGGGAGGTTTGTTTTCGGATCATATAGTCTTAGGAGCATGCATTATGCATATCTTTTCGTTATACAATTTACCGGTGTGCATTTTTTCTTCTAAATTGGAACTTTTTACTTTTATATGTTTTATGTTATTCTTTTGTATGTTTAGGTTTGGTTTGATATGGATGGTGGAATAAACTGACCATTTAAATAACATTTTATTTAGGTACTAATGAGTTCTAAGAGATTCAAGAGTAGTTGATGAGTATTAACGTGCAACGAACGTGGGGTAAATATGAGTTTTTCTAGACAATTTGATAATAATAGTATTATCGCGATATTTCTAAGTTTATTTTTAATCTTTTTTCACCAACTTTTAAAATGCACCAAAATTCTAAAAATACGGAATTGGATTCCCTTCTATTATGAATACTTATTTTTTTTTCTTTGATTTAGCTTCGAATAAACTATTTTTTAATAATATTAAATAAACATGCTTATTACTAATTATTTAAATGAATAAATATTAGATATTCTTAAAAATAAAATTGTCGTAAATTTTTCTAAATAATAAATAATTTTAAGTAACGCTTTGAATAAAAAATTCAAGACATTACACAAAAAATCTTCATAACTTAACTTTAATGTTGAGACTATCTCTAAGAAACATGATTTTAGTCATATTATTATATAAGGCTGATCATCTTTGAATTATTCAATTGCTTTAATGTTGAGACTATCCCTAAGTATCTTAGAACGGTTGCAACTAACATCGATTTAGGTGGACATAATCAAATACAACAATAGCAATAAAATGTTAAGAAGTTATATAAATATTGGTCTTCTATAAATTATAAAATTAATTGAATGATTTCTTAGAGTGTCTTGTAAAATCTATCTTTTAATCAATAGATGTATCTTTGTAGAATTAATTTGACGTGATGAATCATTATAACTCTACATAAAATAGTATATTTGTCTCTCTATTTTTTCATGTAAATATATATTTTTGGACAGCATTAATTTTATAATAAATATGATACTTAAATAAGGTCAAAAATTATGTTACTATGACAGAGGTTATTTTGAAGAGCTTCTATATATTATTTTAAGTTTGCAACTATATGTATAAAACAGATTAGGCATTGTGACTTTTATTATACCTTCTTATTATACTAATCAACATACTAATCAATTTTTGTAGTGTTTCTAAATTTTGAACGTGTTTATAAGAAAATCTAACGTCCACACAAGGTATGATCTTTATTATTGGGGTTGTTATGGATTTGAACATGATTAAACACGATAAAGTTACACAAATTGATCATTTCATATTTTATAATTAAAATAGAGATTAATTTTTAAAATTAAAAATAAAGTATATTAAGTTAAATGGATTAAAAACAAAAGAAAAAATTTAAAAATATGATAAATTAATAATAAAT
>JBBPBR010000005.1:29658046-29677695 GCA_037974775.1 Cicer pinnatifidum | reverse complement strand
ATTTCGGTATATAAATAAATTATTGAATACGAGTTAAGCTTAATATTCATTTCAAAAAACACAAGTTAATTATGGAGAATTTTATTTGTATTTTCACACAGTCAATTATATTATATATTGCAACATCAAAAGTTATTTCAAGAAGTTGTTTGAAAATAGTTATTGACTGATGAGGAAGTGGTTCAAATATAGTTTATTGAGAATTTTTTTTGAAATTTATCATAAATATGATTGGAGTAATGTTTTTGACTTTTGCGATTAACTGATTGGCTCAAAATTTGTAACATATTTGTCTTATAATTATGCATAACTTATTTTTATATTTTTTTAACTATTTTTTTTTTGTCTCTTCTCAATATATATATATATATATATATATATATATATATATATATATATATATATATATTATTGCATAAAATATAAAATATAAAGCTATATTATATAATATATTTTTACCCGTGAACACTTATTTTGAATAAAAAATGACGCTGGCAAGCGTAGTACACATGACTTGCTAGCTGAAAGTCAACACATTACCTCCACACACACAATGTTTCATGAATTATCACGTCTCAATCAACCTCGTTTTGATAGAACATGAAAAAACTTTATCTCTACGTTTCTTCTATTTATGTTATTACTTGGGTGTACCCTTCATGATTTTCGAGATATGTCTAGCTGTTGTGTTACCTCAATTTTGTTTTGAGAGGAGCTGTTGAATCTTACAAGATTTGTGCCAATGAGGTTGATAAATTTTTAAGGATAATGACTCTATCAAATGTGTTACAAAACATAAGAAAGGAAAGTTTGAATATTCTTTTCATTTTCATCTATAAAAAGCTATTTTGATTGATAATAAAAAGATATTTTATCAAAACATTCAACTTATCATTATAAATCAGAGTAAGTATCTCTTACACCTCTTTATCTTATTATTATATTATGACTTACTCTATTAATAAACATAATTATTTTTTATTGAATAATAATATTATATTTGTTAAAAATAAGTAGATTATCATCTTTAAGTTACTCATAATTTATGTTACCTTAAAATATATAGTCATTATTATTAATATTTATTTTCTAACTAAATTCGTACACTTAAAAAATATAATTATGAATTAAATTTTTTTATTTATTTGTTTTGCTATCATCAAAATATTAATTAAAATGTTTACACTAAAATTTATGACAACTCAGGTTTGTCTAACCATTGATTGTTTTGCATATCTAATCTGTGTTATGCATATTTAAATATTGGTGTTGTTATCAAATCAAGTTACCTTGACGACTCAATTATATAACAAATTTAAGGATTTAGGTGATTGAAGTTTGATCTTTTCTTTTATTCCCTATTTTACTAAGACCTAAAAATGAAAGAGAATATCCTTTAATTGACTATTAATTGAAGGTGTCAGATAAGATAAGCTCGTTAACTAAACTTGTTGCGACTTTCTTGATTTGAGTGGAAATGGTTTTCATGATTATTTTTAGGCAAAACTTACGTGCATTTGCCTAAATGTTTTGTATGGTTCTTAACTTCATAATTTTCTATAAAAAAAAAATAATAATAATTGATTTGTAATTCAAAACTTTTAAATAAAAAATTATAATTACAAAAGATTAATTTTAAGTTAACAATCATACAAAACACAAATATAAAGAAGTTTTTTTTTTTTATTTTTTTTTTAACTTTTTTTTAAGGAATCATACCAAAATATCATTCTAGACTTTCTGAAATGAGTATAAAATAGATAACAACTTTTAATTAAAGAGTTTAAAGGACAAACAATCGAAGTAAACTTAAAAATCAAGAAATACCATTTAGCAATACAAATGAAATTCCTAGCTCTCCATGCCCACTAAATTCCAATAAGAGAAAGGAAGCTAAAATCTCCAAAGGCATTCGACTTCAAGAAATTGAAAATATTATTGTGATTGAAAAATTCAGGGTCATTAAAACCAAGAGAACATCATATTTGACGGAACCACTAGCGGATCTTGACAAGTTTAACTGAGGGAGCCAATCTGATTTTTGTGTAGTAGTATTTTTAATTTTTAGATGTATTAAAAGTGTCTGGTTCAAATCTAAATATTTATAATTTTATCAAATAAACTACTATATCACAATAAAAATAACAAAAACTACCACTACTAGAAATTTGCTTTTTACCTGCGGATTTAAGCAACAAATTCGCAGGAACACATGTTACCTGCGAATTTCTTGGCGGAACCATATCCCCACGTAAAACCTTCGTAGATAATTATTTCCTGAGGATTTACGTATCCGGAGGTAAAATATCTGCGGATAAATCCGCATGAAACATAAGTAAAAATCGCAGCAAATATTAAGCAAACTTAAGGCATTTTCTTATGAATTTTCATGCAGAAATATCTGCAGTATTATTCCTACAAATATATTTGCATGAAAATCTGCAGGTTTATCCACATGAAATTTCCCAGCAACATAAGTTTCCCATGAAAATTCGTAGGTAATTTCGTATCAAAATTATTTTAAAAAAGAATCCATAGGCTTAAATTTCCACCGTAAATGAGTTTTTCTAATTTTTATTTGTACGAAAATTTTAACTAAAAATATATGAAAATATTATTATAAATATATTTTTTAATATTTAATATTAGTCTTTAATTGAAATATTATTGCAATACTCCAAATTCAAATTTATATCATGTTTTCAAATCAAAAGTAAATATTAATTAAAGCATGATCCAACTATTGTGATAATTCTAAACAAAATTTATATCATGTTCGCAAATCATAACTAAGTATTAATTAAAGCATGATCCAAAAAAAAAACTAAGTATAATTAAGTACATGATACAATCAATTTAACAAAATAAAAATAAATACTACTCAATGTGATCACTACCAATCTCATCATCCCCACTATCTTCATCAGTTTCATTGTTGGGTTGTGGTGATGAGCTTGGACCATAAGAAGATCCAACAAATCCTAAATGATGCATCAGAAAGTTTAAATTTTTGTTGGTCTCGACCAAATCTTTTTCTTGTCGTTGCAACTGTTGCTTCATCAACAACCTTTCTTGCTCCTGTTTTTGCAACGAATCATTCAAAGCATGAACTTGACTTCTCAAAGTATCAACCTCTAAATTAGCCTTTGAATCAGAACGCATTGATGGCTGATTTGGATTCAATGTTTTGGATATAGATCCAAGACCAAATATTCTCCCTTTCTTTCTCCCAACTACAGCCACCCATATATCAATATCAGATGGCATATCTTTGGTTGGCTGACTATCAGCTTCGTCCTCTCCCGGAACAAAAGTTGAAGCTTTAGACGATAACTCAATCTTTTTGTTTTCAAATTTCTCCTGCAAGAAAATAGAAAATTTGAGGCATAAATGTTTTCATATAATCAGAATTATTAACTAATTGTTGGAATACGCGTAGTACATAATCCTTAAAATAATACTTAAGATGATGTGCTTACATAAGCAGATTCAACATGAATACCAACCCAGTTTTTATCTTTAGTACGATGAGTATGAAAATAAAAGTCACTAAATGTTGGGTCTTCCCCTTTCGCCTCCTTCTGTAAAAAAAACTATATCTTAATTTCATTAATATTTAAATATAAAATAGTAGAAAAGTAACAGTACCATTCTTTTCCAAAGCACCCGATGAGGAATTGATCTACTAGTGTGAAGAGATGCACCATCCATAGAATTGTGATTCCTTTTATTTATTAGATTCTTTTTTGGAAATTAGAGGAATTCCAAATTTCCTTCAATTGTTCCCACATTCTCTCTCCCATACAAGTTGGCTTCTTTTCCAAATATTTACGTGCATCTTGCATTAGTTGTGACATCTTAGTTGCACTCCTTTTTTCAAAGTTGCGTCGCACCATGTTGTTCAAAGTTGGGGGCCATGTAAACCTTTTCTGTAATGGAAAAAAACAAAAGTAGTGGGAGAAGATGAACAAAACAGAAACAATATCTTACACACATCAATCTAGGAATCAGGCTAGGAGAGAAATTAAAAACCACACAATACATAAACTAACTAATTAATCAACCAAACAGATTACATTAAGAAACATTTTATGAGCAGATGTATATGTGAATGAACATAAAATGTAAGAAATAATATTGGATTTATGAAATGTATATCTGAATCTGTGTTTTATATATATAGGAAGTAGCAGAGTGTCAAAGAGCAGTTGCAGCAAATAGTCTTGTTTATGAAGCAAATGTGAGGCTAACTCCAAACTTATTTTTTTTTTATTGTGTGAGATTTAGAATCTACTAGAGTTATATAAGTTTGATCTAGTATACATTCACTTTAAATTTTGATTTTTAATATCTTTTAAGTGTTAGTCTTTGTGATCTGTTCCAATGTAGCTTATTTTTCTATGATTGCATCTTTGATATTTTAATTTCAAATGAAACTAGTTTGTACAAATTCACCATTTTACAGTGAAGGTGCAAGTTGTTCAGTAGTAAATCTTGATTGATTACAAGTTAGTTAGTTGCATTTTTCAATGTTCTTGGCTGCTTTTGAAATTTGTCATGTAGAGAACTGTCTATGACCGATTCTTAACTTTTTAAATTTATGTGTCAAAAAAAAAAAGTTTTAATGATAAATACAATAGGAAAAACAAAAACATGTACAACGACCCTATTTGGTTCTAAAGGAAATGTGTGAAACTTCCACAAATCTAATTACACACTTCAGAGATTTATTTGGACAAAAAGTTAAGGTTCTTGTTAACCATTAATTAAGACCGGAAGTGTTAAATAGTACTAGGAGGCATGTCAGGTTCAAACTTGAATACTGGCCGGTTCGGGTTGATAGTCAAATTTGCTACCTCTACCTATAGATGCAGGTCACATTAACTAAACCAGTTGAATTTTTGCATGCAATATATGTTTTGTTGCGTTTCTATTCTCTGTATAGTTTCTTAGTTGGTTGGTTTTTGTTTTTAGACAATTTTGTGGCTTCCATGCCAAAGCACCAGCATTTAGTTGCCTATTTTTTAAATCTGATACTATTTTACTATCGATAAATACCAACCTAAAATGAGTAAGAATTTGAATTTCATAACTGGTTTAGATTGCATACCTCCTATAGTCATGTGCAAGTCTCATTTGATAATTTCTATATATTTAAGAATTGGAACAAACACCTCAAACTGAACAGAATATAATGTCAGTCAACATGAAAATTAGCTCTCAATAGCCCCATTGGGACTCTTTCATCCCCTAAACAATTAAAACCATTATTGTAGCAAAGTTAAAGCCAACTCTATCAAAATTTCAGCATATCCCAGATCCCAACCAAAAATAATCTCATACTAGTAATACACTCCAAGCACAAGCCAACTACAATTATCATAATACATGTATTATCAGCTACTAAAGTTTATCTTTTTTTCAAGAAAACATTATATATAATTGCATTTATGAAACAAATAAGTCTAGAAAGATTAATGTGGGATGTGTTTGTATCTAGCATAGTTATGGTTGGCAGAATATCAGTTAAATATAGTAATATTACCTTAAACAAGTCGAACAAGTCATTTCTCTTATCTTTACTTAACTTTTTCCATGACGGTTTTCCCTCTTCCAAGCTAGAACGTACGATACTAACAATTGTTGAAATTACTAGTTTGTGTTGATCAAACCTATGTAAAAAAATAAATATATAAAATCATGTAGTGTAACTTAATAATAAAATAAAACATCAATAAAATGTGAGTTACTCAACCATCCCCTTTTGGGAGTATTGGAATTTTTGATATATTTTCTTCACCACTAATATGACTAGATGAAGATTGAGCTTGAGGTTGAGCTTGAAGTGGTGGAGGGTGAGATTGCTTGGATTTGGGTCGTGATCAAGGTTGAGCTTGAGATTGCAGTGGTGGAGGGTAAGATTGAGGACGAGATTGATATATGGGTGGGGGTTGAGATAGTGGATGATGAGATTGGATGGATTTGGGTCGTGATTGGGGTTGAGGATGAATAAGTTGGTTGTATTGTGGTCGAAATGAAGGTGTAAAGGGTTGAGGTTGAAATATGGATGAAATGGGTTGTGGTTGAGGTTGAAATACGGATAAAATGGGTTGTGGTTGAGGTTGAAATAGAAGTGGAATGGGTAGTGGTTGAGGTTGAGTGAGTTGAGGCTGAAATAAGGGTGGAGTGGGATGAGGTTGAGTAATGGAAGTTGAGTTTGAGGGGGGAATATTAACCTTTACAACTCTCTTCTTTGTTGACCTTTTGGTTTGCTTTATAATTGATTGGAAAAGAAGAAAAAGTAGGTTATATATTCTATACGAGATATATGGGTAAAAAATAGATGTTGTTAGTTGAATAATTTAGAATATTGACCCGTGTTGTGTAGAATGCAAACACTACAATGTGGGCTCGACCCCGATCATGCATATGTTTTAATTATTGAGATATATGAACAAGAGACAAATGTTAGGTTGCAATGAGTAAAAAATAAGCATTATGTTACACTATTTATACTTCTAATAAAAAATAAGCATATGAAATAAAGATTTACCAATTCCTTTTTATTAAATCTACCGATTCCTTTTTGAATACTACGTATGTTAAATCAAACACATTATCAATAAAGAGCTAACAAATAATATTAAATAGAATCATCTTCCTCTTGATATTCATCTTCACCATCGTCACTGAAATCATCTTCTTCATCCTCATCATCTTGCATCATATGCAAATTAACTTCTTCACCATAAACTGAATCATCTTGTAAGTTATCAATTGGGTCATCTTCAATTGTTGCATTAACTTCTGATTCTTGCACTTGAAAAGCAACTTCTAAAGTATGCATATCATCAACAACCCATCTCGGCTTTGTCTTCATAACTACCAACCAATCAACTCTTTGGCGCCCAGAATAAGGTGAATAGTAAACTTAAGTTAGAGATTTTGGAAAAATAAAAGGACCAAATTTACTGTATTTTCTCCCTTTTCGTAATTCTACAATCTTGTATTGATTAAGTATCCTCATTCCACGACTTGAAGGGTCGAACCAATCACAGTAAAATAAAACTAGCTTTCGTGTTGCTTGACTTCGCCATTCAAATTCTAGAATCTCGGTAACAACACCATAATAATCACTTGAGGTTTCACCTTGACCAATTCCACTAACACATACTCCACTATTATATGTTATTTTTCCTTCACCCCCAAGAAGTTGTGTTGAATTGGTATCCATTCACATGATAAATAGGCCATGACTTTGCTAGTCTCAAGGGTCCTCTTGCCAAGTCATACTAGTCAGGGCTTTGCATCCTAAGTTTGTGATTCTTTGTCACCTAGTCACATAAAGCAATTCATATAACTTAGGTTAACAATTTGTACATATTTGTTTTAATCCAAATAAGATTGAATAGTCTATATAAGTGTTTACATATTCTTGAAACCATCGCGGAAAGTCAACTTCTATTTGTGTATCAATGACATTGTCATCGAGATCTCCATATATACTTTTCAAACTTTGTACATACATCCTATACAAGATATTTTAAAAAAATTAGATGTTGTTGTTTGTTGAATAATGGAGATATATTTAATATATTAATACTTACTCAATGAATTGTTTAACCTCAATGTGATTTAAGAGAACATGCAATTGGGCAACCGCCAATTCTTTATCTTTAAGCCACTTATCACTACATTTTCCACTTGTTTCGCCATGTAAATTTTCAAAGATAGACAAAGTTTGTATCATATGGTCTTGATGAGTCCTATTATTTAGGCCAATTGTACTTGCATATTGGGCAAGAGGCACAAAATAATGGGAACTGAAATAGGTTGTCTCTTGCACCAAATATGCTTCACAGATACATCCTTCCACATTTTTTTTGCTTTTTACGGTTTTTTTTTTTAATTTTATTTATAAACCTTTCAAATGGATACATCCAACGATATTGAATTAGCCCACCCAACTTCGCTTCAAAAGGAAAATGAATCGATAAATGCTCCATAGAGTCAAAAAATGCAGGTGGAAAGATACACTCCAACTTACATATTATTATAGGAATGTTTTGTTCCATTTGTAATAAGTGACCTTCTCGCAACGTTGTTGAACATAAGTCTCTAAAGAATTGACTGAGTTCAGTTAAGGGTTTTCATATTGGTTCAGGAAGAGCACAAAAAGCTATTGGAAGTAGACATTCCATGAATACATGACAATCGTGGCTTTTCATCCCAAAACTTGGCTTTAGGTTTGGTATAATTCCCATTAGGATTTTTTTCAGCAACAACTCCTTTCTGTGATAATACTCTGCTAAGTCCAACTGTGCCTTCTCATTGTCCTTAGTCTTCTCTTTGTTGTCCATAACTGTATGAAATACATTTTCAAACACGTTCTTCTCTATATGCATAGCATCAAGATTATGCCTCAATAGGTTGTGTCTCCAATAAGGCAAATCCCAAAATATGCTTCTTTTGGTCCAATTGTGTAAAATTCCATAGCCAAGAACAATGCATTGGCTCGTGTCAGTTATCTTGGAAATTCCATAAACCTTTTCCCACACTTGTTCACCACTTAACATAGGAGGATGCTCATTTTTATCAATTCTATTCTTGTAAAAGGCAACCTTGTTTCTTCTAAATGCATGATTATCAGGTAAAAATTGACGGTGGCAATCAAACCAAGACGTTTTCCTTCTGTGTTTCAATGTAAAAGCTTTTGAATTTTCCTTGCATGTCGAACATGTTAATCTTCCAGTAGTACTCCACCCAGACAACATACCATAGGCTGGAAAATCATTTATTGTCCACATTAATGCAACTCTCAATTGAAAATTTTTCCTCTTTGAAGCATCATATGTTACTACACCATCATTCCACAATTGTTGCAACTGATCTATAAACGGCTGCAAATACACATCAATTTTACCTTTTGGGCTGTGTGGACCTGGAATGATCAAGGACAAGAACATATAAGGCGTCATCATACATAGCTCGGGAGGTAGGTTATATGGTGTGACAATTACTGGCCAACAAGAATATGGTGTGGCTGATTGGCTAAAAGGGGTGAAACCATCAGCACACAGACCAAGTTTAACATTTCGAGGTTCTAAGGAAAATCTAGGATATACTTGGTCAAAGTGTTTCCATGCTTCTCCGTCTGAAGGATGACACAACACACATTTTTCTCTACGATTTTCAAAGTGCCACCTCATATGCTCTGCAGATCTCGGAGAAGCATATAATATGTGCAAGAAAGGGGTGAGAGGCAAGTAATGCAATCTCTTGCGAGGAACGTCCTTAGAGTTTCTCCTATATACATTGTTTGCTTTATATCAAGGCTCATTACAAAATTTGCATTCCTTCAAATTTATGTCATCTTTATAATAAAGCATACACCCATTAATGCAACAATCTATCTTGATCTTGGATAAACCGAGTCCGGCAACAAGTTTCTTTGTTTCCCTAAAGTTTGATGGAATTATATTCTCAGGGTGACTTGACTCCTTCATAAACTTCATCACGTCATCGAAACAAGCCTGTGACATGTTGTGCTTAGATTTTAAGCCCAACATTATAATAGAGGCAGACAACTTTGTTGTATTTTTACATCCAGGCCATAGTGGTTGTTGAGCAGAATTCTATATTTTATAAAATTGGTCAACTTCCATATTTGGAGGTTCCTCTTGATTTTGAGGACAATGTTGCTCACGATTAAGGCCAACAGCATCATACACCATGTTTTGGTGTCTATCATCATGATCATAACACTACTGGTGACTACTACTAATATCAGACACATCCATGTATGTTTCATCGTCGTCATTATCATGAACATGACAGACTTCCTCTCCGTGGGATGTCCATTCCCAATAGTTGGGTGTAAAACCCTTTTGATGAATGTGAACGTTAACCACATCTAGGGTCAAATGATTTTTATTTTTTCACAACTTACATGGACATCTTATTACACCTTCATTCAAATATTTGTCTTGCAGACAAGCAAATTGAATAAATTCTTCGACACCTTTTAAAAACTCAAATGTATATGTTTTTCGACTGCGGAGAAGTCTGTTGTACATTCATGTCCTGTGTGCAGGAACTTCCATTTCCTGTACACATGCAGTCTTTGATAAGAAGTTTTTTGGAAGAGAATTACATGGAATAGTAAATTATATTATAGGCACAAATCCATTTAAGCCCATAATTTGTTATCTAAATACATGTTAGTTTCAAAAGGAAAATTTTGCATGAAAGAAAATTAAAGGGGATAGTACTTATTGTAGGCACAAATCCATTTAATATAATTGATGATGCAATTTGACCACAACAATCTACAGGGCACTAATCTGTAGTAACTGTGACCAATTAAGTTTGAAGGAATGTGAAACAAAATTGTCCTTAATCATAAATTAGTTAGTCGAGCAATTAGGTGTATTTTTTACAATGAATAGTTAAATGTTTTAGATACAATAAATAAGAAAATATATTAATAAAAAATACTTAATTCTTCATCAATAATATAAAATAGTGAACAATATGAGACAATCAAATATTTCAAATAAAACATTTAATATTAAACAATATAGACTTAAAATATTAATAATATAGATATTTATTTGAACAAACAAAGACATATTATCCTGTATAATCACACAAAATGAACAACATATATAATTACTCAAAATGTGACATTAGGTAAATTCAAATGGATCCATCCATCCCCCATACATTTAGCTACTAGTACTATATTATATTATTAGCTATATTTATTGGTGAATGTTCATCCACCTTCAATACAAGTAACAAGAAAAAGAACCATATTTATTCTATGAGACCACAAACAAGTAACAAGAAAAAGACACAGAGAGTAACATCATGAAACTTAAAAGTAATTAACAATGTTCTCTAATTAATATAAATGTATAGAATGTTACATTAACAATATAAAATTTTGTGAGCACTAGAAGAGGTAGCACTAAATATAATTGAGCATATGGAGTTTGCAACACAACCTATGATGAATGCAAAACATTAAATTCGGCATACACTATAAGCACAAGAAAGAGTAAAAATAGGTGTAGAAATATAATATCCTATAAATTCGGACTCCCAATTTTTCTAGGTAGTTCTTTGCATATAGTTAATCAAACAAGCAACTTGGTGGACCAGGTAGTTATGTGCATATAGCTAATCAACATGTAGTTTTTCTATGGTGGACCACTTGGTTCTTCATTCTTGTTTGTCATTGATGTTCACCAATTACCATTATCAATTTTGGCATTTCTTTCATCTTTAGACATTCTTCTCAAAGTTTACACGAATGATTATAAAGTTTGTTTTCTTTAAGAAAGTTCTATCATATTTTTCAATCGTTTTCTTAAATACAAATTGTTTTCTTTAAGAAATTGTTTTCAATTATTTTCTAAATAAAACTAGGAGCAGTTTTGTGCACCAAAAGTAGAACAAAACTCTACAAGGTTTTTTTTTTCACAAATATCCTATTAAACTGATAAAACAACACAAAAAACCATAAATATTAACATATATATAAACCTATATTTTAAAGCATGTTGTGAGACAATTAAACAACACATTTGAAATTTTTTCACCGAACTATCTTATACTTACCAAAAACCTTGCAAATAAATAAAGTAGTACAAGACAAACGTTAGCTTGTACCTGAAAGTCCAACAAAACTAAGCAAAACCAAACAACAAAGTGGAAAATGGCGACAATGGAAATAATAATTGATAGGGACATTTGAATCAGCATTAATACCTCTATGCAAGTAGCAATGGCGACAATGTCAGAATTCTTTGGCTCCTTCAACTTGACAATAGACTCCAATATCAGAAAAATAACTATTCTAGCAACTAAAGCAATTTGAAAATTGAAAATGTTCAAAGAAACAACACACAAAAACACTAAATTAGAAGGAAAAACCCTCAATCAGAAGAAAATCAAAACCCTAACTCACTATAGTTCACAAAAATGAATAATGAAACGAGAATAATGAAAAAAGACAGAAATGAGACTAAAATATAATAGAGTGGCACGCAACACTTACGAAGGCGACGAGGTTACGATGACAACGAAGTTGAGATGCAACGTAAAGAGGTTAACATTCGATGGCCGCAAGGTGTGACGGTGGTGTCTAAACCAGAATAAAATCAAAACCCTAACTCACTGTAGTTCACGAAAATGAATAATGAAACGAGAATAATGACTATGGTTGAGATGCGGTGGCGAGGTGTGACAGTGGTGATTTGAGATGCGACGGTGAGGTGTGACAGTGGTGGGTTAAGAATACGCGAGTGTGACGGGAGGTGTGACAGTGGTGGGTTAAGAATACGCGAGTGTGACGATGTGAGGGTTTCTTACGATAGGCCTAAATTGAGGGTTTCTCATAAATAATTTGTTTTAGGATTTAGGCCTAAATAGTTAGTTATGCAAAAATAGTTCATTGATACATTTCTTTTTTAGCAAAATAGGTCTTTGTAACAATTTTTTTTTTAAATATTGAATAATTTTAATGTTTATATATGATTTTTCTTTACTTTTTTTATAAACAAATATAATAATTATATTTTTGGGAATTTCTATAATAAATTTAAAAATTAATTTATTTTGATATCATCAAACTAAATCGTGAATGGTTAAATAATATGTCAATTAGTTTGACTATATTTTAAATTTAATATCGTTAAATTTTTAAGTTGTATCTTTTGATTCTATTTTCAAATAACATTTTTTGTCATAATTTTAATTAAGAAAACAATTTATTTAATTACTCAGTTCAAAATTAAATAGATAAATTTATCAAAACTCTTAATTTAGTGAATTTAATAGACAATATACTATAAAATTTAAAAATTACAATAATATTGCTAGTGGAGCGGGTTCGAGTGCAGAAATATAACACTCCAAAGCATTTGTGCTCCAAATTTTAATTTCGGGGAAAACTCAAACCCAACACTAAATCAAAACTAATTTTCCTTTCCAAATCAAGAAGGATTCAGATGCATACTGCGAGTCCGAGTTATATTATCATCTTTAATTGTGGAACTTGTCTTATATTTTTTATTTGTTAAAAAAGTAATTCTACCTTATTTATATGAAAATAAAATCACAAAAAATTAACATGAAATTTACCTGCGGAATTTCCTAATGATAAAATACTCTTAAACTTTGCAATGAAGTTTGTTGCGGAATTTGCTGCGGATATTTACCACAGATAAATCCTATGGAAAAAGATGAAAGTTGCTGCGGAAATATAGTCGCATGTAAATCCAATGCAACGAAAAACGTTACCTGCCGTTTTACATGTGGAATAAGATACCGCAGGAAAAGTCTTAAGATAATTGTAAACCGCAGGAAAATCCTCATCTATTACCACCGAAAATGCGTCCGCTGGTAAAAAAATAATTTCTAATAGTGTACTATCATGAAGAGTTGAACCACGGACATAAGATTTATAAAAATTTCCATTAGTACTAGTCAACTCCACAATTTGACATTATTAATGAGATATTAGTTATATATATATATATATATATATATATATATATATATATATATATATATATATATATATATATATATATATATATATATATATATATATATATATATATATCACTACTAGAAATTAACGTTTTTCCTGTGGCATTTCCTGCGGATTCTTTTCCGCATGTAATACCCAAGGATTTTACAATTATTTTAGGAATATCTCTGCGATCTCCAAATCCGCAGGTAACATTGCAGGTAAAGTTTCGATTTGCTGCGGATTTATATGTGACTTTGGATTCGCAGCAAACTTCACAATTTTCCTAAGTATTTATCTGCGGATTTTTCCGCATGAAACTTCCGCAGCAAATTCCGCAGGTAGTACCTGCGGATTTTCTTGCGAATACTTATTTTTATTTATATTTTTATAAATAAAGTAGTTTTTTTTTTTTGAAGGTTATTAAACTTCAATGATCTAACGCTTTTGCTTTTCGAAAAATAGTTGATGCAACATCATTTTTTTTTTGGAATAATGAGTTTGTTTTTAATTATTTTTTTGAGTAAAAGTTATTTTAGGTGAGGTTATGTTATTAGAAAATTATGAATAAGTGAATAGACTAATTAAGAACACTTAAGTGATGTAAAATTTAAAATTTTAAACAAAAATTAATGAAATATACTTGTTTAATTCTATTTTTTTAATTTGATTAATTAGAGTTGATTGTGAATAATCTATTACTATTGTTATAAAACAACTTAGAATTTTTTTCTTTTTAAAATATAAACATACAATTTTAAATTAACATAAAGCCTAATATGACATACGTTTTAATACCAATTGTGTTTTTAAACGGGGGTAGAATTGATGAAAGTGATTGACTCGTCGGATTTAATTGACCTAGACAATTCCAATTCGAATACAAAAATGTTAGTCTTCATGTTGTGGTGGGTTCAGTTATTGGAGGTTTAGTATTACTCTGGTCTTAAAAATATATAAAAAAATTAAAATTATTTATTTCAAATTTTGAATAAAATATATTTTAATTTTTATTTGTATTTGTAAAATCAGAAGAAGTATTGGTTTATATTTAAATAAACATGTTAAAATTATTGTAAAAGAATAACATGTTAAGTTGCATCTTGAGTAACTATGGCTTTAGTGTAATACTTAATGACATATTTAGTGTAGTATTAGTTATTGTTTATATATTATTTTTGTTTTTAATTATAAGTACTATTTGAAAAAATAAAATTGTCTTTAAATATAAATTATTTTTAATTTATTATGTATATTTATTATTATTATCTAAATATATCTCTTATTATTAATATAAAAATTTAAATTAATGTCCATATTGAAATTAACATTTTAAAAATGAAAATCACCTAAATTCAAATGTGTGAACCACAAAAGGAAAAATATTCTTAGTTGCTTATAGCCACTCTGAAAAAAAAGGTAGCAGGACACTCCATTTGGAAACCACATTAACTTGAAAACCATCGAGAGCTCTCTTCTTCTTTCTCTTCCTCATTTCATCGCAAATAGCCACCACCAAGGCCTCCACCACCCTCCTCCGTAAGCTTTACATTCTTGACTTGACTCTTTCCTTTTTCAGTATTCATTTCCATCCTTGAACCGTCCAATTTCACTTTAACCATTTAGGCTTTTTTTGTTTTGTTTCGTTTGTTCAGTGACTTTGTGTTAGGGTTTTCATCTTATAAGCTTCATTGATTGAACGGTGTTCATTATGATTGGAGAAGTTCAGCTTCAGCCTCCTCCGATTCTGCAAAACCCTAGTGATTCTGATCCTTTACTCGATTTATAAAACAATCAATATGCGTAACCCTCTATTCTCTCTCGCAAGAACTCTCTCTTCTCTATTGCTCGACCTTCTTTCTGAATGAAAAAGAGGAAAACACGAAGGAAGCTTCTGAATCGATTATGGTTTCTACATGCTCAACCTCTGCATCGATTAGGGTTTTTGAATCTTGCGAGACTTCTACCTCTTTGTGACTTGGTGATTTTGGTATGTATTTTCATATTTGTTGTGTTATCGCTCAACCTCTGCTTTTGCATTACTCTAAAAGTAACTCTATAATCATCTTGAAATGGTTATTTGCATTCATTGTTCATATAACTTGAGATGTTGATTGTTTATTTTAATCTCTCTGCACTATGTTAATTAGTGAGAAGAACTATCATAGTTAGAGCATTAGTATCCTTAATGTGCATATGAAGTGTTTGTAAAATGTCCTAAGTATTAGCGTATAGACTTGAGATTAGGTCTGCTTGGACTGTTGTTTGGACTTTTGTTTTTAGGTCTGCTTGTTACTTTATTTGGACAACTTGATACAATTAATTTGGAGTGCTGTTTATTTGCTTGTAATGAATGCTTTTGACACTTCCTATTGTGCTTGTTACAATTAATTAGACTGTTGTTTTTAGGACTTTTTGTTACTTCCTATTGTGCTTGTTTGAGTATGTCTACAACAATGTTCAACAAATCCTTTCTTGCATGTCCTGCACTACTCTGTTACTCTTTGACACACCGTTTTGTATTACAAAACCTATTAAATGCACCGTTTTGTTCACTTTTTGTAGGTAGTTTCAAGCACTGTTTAATAATTATTGTTAGTTTGTACTAATTTAATTCAAGTGTGTCCTTGAACAAGTCCCTATCAATGTCACAGTATAGTTGTTTCTGTTACTTGAATTCTGAATTATTATCTCTATATAGCTTCAATGCCATGCTTGTGTTTAAACTAGTCATTATTAGTTTTGCATTAAAAGAAACCATCACAATTTTATGAATTGCTGATCTTTTGGCAGAAATACAAGCTTTGAGGGAATTGCTGATCTTTTGGCAGAAATACAAGCTTTGAGTTAGTTATTACGAGGTCCTCTACTTTGCTTTCTAGCTATTGTTCATGGCATCGCATTTTGTTATCGAATTTATAATAACTTTTTATCTCAATGTTCGTCGTTTCTGGAGTTGCCACCGATAATAGAGCGGTAATCTCTTTTGCTCTTATCATACATAAATATATCACTCATATTTTATAATGGAGATATGATGAAGGAGATATGATGATGAAATTGAAGTAGAGAATAATGGGATTAGGGAGATAAGTGTTTGTGTAGGATAGAATTATTGTACTGTTTTGTATGCATGATTTCTTGCTTCTGTTACATACAATTTTCATTTCAGAAAAAATTGTTTAATAGTTATAGACTCATTTGTGCCGCCTTAAGAAAATTTGTCTGGGCTGCTAGGATACTCTACAATGTGATGTTATTATTTGATGAGTAATTAATTTTGTATTCTAGTATTAATAAATTAGTTTCTGTGCAGTTTCGTGTTAATCTTAATGTGGCAAAGGAGAATAACATTTGTGCCATTGTATATTATTTTAGATTTTATATAACTTTTTCTCAATCCAGTCTCTTATCTAACTAACCTGTGATATCATTTATTTATTCCTTTTATAGATTTTGGAGTAAGGTGGGGAAGGAAAGAATCGTGCTACTATAAGATCAAAGTTTGAACCTCCCACATAGGTTGCTACAAAACTTTGAGAATTTTTACATTCTAAATTAGAACGTATTTGCTTGTTTTGAATTTTGTTTTTGTGTTTGTGTGTTTGGATGGATAGGAGTTGTGTTTTAGTTGTATTTGTTTTATTGGGACTTAGAATGCTGTAATAGTTACATGGATATTAAGATAGATGACATACACACTTACACAGTACAAATCCAATGAAAAAAGCTTTTCCTTTTTTGAAATTTGGTCATTGCTACAAGGATGGATGATAAGTAAGCCTATGCTCTACTGCATGTTTTGATGATCTCATAATGTAAGCCTAGGCTCTACTGCATGTGAGGAAGTCATATAATCTTGTCATAGTAATCTTTGTAGCCTGAGTTGGTCCCTGTTGATATTTGCAACAGTTTTCGAAACTTTGCATGGGTGTGAAAGCACAAGAATGCACATGAACATTTAAAATATGGTGAATTTGACCTTAAAATAGAGTGGAATAATTATCACTTTCAAATCTTTTTTTTAAGCATTTACTTCAGATTTGAGCATATAAGTCAGTGATTTTGCTATTGTCTTTTTTTTTTTTCTACTGAAACTTGTGGCTATTGGGTGTCAGGATTGTCTTGGATGCTATGAGTTTAGGAGTAAGACCCACCAAGATGAGTTCAGTCCAGAAGGGTGGTGTAAAGCAGCAATGTTCGCTTTGTTTGTCAAGGAGGAACTTGAGTTGTGGCCTGAGCAAAATACTAGAAATAGGAGTTGGCTGGCTGTATCTGAGGCACTCGAAATACTAGAAATAGAAATAGGAGCAAAATACTAGACTGATTTTAGTGACAATTCTAAATTCATTTTTAGGGGGATTGGTATTTGATGAAATTGTAATAGTATTTCAATTAAAGACTAATATTAAATATATAAAAAAATATATTTATAATAATATTTTCATATATTTTTAGTTAAAATTTTTATATAAATAAAAAATCAGACAAGAAAATGTACCTGCGGATTTTACCTGCGGAGTTTTATATAATTTTTAAATTTACCTACGGATTTTCATGCGAAAAGCATTGGGTGCAAAATTTCGTGTGGATTTTTACCTGCAAATTTTCATACGAGATATATTTGTAGGAAATGTACTGCAGATATTTCTGCATGAAAAGTCGCAAGAAAATGCCTCAAGTTTCCTTCAACATTGCTGCGGATTATATTTCCGTTTCCTGCGGATTTATCCGCAGGTAATTTACCTGCGGATCCTAAAATCCTCAAGTAACAATTATCCATGAAGGTTTTACGTGGGGATATGGTTCCGCCAGAAAATCCGCAGGTAACATGCTTTCCTGCGGATTTTTTGCTAAAATCCGCAGGAAAAATGCAGATTTCTAGTAGTGTATGTATATATATATTATAAATAAATATTATTATAGATAGACTTATTTTTATCAAAGAAGAAAATTTTGGGGTGGTCGTGGTATTCTCCTATCATAACTAAGATCCATCCTTGAATGAAAGTGAGAGCAATCTCATATAAAATACAAGAAAGACTATTTGTCATTCATACACCGGATATATATACTAAATTGCAAGATACGACGATGATACATGACTACATTACAAGTCAAAGTTAATTGTGACAACTCAACTAAACAAAAAACTTAATTTTCTTATGAGCCTTTAGGTGTCAAATCTAATGCAAAGAAAGTTCAAGAAACTAAAAAAAATTTAAGTCAAAAGTCAAACATATCCAGACTTAAACGTGTAGCACGCATTAGTCTCTTATTGCCAAATAAAAATATCGACTACACCATCATTAAGATGTTACATTTAAAGTTAAGAAAAATCGCCTAGTTAGAATCGAGAGCAGATCTAAAAACTTGCAAATTTATATTATTATTAATATAACCTTGAATTTAAACTGAATATCGTAAATTGCCATATAATAAATTTTGTTACACAAAGATGAATGTAATATTTGTTATTAATAAATTTAATTTAAAATGATTTGACTGAATAAAGTATGTTCAATATCAATGTTGCAAAAGATTGAATGATTGGATTGATGGAATCACTGATATATTATAAATAAATGACATTACGTTGATTATTAAGATATTAAACAATTAATGAAATACAATAAATGAATAACTATTATTTTTTACCATAAAAATTATTCTTGTGGTGCCGCATCTATAGTAGAGGATTAGAGGTTGGAAAAAAAATCTCAATCATTTAATATTTTATCATTATTTGAATGGTTTTGTCCACCATTAAGCCATTTGTACTTAGTAAAAGTCAAATAAATGTGGCATTGAGTACGGACTACTATTAAAATTGTCAAATGATAGACCACTCTAAATCTATAGTTTGACCTCTAGATATGTATTGAAGCGATAAAAAATTTTATTGTTTAAAATATTTTAAAAAAATTTATAGTTTAAAATATTTTAAAAAAATTTATAGTTTAAAATATCTTAAAAAAATTTAAAATAAAAAAGTTCCAAGAATTGTATAGATATAAATTGGTCTATAAGCTCATCTTTTTAAAATGAAATCGATATATTTTAAAAGAAAAAAAAAAGAATTTCAGTTTTCTTAAGGGAAATAAATTTT
>JBBPBR010000005.1:29635747-29647529 GCA_037974775.1 Cicer pinnatifidum | reverse complement strand
TTTTTTTTCCTTCCCTTCTCTTTACTTCTTCTGACTCTATTACTCAAACCCTCTACCCTTAAAAGGAATTTAACATCTCCACAGGTATAATTTATCAGAGTCGTACAAATTCTTTTTGGTTGGCATTTTTGGGCTAGGATTTGTGTTCTAAGGAAGGAAAAGGGTACTCATATCTCGAGAGTTGTTTATTGAGATTCATTGAGGCAAATGTACAACTCTAATCCTAGTATGAATTCATAGAAAAATGTAGTTTTGAGTAAAAATCTTATTTTTTGTGCTTAGAGTATATTTCAATGATTTTCATGGTTTCCTAGAGTTAGCTAAACTTTAGAATAGATTTTTCTAAAGTCTTGGAAATATTTTTGATACTCAGATTTGTCAACTGAGACCCTACCGACTACTCTGAGAGTTGTTGAAGAGCAAATTTAGACGATTCTCCATAGTAGTGAGTTGACGACGATCATCGTCATATATTGTTTATATAATGCTATTATTATTATTTTATTTATTTTCTATATTAAAGTATTTATTGGAAAATTTGGGACCACAACCTTTGAAATTTATCTCGATTTTGTCAATTATTTAATTTAATGGCCGTTGTTATATAATATGTTATTAGTTTGATTTACGTATGAGTTAAAGTATTTAAATCTTGAATTGTTATGCGATTGAGTATGTTTTTTCATGAATTATGATGAAATGATTTTAAATACATGTTTTGCGAAATTGTTGTTATAATTATTAAATCGTTAATTGCGTTAGGTGCACCTAGTTACCTCGTGTTGATTAGGGAGAGTTACCCGTTAGATGGAGCCGCCCCTATGAGAAATGTCATCCCTAGGAGGAGAGGGATATCAATGAGATGTAAGCTCCCTAATTGATACGCGATGATGCGTTGCGGGATTGAGAGGAGAGGGCTATCCATTAGATGAAGCCACCCCTAAGGGAAAATCCACCCTTAGGAGGAAAGGACTATCAATGAGATGGAGCCGCTTCTTAATTCTAAAAGAAAAAAAATTGTTTTGTTAATTGTTTGATTTTTATGATGATTTTAAGATTGTTCATTTTGATTTTGTTTCGTTATTAATTGATTTTTAATATTCCTGTCGAACGGTTAAGTTATAAGTCTAATGACTATATATTTGGATATATTTGAATTTAGAATTTTTCTAGATTTTTAAGTAATATGGTTTAACATAATTGTCGTCCGATTGTAAAGTAGTTATTCGTGTCTTTTTGTGTTTCCCTTTTAATTGATGGTGGTTGTTGTCTCCTCACTAAGTCTTTGTGACTTACCCCTTTATGTTGCTTATTTTTTTCTTTCAAATTCGTAGGCAACTGAGTAGAAATTTGTTATTTGATTCAAGTCTCAACATATTTCTTTTTGGTAGGCCTCTTTGATCGAGGACCAATTTTAGTAACGTCTGTTGAGTCTATGTAAATTACAGCTATTTTGGAGTCTAGAAGTTTTTTTTTTGAAAGTGTATTAAACTATTAGATTATGTTCTTTGAATTGTGACTGAATTGAGAATTTAATAGGGATTTTATAAATTTGGGAATGTTGAAGTTACAGAAGATACTCTGTCGAAATTTCGAGGAAATACATATATATATATATATATATATATATATATATATATATATATATATATATATATATATATATATATATATATATATATATTAAATGGTAGAGAACGATTTAGTTGTTTAATTGTTAAGTTAGTTGTTAGGCTTTCCAGGCTAGGAGTATAGCTTGTGCGCCGGTCACGACATTAAATTTTTGGGTCGTGACAAAGTTGGTATTAGAGCTCGGTTGTAGGTCCTAATAGCTGCAAACATAGGGTGATAATAGATTCTTGTTAGTAAATTGTGTACCCGGACACAACTTACTTATAAGGGCTATTAGTACTCTATGAGAGTCTCATATGTATTCTGAATCTGTGTTTAAATTCATCATCACTACCTCTCCACAATTTCTTGTCGTCTTATTCAATTTTTGGATCAATGTTATTTGAATAGGTGAGAATGCCACCCAAGACTAGGAATCCTACTTTAAGGGAAATTGCCGACAAGTCAATTGCCAAGCTCAAGGTGCTCGTCAACGAGGTTGTTTTTTTTGTTCGTGCTCGAAATAGGCGTAGAGCTAATGTTGACGGACGTGGCTTGGATGTCGATGTTGAGGTACATAGGAGGAGGCGCGAAAATCCAGCCATGGAAGAGTTTGCTGCTGGTCTGCAGGGATTACAATAGGTTGTGCAACAACTTGTTGGGGTTGTCGTCGGACAACAACAGGAGGGTGATCAAAGGCATGATCATGTCAATGGTCAACAAGAGGTTAGACAAGCTGAGCATCAGACGACTGCTGCAATGAGGGGTATTGAGGTTACATTACCAAACTTCATGAAGCTTAAACCCCCTACTTTTTCTGGGTCTAGTACAACTGACGATCCACAACAATTCATTGATAGTCTAGAGCGGCTTTGGAGAGCATTGGGTTGTTCTGAGGTAAGAGCAGTAAAATTGACATCATTTCAGCTAATAGGGTTGGCACGTGATTGGTTTGATATAGTGTCACGTGGTAGACAAGTGAGGTCACCTCCGTTAGCATGGAGAGAGTTCTGTCATTTGTTCATGACTCATTTTCTTCCGGAGAGTGTTAGAGATGGATTAGCTCATGAATTTGAGCGATTGGAGCGAACGGAGGGTATGCCAGTTTTAGAGTATAGTGCTCGTTTTATACAGCTCTCTAGACATGCTCCTTATCATATCACTGAGGAGATGCGTGAAGTAGCAATCTCATTTATAAGGAAGGGGGTTTGAATTATAGTTGCCTATTTTTAAAAAATTTCTATTTTGAAGTTAAGAATCAAATCCAAGATTGATCTTGGTTTGTTAAAAAAACAGCAATATCAATTTTATCAAAATAAAATCTGATTATCAAGCATAAAGTAAACATAAATAGAGATAAAGAGATTACGCAAGCATATATCCTGGTTCACCCAAACACGGGTTTCATCCAGACCTCACAAGAGTGAGATTTTCCACTATGTGCTCAAAGGCAAGATTGTTCTTGGTTATCACACTACTTTCACAGATCAATCTTGATCTTTATACAGTTTCTACCCTTCTACCTAGAAAGAATTTCTTCAGTTCAACCTTACTATTTTAGAAAGGCTTTAACAAGTTACCTTTCAAAACATGAAAAGGAGTTTTCGCAAATTACTCAAGATTAGGTTGACAAAATAACCTTGAGTAACAAAGTGGTGGATTTAAGACTATTTAGAATCTGAGTATTTACTCAACTCTTGTTTGAGAAATAGATTTTGTAAATAGAACTTAATTGTTACTGATTCACTACACAAAGATTGAAAATAACTAGCTTAAAGAACAATATTGAGATACTTGAGTAAAATTGAAAATGATTGATGCTTTTCTTGGCACTTTGAGTTGTGTCTTGTTCTTCATCTTGAAGCTGCATTTATAGACTTCAAGATAGCTTGGAACAACTCATATGACCGTTGAAATAGGGTCAGCTATCATGAAATATTTGTTGGATAAAGTCTGCCAAAAAGCAAGAATGATCACAGCTCCATCCAAGATTGTTCTTCGAATTTGTTTGTGATGAACTATCTTGTACTTTGCGATTGTGTTAGTTGTCTGAGTTGAAATGCATGCTTTTTAGTCACGTGTGCAGGTTTAGAAAGGTACAATTAGTAGTGTACTTTACAGCTTGTAGCTTTGTACTTGTACTTGCCTCATTTGAAGAATGATCTTGTATTATGTTTTTAATGAAGCATGTCTTTGATTCTTCGAATTCTAGAACAAATGTGATTTAGATTGATCCTTGTTGATTCTATATGAGGATATGAGATGAATAATGTTTCCAGGATCCAATCTTTTACAAGGAAACTGATTATTCTTGTTTCTGCCATAAACGAAGATCGTTCTTCGTTTCTCCGCAATAAGTCAAGATCAATCTTCGTTTTCCAGAACTGCTTCAAGATCAATCTTCGTTTTCCAAAACTGCTTCAAGATCAATCTTCGTTTTCCAGAACTGCTTTCTTTGATTTTAAAAAGATCTGGTTTGTGATGTTTGATACCTATCTTGTTTTAACACACTCAAATAACATGTTAAATATCAAAACATGTAGAATCATAAATAATAATCTTTAATTAATCTTTTGTTTAATTATCATCAAAATATTTAAATTGAGATTTGTCTTAATAATCTCCCCCTTGTTGATGATGACAAAACATATTAATTTAGATTTTTAATTTGATTCTAATAATATTTCATAGAGCTTTTTAATTAAAAAAACTCCCCCTCAATATGTGCTTAGCATTTGAACCAAATAATGATGTTTCATTCATGTCACAAAAAAGAGAGATCTTTCGATCATTACATGTTGGTTCAAAAACAAAAAAATACAAGTAATCATAGGCAGATAACTACATATAAGATGTTTAAAATCTAGGATAATTTCTCCCCCTTTGTCACAACAAAAAGGAATAGGAGAATAAAACTAAAGCAATAATTCAAAATGACAAAGACGGGGAAAACCCTTTAGAGGATGGAGACAAAGAAGGCTGAGGGATGGCTGGAAATGTTGGAGGAGGATTTGACATAGGTGGTTCGAGACCCAGCTTTGGGGCAAGCTGATGTTCCATCTAGTCACGCAAAATTGCCTGCTCCTTATCTTGATGAGTTTGGCGCGCAATTATGGTTTGTAAAGCATAAAAAATTATGGGAATATTCTTGTAAGCCCGTGATGACTCCTTTTCCAGTTTCGTCCTTTTGACGGATGTTGATGAGTATATGTGGGAGCGCTTTTGGAGGGAGTAGCAGATGTGCATAAGGTAGATAAAGTAGCAAAAGTGGTGTTGATTGGAGGAATGGAAGTGGAAGCGGAATGATGGGGATGAGGAATAGATGGACTAATTGTATCTAGATCAGGAAAAACCAAGTATTGACTTATTCCAAAGAGAGAAGAAGATGCAGTTTTTTGAGGCGAGATAAATACAGGAAACATTTTTGAAGTGTTTTGGACAGGTGATAGCGTTTCAACAAGTGTACTGAATCGTTGCAAGTAATAATAAAACGGTAGTTCCGAGTGTCGAACTCAAGGATTGCGTTTTACTATTGAATTATATTTAATTACTAAAATTGAACAAAAGGTTCCCAAGTTGATTGAAATAATATTTGAAATTAACAACAATAATAAAATTGATCTTTTATAATGAGAAAAATGTCAGGGATGAGTTTCACTTCGAATCCAACCTTGGTATCTAATTTGATCCTAGTTACTGAATTCCTTTATTGAATTATTACCGAATTCTCTTTATTATTCTTGCCCTAATGTCTTAGTGACAGAACCTTTAATTCCAAAGTAACCCTTAATTCCTTAGTAGATTTAAGATTAGAATTAAGCATTACCGTATAGAAATTCTCTTTTAAATTATTGCTTTGCAACTAATTTAATTGGTTTCATGACCTGCATCTATCCCTAGACTACAAATTCATGAATTTCTCATCTCAAGCATTCGTAAAGTCCACTTCCGTTTCAAAATACAAATCGTAGAACATTTTAATGTTGATCAAGCAATAAAAAGCATTAAGCACAGAGATGAGAAAAACAATTCAATAAACTCATTCATATAACAAGAAATCAAATCAGAAAAATAAGGATTTCATCTGATTACACTCATCTCTAACAAATAGGGTTTAGTTACTCATGACAGAGATACAAAAGATAAGGATTAAAGAAGAATTACAAGAATGATTAATGGATGATTCTTGATAAAACTACTTCAATGGCGTTAGAAACGGCCGTCTTTGAGTTTCTATGCTAGGGCACAAGTCTCCCAACTTCCCAAGAGTCAAAAAGATCCCAAAACAGTAAAAATTTGCGTTTTTATGAATGCTGATGCGCGTCGCGCGCCCCAGGCGCAGGATTTGCGCTCCGGGCGCGTATTGGTAGTAAAGAATGGCTGGGAATGCGCTTCAGGCGCGCAGGGCGCGCCCCAGGCGCACAACATCTGTTGTCTGACGTATTTTGTATTTTTCTCATCTTTCGAGTCTGAATTTGGTCCCGGTGGCTTCATGAAAGTTGTAGATATGGATCTTAGCTTTCATTAACACTTGGATTGACTCCAATTGGACATCTAGAACTCCAGATATGGCTGCAATACTCCATATAGGTCATGTTGATTTCTCACCAAAATTCAGCACTGCACTAAAACAAAGTAACAACGTAAAACTACGAAAAATCTTTACTTAATTAAGCAAATAAGAACAAAAACATTTCATTAAATCAAATAACTAAAATCAACAAAATATATTAAATAACTCATTAAATTAACTAATGATTAAAGATAAATAAGACTAAAATCAATAAAAATTATGCATATGATGAAGAGTCATCAATAGGAAGTGTGGGACATAAATGGTCTTGGGATAAGAGAATTGTGAATGATGAAATTGTGGAAGTGGCAGGATTCAAGTGTGGGGAAACAATATGAAATGAGGAACGTTCTTCAGTATTTAGGTGAGGGGAATAACGTTCTTGGAATTCAGTTGTGGGGTGTGTAGTAGATATTTGTTCAGTCCGTTTTCTTTTGCTTGATGATGGTGTGAAAGCAGGTTGTGGTGAGGGTGGGATGGTGGGAAGCTGTTTCATATGGGAGAGATTTTTGGTGGAGAACTTGGAAATTTTGATAACTGAGGATTCAGTTGAAAGTGGAAGCTCAAAATGCCTGAAAATTTTGGAGAACACCATGCCATAAGGGACAATATTGCGCTTATAATCCTTTTTGGTTGCTGCAATCATATGTTGGATTATCAGATATGGCAGATTTAACTTCTTGCAATGAATAAGATGATAAATGACAAGTGCATCATTACTAGAGACGAATTCGTGACTGCCACAATGAAGGAAAATGTTGTGTTGGCTTATGTTGTGAAATTTTTTTGGCAGAGGTTTCAAATTAGTAGAAAGACATTTTGTGGATCCATCAACAAATATCTCTTGAAACACTTCATCTTTTGAAATGTTTAAGGCCTAGTAGGAATCTTTGCCATAGATTGTTAAGCCTTCAGATGGGATTTTCAAAATATCAGCCAGGATTACAGGATCAAGTCGAATTTATATACCTTTCAGGGTTGAAACTATGAGAGACTTGTCTTCAAAAGCTTCAACTTTGCAATAAAAGGCTCTAATGACTTATGGATAATGACAATTAGAGATTTTAAAAAAATCCGTCCATCCAAGGGCATCAGTATGATGCTGGATGGAGAGCCCTTCAAGTTGAAGTTTTTCAAAATAAAAAACCCTTCCAATACCAATAGGGCGCTGAGCCCATTTTTCAGAAAACACTTGTTGGAATTTGGAAGAAATCAGAGGTGGAATGAGGATTTTTGAAGAAGAGTGTTTAGGGCAGGATTTAGGGTTTGTTTTGGTGGGACCCTTTGTGGTTTTATAGGTTGGAGTTTTAGGAGGAGAACGTTTTTTGGTTGATTTTTTGGTGAAAGAACGTTCTTGTGGTGAAGGGTGAGACGAAGATCATTCTTGTGGAGGAGAAGATAGTTCATGAGGAAGGGAAGATCGTTCCTGAGGAGGAGAAGATCGTTCCTGAGGAGGGGAAGATCGTTCTTGTGGAGGTTTTTTCTGAGCTTTTTTTAGGGATTTGATGTTTTTTGGAGGCCAAAAACTGAGAGAGTATGGATTTAGGTTTTCTTGATTTCGATTTGGTGGGTTTGTTTTTGGTTGAAGGATGTTTGGAAGAAGATTTTGGAGACGATGATATAGGGTTTGTCATTTCTGGGGATTTTGAAATAGGTGGGGACTGTGGTGGGATTGGTTGAGGTGTAGGAGTAGTTTGTGGATTGGAGTTATGTTGAGGGGATGAAGGTTCATCATCAGAAATCGTGTAAATGGTGTTGTCCATCTTTTTGTTTTTGGAAGTACCAACTCCTGCTAGAATGCGCATTGATCTTTGTTGAGAAGATTAGGTGCTAGAGCCAGGGTTCTTAGTGGTGTGAAGATGGGGTGGGCATTGACTAACAGAAGGGGTGGGACATTGATATAAATGAGGAAGTTTAGTTGAAAGAGCTTGAGGACATGGTTTTGGGGAGGAAGATAGGTAGTCTGAAAAGGTTTCTTCAGAGGAGGAATGGGGAGGTGTTGGTCTGGGTGGAGGAGATGGAGAACGAGCTGGGGATGGTGAACAGACTGGAGGTGAGGAGGATGATGATGGTAGTGGTGATATGGGATTTTTGTGAGCCCTGGTTTTGGTACGAGCCATTTTTGAAAAATAGAAGCTTGATGAAGAAGAAGGTAAAATGTGAGTTCTGAGAGAGAAAATAATTTGAATAGTGAAAGAGGAAAAAGAAGACCGTTTTGATTTGGGTGCAATTGATTAAGAAGGGGATGGAGTGCCACGCGGGGGATGGATTTGATGGGATAGTTGAGCATTGGGAAGGAGGAAAGAGAAAGCATGTAGCTGGGAAAATCATGAGTAGCCGTTACTTTTTAAAAGTAGCAGTCGTTTCAGTAAAAAGAGTAATTTTAACAGTTAGTGATGATGAGGAGCGAATATCAATCTTGAGTGTTTTAGCAAAAACGAAGATTGTTCTTCGTTATGACCAGAATATTCTGTTTTGAGTTTTACCGATCCAGACCAGGAGTTTGCATGATTTTTAAATGTTTTTTGTTGGAATTAAAAGTTTCTTCAACAAAGGGCTTTGCAAAGATGTCAGATAACTGATTATTTGTATCAACAAGAATTAATTCAATTTCCTTTTTACTCACATGATCCCTAATAAAATGGTGTTTTATTTCAATATGTTTTGACCTTGAATGTTGAATGGAATTCTTAGATAAATTAATAGGACTAGTATTATCACAATATATTGGAATATGGGAGTACCTAACTGAATAATCTTAAAGTTGATTTTTGATCCATAATACTTGAGAGCAACAGTTTGCGGCTGAGACATATTCAGCTTCAGTAGTTGATAGTGCGATTATATTTTGCTTCCTACATGACCAGCTTATTAAGGCTTCCCCTAGGAACTGACATGCACCAATGTGCTATTTCTTTCCATCTTATCACCAGCATAATCGACATCGCAGGAAGCTATAAAATCAAAATGAGAACCTTTGCTATACCAAAGGCCAAGATCAGTAGTACCTACGAGATAACGAAAAATTCTTTTGACTGTTGTTAAATGAGACTCTTTTGGTGAGGATTGAAATCTAGCACATAAACCTACTGCGAAAACAATGTCAAGCCTACTTGTAGTTAAATAAAGTAATGATCCTATATTTTTCAAAAGATCTTTGATATATTTTTCTTGACAAATGAAAATCCCATTTTTATGTTGTTTTATTTGTAAGCTAAGGAAATATCACAATTCTATCATCATACTCATTTCAAATTCACTTTCTTTGAGTTTTGAAAAATCCTCACACATTTTTTCATTTGTTGAACCAAAAATAATGTCATCAACATATACTTGAACAATGAGTAAATCATTTTTACTTATTTTCTTAAAGAGTGTTGCGTCAATGTTTCCACGGGAAAAATTATTTTTGATTAGAAATGAAGTCAATCTTTCATACCAAGCTCTAGGAGCTTGTTTTAAACCATATTATGCTTTTCTGAGTTTAAAAACATGATCTAGTTTCTTTTGATTTTCAAAGCCTGGAGGTTGACGAACATAAACCTGTTCATTTAAAAAACCATTTAAAAATGGACTTTTAACATCCATTTGAAAAAGTTTGATATTTTTATATGATGCATATGCAAGAAGAATTCTTATGGCTTCTAACCTTGCAACTGGAGCAAAAGTTTCATCATAGTCTATTCCTTCTTGTTGATTATAACCTTGAGCAACTAACCTTGCTTTGTTTCTTACAACTTTTCCTTCTTCGTATAGCTTATTTCTAAAAACCCATCGTGTTCCAATAATTGTTTGATCTTGTGGATTTGGAACAAGAGTCCATACTCCATTTTTCTCAAATTGAAGAAGTTTTTCTTTCATTGCATCAATCCAAGATTGATCAATTATTGCTTCTTTGATGGATTTTGGCTCTACTTGAGATATCATTGCCATGTTGCTGTTTGCATCATCTTTAAATGACATTCTAGTTCTAATGTCGTCAACTGTATCTCCAATGATTTGATTTGGAGGATGATCACCTATTAATTTCCAGCTTCTAGGAGGATTTGGAAAAGGAGATTGTTCATCAATCTTGTTTTCCTGAAGATCGTTCTGCTGTGTTTGCCCAAATTGATCTTCTTCCTCTTCATCTTTCTTTTTTAATTCAATATCATGAAACTCATCAAATAAAATGTGCATATTGATTTCAACAATTTTAGTTCTTAGATTAAACACGCGATATCCCTTAGATTCTGTTGAGTATCCTAGAAATATCGCTTTATCTGATTTCGCATCAAATTTTCCCAAGTTATCTTTGTTGTTTAAAATATAGCAACAACAACCAAAGATGTGAAAATATGAAATATTTGGTTTTCTATGTTTCCAAATTTCGTAGGGTGTTTTGTTTATCATTTTTCTGATTGAAACACAATTTAAAATGTAGCACGAGGTATTTATAGCTTCAACCCAGAAATACTTCTCCACATTTGACTCTTCCAAGATCGTTCTTGCCTTCTCTTGCAAGGTTCTATTTTTTCTTTCAACAACTCCATTTTGTTGTGGAGTTCTTGCACAAGATAAATTATGAGAGATGCCAAGTTCATCAAAAAATGTTTTGAAGGATGCATTAATGATTTCACCACCACGAGGAAAGTTGCTTGATTTTTATGAATTACTTAGATAAGAAGCAATCACTTACTTGGCTACATTTAGTCCCTTACTTGGCTACATTTAGTCCCTTCATTTAGTCCTTGAATTACAAAGCACCTAACCCTCCAAGCCAGTCTTTCCAAACAGCCTGACAACCCCAGACTTTTGAGGAACTAACCACCTTGACCTTACAAACCAATTCTTCCCAAACAGCCTTACAACCACAAACTTTTGAATAACTTACGACCTTGACCCTACAAGCCAAGTCTTCTCCTAACAACCTGACAACCCCAGATTGAAGAATGAACTAAACAACTACTAGGCTGGATACAAAAGATTGAAACTTGAGTAGTTGCTTCTAACAAAGCTGATGAAAATAATAACTCTCACACTATAAGAAAATAACACTCATAAAATATTTCTAACCTAAACAAGTGTTTCTCTATTTGAACTCTAAGATGAATGGATAACTTTGAGTTTGAGTTCTTTTACTCTTTTATGCTTTTCCATGCTTTTATCCTCTAGCCTTGAGTGTCTATTTATAGTGAAAATTTGGGTTTCAATTTAGTTCTTGTTTAATTCTGAATAATATCTTGTTCAGGTCGAGTTTGCAAATTCTTTAGATTGATCCTGTTCCTATTTTGTGTAGATTGAGTTTGTAAATTCTTCAGATTGATTCTGTTCCTATTTTGTGTAAATTGACTTTATAAATTCTTCAAATAAACTCTTATTCAATTTATGATCAAATCTTCTTCAAACCTTCATTAAAAAATTACCAAATATTCTTCAAACCTTCATTAAAAAATTACCAAATATTCTTCAAATCTTCATAAATATTGATAAAATATTCTTCAAATCTTCATTAAATATTGATCAAATATTCTTCAATTCTTGATTAAATGTTGATCAAATATTCTTCAAATCTTGATTAAATTTTGATCAAATATTCTTCAAATTTTCATTAAATGT
>JBBPBR010000005.1:29593570-29635286 GCA_037974775.1 Cicer pinnatifidum | reverse complement strand
AATTAAATCTTATTTTAGATTTTCATCAATTATAGATTTGAATCAAATCTTATTTTAGATTTTCTTCAATTATAAATTTGAATAAAATCTTATTTTAGATTTTCATCAATTATAATTTTGAATCAAATCTTATTTTAGATTTTCATCAATTATAATTTGAAATCAAATCTTATTTTAGATTTTCTTCAATTATATGAATCTTCTTTCATACTCTTTGAAGTCAAATATATTATTTTCATAAAATACTTTTGTTAACATCAAAACTTTAAATGTAAAACCAACTTGGTTCCAACAATATTTGTTGAAGAAAAAACATTTTTCATGTATGTTTTAATGACAACAAACCTTATGAAATAAATGATTAAGTTGTATGAATGGTGATCTACTAATGATTGCATTTGAGTTTTATTTAAGGAACATGAATTATATATGGGAACTAGCAAGAAACCATCAACTTCATCAAGGTGCGTAAAAAATGATGGAAATATCATATTAAAAAGAAGCAAGTACAATCGGAGAAATGAAGAACGTTCTTGACAAAATTCTGTAAAACGAAGAAAGTTCTCCACATTTCCTAGATAACAAGAATGATCAAATTCTTAAAGAAAAGGCTGCTTCTTTTATTTACGAGGATTGTTTCAGTAAAAGATTCTCTCCAAAGATCAAGGGAAAAAGCTATGCTTCATAATCTATCAAGAAAGATCAATCTCTAGATTGATGGCTAAGATAAGCAAGTACAACCTGGACATAAATGATAAAGTCACTGCATCACTAACACGCATACCAAATTGAAAAGCTTCGCATGCAACAGTTGTCAGAAGTTCAAAATCCAACAAATCACTCCAAACACAAACAAAGAACGTTCTTGTTTTCATAGCTATAATCCAAGAACTTTTTGATTTACAAAGAACAAAATCAGCTGTAATTTAAGATCGATTTGAGCTACGAAAGTATATCCATCTACACTACAAATCATCAGTATTCATTATAAAGGAATATAATAATCTACACAAGATCATTTTGGACATATTCATTTAATGAGGATCAACAAAGGCAAAGTAAAACATCAAGAACAAACAACAAGATAAATCTCCATATTTATGATTAAAAAGTACATCAAGAACATAAATACCAACATTGCATCTCTGCAAAAAGTAACACATGTAAAGAGTCGAAAAGAAGGACACATAACAGCTGTCAAAATCCAGCACTCATACAAAACAGAAATGAAGAATGTTTTATTTTACAAAAGAACATTCTGGTTATTCTCTTTTAAGGGAAGAATTAAAACATATAATTTTCCAGAGTCCAAACCACAATTTAAAGATTATCCAGAGTCCAAATCAAATCAAGTTTATACGTAGTGTTTGGATGATTTGGGGCTTTTGATTATTGTTAGGGTTCTTAAGGTTCTGTAGATGCATTTCAATTTATGTTCATATGATTCAATTATGTTTTTAAAAATATTTTACAATTATTAAAATGATTTTTGAAAATAAAAATTATATTTTTTAATCAAAAATAATATAATAATAAGTTTATTCCACGTAAGCGTCTGCCACGTCAGCTATTTATTGACACGTCATTAAAAAATTGACAACTCATCATGATTTGACATCAAATTCTGTTTGGGGGACTAAAACTGAGGACAAACAAAATGGAGGGACTACTATCAATTTTCACCTATAATAGGGGGACCAAAAGTGCAATTAAGCCAAAATTATATGAAATGACTTCACTAATTTTACAAGATTATTAACCAAGTTAACAATGACAGTCCCAAGAAATTATTCAGAAACAAAGATTCACAAATACAAACATTCAAGAACAAACATTCATGAAATATCAATATAAAAAGAAGAGATAAGGGAAATCGTGCCCCAGGAATTTATACTGGTTCGGCTATCTGTTTGATAGCCTACATCCAGTCCTGAAATCAACAATGATTTCAGCCTTTCACTAGAATTGACTTGAGTACTTTTTACAGACTTTCCAGCTTAATCACAACCTATCCATCCAACTCAACACCCCTTCTATTACAACACCAACTTATCCCTAAGAGCTACTCGCCAAACCCTCACGAGATCAAGTTGAGACTTCTTCTTGATGAACACAAGCACCAACAAAGATAGCCACCTGTTTACACCACTGGATTTTCCTAATACCAACCTATCCCTAAGAGCTACTCGCCAAGCTTCTAATGAGATCAAGTTGAGGTTTCTTTTTGACGAACACAAGCATCAAAACAGATAACCACCAGTTTATACTACTGGATTTCCAGACCTTCAATTACAGAAATTGTTCTTTCACAAAGAAACTAAAGAAATCTGAGAAAATTGACTCAATCACAATGTAAGATCTCACATAGAGTATTTGCCAATGAGTATTTGTGAGATATAACAATCTTTCTCTCAAGGTGTATTTTTCTAAGAAACCAATGAAGCACTTTCAGTTTTCTGTGTTATAAAAAATGTTATGATTGTTATGAAAAATTGTGATTGATTCAGTTTATATATTTTCAGAAAAACATCAGATAAATCGATTTCCCAATCGATTTCATTAAAGTGTAATTCCAGTTTAATCGATTTCCTAATCGATTATCGCGTTTCTAGTTTTTCTTGAATCTTAAAAATATAGGAACTAATCGATTTGCCAATCGATTCTTTTAATACATAAATCAGAAACTGATACTAAGTTTATATCAGAATCGATTGAATAATCGATTATAGGTGTTTTGTTCAAACAACAAGATCAAAACAATCGATTACTCAATCGACTCATATTCATTGTCATAATCGATTTGGCAATGGGTTGAATTCTCCCAGTAACTCAAACATTTACTTCAGTTGATTTGCAAATCGATTTGGCTGATCATAGTGACTCAGATGTTTTACTCCAATCGATTTGCCAATCGACTTGGCTTGTAACAGTAGCTCAACTATTTTAGTTGAAATCGATGTGCCACTCGATTATGCAACATGTTTTTGATAAATGATTAACCATTTTATTATTTCAATCGATTACCTAATCGATTAGTGCATACCTTGCAACTTAAGAAACTTATTTTAATTGATTGTCTAATCGATTGCGTTGATCACAAAACCCATGTCTGATGAAAAAGTATTTTTGTAATCGATTTGCCAATCGATTAACTCAGCACGGGCTTGGTTATGTGAATCACAAAATCAATTACTCAATTGATGTGCAAATCGATTGTCCAATTGATTGATTTAAACCCAGAATACAGGTTTTGCTAAAAACCTTTAAGTAATCGATTTCCCAATCGATTTACTTAGTAAAAACTTTTATTCTGAGTCAGACAATCGATTGTCCAATTGATTCATCAATTGACTTATCAGTTGATTTATTACTTGATTGATGAAAACTTTATTTTATGATTTCATTGGCATATATTATGTGAGAAATCATTATGATTAAGTCTACCTAATGGACACTATTAACACTAGACACATTTATACATCATTCTTCATGCTGGTAGTATATCATCCGTCTTTGAGTGATTTCTTGACTTCAAAGTTTTGTCCAAATATGTAGTGTTTGTTCATTTCCTGAAATGTTTCTCAATTCAAACCATTAGATCAATCAAATAATGCATATACATTATATGTTTGGACATTATATCAAAATCATGATCAGGGAGGCATATGTCTAGTATTCTCCACCTATATCAAAGTCATGATAAGGGAGTCATATGTCTTACAGACTATACGTGCCCCGCTAGAATTTGTTTCTTTCTACATGTCTAGAATGTAAAATTCTGCAAGAAAAATCAAGTCATTAACTTTAACTAGTACATCATCAAAATAATAACACATGTTTTTTGCCTATGTCCAAGAGCGAGATAAATTAAGATATATGTAGGCATAAAATTAATGGATACACCTAAATCTACATTTCATTTTCAAAATTACTATCGTCATTGGTGCATGGTACAATAAAAATTCCTTGATCTTTGCACCTTTGACGCATTATGGCCTGTAGAGTGCATAAATATTTCGACTCATGTTGGTCTTTTCATTTCGTTTCAGTCTCCTTTTGTGTGCACAACTCTTTAAGGAATTTGGCATACCTTAGATTCTGCTTAATTGCTTCAAGATAGAAGACATTGACTCCAACTTTTCTGAATGTCTTTAACATTTCCTTATCCTTATATTCCTCACCGTTATTCTCTGTTTTCACAATCCTTTAGGGAAATGGAAGTGGTATAGGCCGCTATACACTATCATATTTTTTGCCACTTACAATCTCAAGACTTTGTGGGGGCATCAACAACTTTATTAGACGTGAGGACAATTTCACTATGGGTGATAGCGTTTCAGCAAGTGTACTGAATCGTTGCAAGTAATAATAAAACGGTAGTACCGAGTGTCGAACTCAAGGATTGCGTTTTACTATTGAATTATATTTAATTACTACAATTGAACAAAAGGTTCTCAAGTTGATTGAAATAATATTTGAAATTAACAACAATAATAAAATTGATCCTTTACAAAAAGAAAAATGTCACGGATGAGTTTCACTTCGAATCCAACCTTGGTATCTAATTTGATCCTAATTACTGAATTCCTTTATTGAACTATTACTGAATTCTCTTTATTATTCTTACCCTAATGTCTTAATGACAAACCCTTTAATTCCAAAGTAACCCCTAAATAATTAAAGTGTTTAGGCTCAAATCTAGGATAATTAGAAAGAGTATGAATTATCTAAATGATGCCAAATATTCCACTATAAAGTTTATTTAGTTTTTTATTTTATTTTAAAATTGTCAAGTGAGACTGACAACCAAGAAGTAATCAACAATTCATGCATTAGTGAAACTCATTGAATTGACCAATGATATGCTCAAAGAAATATAAATTAAATTTCAAAATCTGAAACAAATAGTTTAAGACTAGCTTCAAGTTGTTCCAACTCTTCATAGTTGCCTCACACGAAGCGGTTCTTTAAAGACATTGGCTTGACGCCCCAATCATTGTCAAGGTGTATTATATGACACAAAGAACACATCATCTTTCTCACCAAGGGATACATATTTCAAGTGAGGTGGCAATTGCTTGAGATCAACCAATGGCGTCTCTTTCTTGTTCTCTACCTATTCTTCTTCATTCTCTTTCAACTCCTCCCATGTAGTATGGAAGCGGGGGGAATGGGATGGTGATGCTTCTAACATGAGTAAAGCATATTTTACTCTTGGATCTTCACTATCTTTAACAACATCTTGGGGTAGGCATAACACTCTTTCTAACGACATAATGGGTCCTTGATGTTCAACTTCTTCATTGACTATTGAATTGAAAATCTCAATTCAATTCACCCTTCTCTTTTGTTTGAATGCTCCATGGCTTTTAGAATATTGAATGTAACTGTTTCCACTGGAAAAATGAACTTATCTACTTTGACTAACACATCTTCCACTACCCTATATAGGTGTTTCATTGAACGATCCACAAACTGTAGCATCAATTGTGTGTTTTTAATTCTTCCAATGCCTAACCTTTTGTATATGGAACGGGGAATAAGACTTACACTAGCCCCAAGATCACATAGGGATTTCCCAAAAGTTCTATCCCTAATAGCGCAAGGAATAGAGAAGCTTCCAGGATCCTTGAGCATAGGTGGTAGCTTCCTCTATAGAATAGCACTGCACTCTTTAGTAAGCATCACTGTTTCATTACCAATTTTTCTTTTCTTTAACATAATCTCCTTCATGAGCTCCTTTTTGACCTTGAGATCCACCCTGTTGATATTTCCATGAAAAATTTGGATGATTTCTCCAAACCGAATTGTACGTACTAAAGTAGTGACTATTGTGCTTGCCATTGTTAGCCATAAAGTTCACCTATTCTAGTTCTTATGTATCATCTTCATCTGTTGTTTCACAAGCTCCAATTTTATGTGCTCCCCAAGAAAAGTCACAACTAGTATGTTTCAATAATTTGACATCGGCCACTTGGGGTTGTATATTTAGAGCTGCCATCCCTTTCTTTATCTCAGCGGTGAGAAACATCTTCTATCTGTTTTGAGAGCAAACTGCCTGGAGCCAACCCAACATCCATACCATTCAATTCCAATATACCATTTGTTAACCCACCACCTCTATCATACAACATCATTTTTTCATTTGATGCCATGATTTCAATAATTTAACGTGCTTCTGATGCGACCTTGTAATTCAAAGAACTACCTGCTGTAACATCTAACATAATTCTAGTGCTAGACTTCAAACCATTACAAAATATTTGCATTTGAGCAGTGTCATCATAAACACGATTGGGGCATCTTGCTAGTAAAATCTTGAATCGCCTGTAAGTGTCACGAAGAGGATCTCCTTCTTTCTGTTTGTAACTTGAAATCTCTTGCCTTTTTCTAACGAACACATCTGGGGGAAAGTATTGTTCCAAGAACTCATCTTCAAGGTCATCCCAAGTGGTGATGCTACTAGCAGGAAAGGAATTAAGCCACTCTTTAGCATAATGTTTCAATGAAAATGGAAATAGTCTCAACATCTTGCCTTCTTCAGAACAACCATCCACTTTCATTGTTTCACATAATTCAAAGAAGTTCGTGAGGTGTCTATTGGCGTCTTCGTTATATTTACTAGAAAAATTAATCTCCTTCAACTCTCAGAATAAAGCGGGGCTCACTTCAAACTTGTTAACTGTAACCGGTGTGTTATGGATAGCCAATCAAGCACAGTTTCTATTTCGATTCCCATACTCGTCGAGCGTACGTTCAGGTGGTGTTGGATCAACCATTTCCGTAAATATGAAGAAATCCATCAAATCCTCTTCTACCACTACTATTTGTCTTTCGCTTTGTCTCCTTTCAAGAACCTCTTTTCGATTTGCTTTCGCAGTTTTTTCGATTTCTAGATCAAAGAAAAGTTCAGCTGAGCACTGTCCTCGCATACAAGGTTAGACAAATTGTGAGTAATGAACAATTTTAAAATAAAGAAAGATAAATAATTGAGTAGAAATTAGAGAGTTTTAAAACATAATTTCTTATTTATTTTAATTAAAAATAAAATAAAAGTAAAAATTTTATTGCAGAGCCAAAAATTTCAATTAAGTAAATAAATTAAATTCAATAGTGATATAGCAATCCCCGACAACGGCGCCAAAGACTTAATAGCGTTTCAGCAAGTGTACTGAATCGTTGCAAGTAATAATAAAATAGTAGTACCGAGTGTCGAACTCGAGGATTGTGTTTTACTATTGAATTATATTTAATTACTAAAATTGAACAAAAGGTTCCCAAATTGATTGAAATAATATTTAAAATTAATTACAGTATTAAAATTGATCCTTTATAATAAGAAAAATATCAGGGATGAGTTTCAATTTGAATCAAACCTTGGTGTCTAATTTGAACCTAATTACTGAATTCCTATATTGAATTATTACCGAATTCTCTTTATTATTCTTGCCCTAATATCTTAGCGACAAAACCTTTAATTCCAAAGTAACCCCTAATTCCTTAGTAGATTTAAGATTAGAATTAAGCATTACTATACAAGAATTCTCTTGTTAAACTATTGCCTTTGTAACTAATTTAATTGGTTTCATGACCAACATCTATCCATAAACTACAAATTCATTAATTTCTCATCTCAAACATTCGTAAAAGTATTATTTTAATGTTGATCAAGCAATAAAAAGTATTAAGCACAAAGATGAAAAAAATAATTCAATAAACTCATCATATAACTAGAAATCAAATCAGAAAAATAAGGGTTTCATCTTGTTACACTCATCCTTAACAAATAGGGTTTAGTTAGTCATGAAAGAGATACAAAAGATAGGGATAAGAATTACAAGAATTATTCATGTATGATTCTTGATAAAACTGCTTCAATGGCGTTAGAAACGGTCGTCGTTGAGTTTCTCTGCTAGGGCACAAGTCTCCCAACTTCCCAATAGTAAAGAAGATCCCTAAAAAGTGAGAAAAACAAGTTTTAATGTATTTTATTGCGCGTCGCGCACTTCAGGCGAGGATTGGCAGTGGCTTTAAGGCAAAATGTGCTTCAAGCGCACAACATCTTCTGTCTGACGTGTAGTGCATTTTGCTTCTCTTTTGAATCCGAATTAGGTTTTAGGGTCTTCATAAACGTTGTAGCTATGGATCATAGCTTTCATTTTCATTTGGTTTGACTCCAATTGGATATCTACAACTCCAGATATGGCTGCAATACTCCACATATGTCATGTTGATTTCTTATCAAAATTCAGCACTGCATTTAAAAAAAGTAACAACACAAAACTTTGAAAAATCTCTAGTTAATCAAAGAAATAAGAACATAAACATTTCATTAAAGTAAAGAAATAAAATTAACAAAATATATCAAATAACTCATTAAATTAACTAATGAATAAAAGATAATTAAGATTGAAAACAATGAAAAATATGCATATGATGAAGAGTCATTAGTAGGATGCATTAATATTTTGATATGCTGGTCTGGACTGTTGTGCAAAGTTATTCCCATTTCTCCATCTCAAGTTTGGATGGTCTCTTCAATTAAGGTTGTACTTGTTAGAGGACAGATGAAAAGCGTTATTAAATATGTTTGCTACATAGGCATGAAAAGTTTCAACAGTATAATTGTTCTATAACATAGGACGTGAATATGTAGGATGCTATGTATAAATGAAGTTACATAAGCTCTTATTGTTTGAGTCTTAATTGCTGCCAACCTTTTTACCAATGAGGTAAGTTCTTCAAGCTTGCTCTCTAAGTTCTTATATTTAGTGGCTTGTATTTCATTGAGTCCTTTTGTCGACACAACTGAATTGCTTCTGGTAGTGAACTACAGAGAGTTAATGATTGTGTTCTCAATTAGGCTTCTTACTTCTTTTGGGGGTTTTTTCAACAAGTACTCCTCTACTAGTGTAAGACTCGTAACTATTTGGTACTGAACATGTTGCTGATTATGTCAGCTTCAATTTAATTATATGAATTTAAGTACCAAAATTATATTTTCCTTAGTGAAATATTTTGAATTGTCTCGGGGTAAAAATAGTTGAAATCGCAAATGGAAAATTTTACAGATTTTAAATACAATGGGCAGTTTTAGCATTTGCGAAATTTCAAAACAACTTAGTTTGCAACATCAATTGTAATTTGGAACGCTTGTGAGGTAATAACTCCTTCCAAGTTTTTAGTTTGCATGTAAGAATTTATTTGTGCGATTGATGTTTTGAAATCTACGATAAATTCATTTCATGTAATTATGTATTCATAACTGATAATATATGTATTTACAATGTGTTATGAATTTAACGATGGTAATGTGTAATGAGTATGCTCTGTGAAAAAATGTTGAAAAGTTATTAGTGTTTAATGAGTATTAAAGTAGTTTTTTCATAACTTCATTTACTTTATAGTTGATGTGAAAGAGTTGGAGTATTTTTATGCATTTCATGGTTAGTAGTGATCATGATGGATCAAAGGGTGATTCTAGTTGTTGATGGTCCACCTTATCCCGATGAGGATAATTGAGTAGTGCTAGTATGTGTTGATGTTGCACCAAAGTAAATAGTGGTAGTTTGGATTGAAATTGCACCTTGGTAAGTAGTACTAGTGATGACAAAAATTGAATAATATATTCCTTGATTTATATGGTAAGGGCCCACTGGTTCCTTCTCCGAGCAGGTTCATCGGCTCTTTGTTGTAATCCAAGATCCACATAACTCCAAACATTGTGAGTTTTTAAATATGTTGTCATCAAAATTTTCGGTAACTAAAATCTTAATTTACATCTAATTTGGGACTTATATTCTAATGAGTTGTCATATCTATCTTTAATTAAGCAAGGTAATTCAAGTTGCTTCCCAAAGTTACTACTTGATTTAATTTTGCAACGGTAGAGGATATAAGTAGCTATCTTAAAACAAAGGTAATGATAGACTTATCTAGTGGCATGGAGACATAAATGAGTGTGATATAGATTGCTAGCTTAATACTTTTTGAACTACATTTTTAATGATAACATCCTTTCCTTTGGGCACGTAATTAAGAAGAAGCTCTCTTTCATTCTAGATATATATACCTTCTGGTCTGGACTTTTTTCTTATAACCACTAGTTATCTTCTAAATTTGGATAACGAGAATTAGGATAAACTTTTGGAAAAAAAGCTATTTTTCCACACAAGACCATATACGCAAGCTATTACGTGTTGTGTTAATCTAATTGACTCAAAAAAATTGTTGTTGAGTTGTAAGATAGCCTATCTATACTTGAAATTCATTTAATCAAGTCCAATAATAACAAAAAAATTAAAACTATAAGACTTGGATTTGGTGATTAATTGAATACGTCAAACATTGTAAGACGTCCCAGAAAAAACTCTTAGATGTTTTTTCAAAGTGTTACATCACCTAAGGAACCAAAATTGTTCCAAAGATGAATCATTATTATTTTCTTGAACACAATTCTTTAGAAATACCTGAAGATGTTAATAATTTAGATCAAGAGGGTACTTTCTTTTGTCCTAAACCAATTCCAACAAGGCAATTAAGATGGAAATATTGCCAACAAAATGAAGGGTGTGAATGTGATGATTCCAATGTAGAAGGGACAGAACTTTTTGACATCATTCAAAACCAACAAGTTTCATTCTCACCACCTTATTTTCTTGGATCTCCTCCTGTTAGAACTTCTAATCCTTTGATCCAAGATAAACAATTTGGATGTGAGAAACACATTATTCCTCAATCAACATTTGTAGATTCATCATCTTCTTCTTCTACATCATCGAGTTTATCGTCTCCATCTTCGCCGTTGCGAAAAGGAGGGTGTGTTAGAATGAAGTTTGGAGTTAAATCGGCTAAGGTTAGAGTAGTTGGATTTAATTGCCATGTTCCTTCTGTTGCTTATTGTTCTTGATTCACAGGAATTGTACATATAAATCAAAGGGTGAAGCAGTGGATCAACAAACAAGTGATGACAAATACCAGTTAAGAAATTATGTTGGTATCTATATATATATTAAACGGTTTTGTATAGTGATCATCATCCCCTTTGTTTTTGTATATATATATGGGATACAAGATGATTGAAAGAAATATTGTGGTGAGGATTAAAAATTGTCCATAAATGTAGACATGATGCACATAAATTAATACAATAAATACAATAATATATACCCATCTTTCAACTCTCTTTAATTATTTCCCTTATCAATTTCCTATAGGTGTGTGTTCAATGCTTAATTTTTTAAAAAAAAAACTCAATTTCAAGCAATCAAGGTTTTAATTCAAATCTGTCACTTTATTTACATAACTATACGGTTGATACGTGGGTCGATCCATAGTTCGTGCAGGTGCAGGTTGGACTACCGTACAGAGTTTCAATATTTGAAGGGTCGAAAATATTAGTTATATATTATCAAACGTTTCTACAATAGTCCAATGATACATGTAATAGGTCAATTTTTAAGATTAGAACAAAACTACTAAATTGTAGTCGGCTTGATACAATAAATCATCCATTAAAAATAATGCTAATATATATTTTTAAATATTTCTCCCCTTATGTCAAACATCAAGATCGTAAGCTAAACTATATTAAGATCGATTGAGATGAATCTTGAAAAGAAGCTGAAGATTTTGGTTTTGAAGGAGGAGGATCCTGAAAGGAGAATAGACCTCACCTTGTAGAATAATTTACGAAAGTTTAATATAAAACATAACCTAGTTAGCATATTGAATCACATTAAGGGTAATATATTATACACTTCAGCAAGATATAAGAATGCAATAAAATTGATCTTCCAAATGGGAGATATCTGGATAATGGCACAATGTTGTTATTATTAATTTGTTCCTGCAACAAGACATTATATTGAAATTAATAAGCACCTGTAAAGTTTCTTTATTTCATTTTTTGGGTGAGATTTTGGGTTTGAATTCCATTATAATTTAGTAACACAACTGTGAGGTTCCGAGTTTGAATCCGAGACAACTTAACAATATCGACATTTGTCAGTTGAATTAGAACTTAATAACCATTTCGTTATTTCTTTAAGAATGTCAATTCCTTATCCGCAACAAATATAAAAAATAGTAAATACTAAAGAAAAAGAATGTAAAATAAAATGAAGAAAAATATATAGTAAAATCAAGAAAAAAATACATTGAATTACAGCATCAAATCATTAGCATATTTTTCGTACATAAATAACTATATGGACTTGTAACCAACATTAACTTTTCTAAAATAGAGACCAAAGATGGGATAAAATAGGGTGATTGAGCTATTTGGAGTACTAGTTAAACAAAAAGGCTTTTGAACCGAAGATATATTTACAATCAAAAAACATGTACCTTTTGAGAATAATAATGTCATCTTGTCCGGTACACGCAAGTGTTCGACATTCGTATGACACTTATCCGATAATTCAGATAAGTGTCTCAAGTTTTAAGTTTTTATGCGTCATACATCTTGGGCCCCTCTCAATTACATCTTAGAATATTAAAAATATGTCAAAGCAATAATAGCAATCAATGGAAAGTTAAAGACATCAAATTTACCTATATGTTGTTTAGCTTTTCGATAATAGATAGATGAATGGAGATTAAAAACTATCATTTCATGTTTTAGAATTTATTATACCAAAATAAATTGCTCAATTTAAATGCAGACATATATATATTTGGATACTTAATTTATATCTTTTATAAATATTATCCATATTTCATTTAATTATAACAAAATTAGTGTCAGAGTATACTATATTTTTACATTAAGAGTATCGACGTGTCTGTGTCTATATTTATGTTGTATCAAATGTCCGTGTATTTGAGTCTCTGCTTAATAGTTTACAATCAGCTCCAACTAGATTGGTCCAACTTTCTAAATTAAAGATATAAAATAAATTGATAAAATAAAATTAGCAACAAGTTAGTAGTGTAACTTTAGAAGAAATATGTCTACCATCTCTTTATGCGATTGAACTACTACAACATTTTCCTTTAATATAACTAAACAAAGTAAGAACAAAGACCCAAAACCAGCATGTTTTTCTATACATTATATGATTCTTGATTACAAAGTGATATAATGATACGAAATATAATTCTCTAAGGTTTCAATCACTGGACCTCAATTTTCTTCTCAATCTACCACAAAACATGGACATAATTGGTTTTCATGCAAAAAAACTTTGGAGAAAGGCGCCACATTCTATTTTGATAGATCTCTCACCTGCCTAACTCAAATACATAATTTAAACTTTGGAGTGTTTGAATGTACAACACCTGTCCAAAGAGATCGTCGCTCATCCTCCCCCAAGCTCAGCCTACTCCTTGTGTCATATAGTCCAGCTCAAATTAAATCTAAGTACAAATGGAAAATTTGTTGTAGTGTGCTTTTGTCTTTCCTTTTGCTCTTCCCAAACATCAACAACTCTGCTCCAAAAGTAAAATTGCATAAACATAAAGATGTTGCACCATAAAATTACTTTAATATTCACTGACAAATCACGTATAATATATTCTTTTTTTTGTCAGTTGTTGAAAAAATCATGAGATATACTTTTAAAAATTCTTTTAATATTAATTTCAAGAGCGGAAGATTCTTTTTGTCAAATATAATGTAATGATGTATATGATAATTCCAACTTCCATAACAAATGAAATCATTTTCATATGAGATAGAAAATTGTATCTTAGATAAATTAGTAGGATGTTGTATGTTGACTAAGATCAAACAACTTTATGGATCTATTTCTATAGATCCTGAATCCTAACACTTACACGGCTTAAGTCCTTTATCAAGAAATATTTTCCATATATGTTTTTACACTTCGTAGAGATTCTATTATTTGATGATTCATACATTTGTCACATATAACATCAAAATCAATAATGCTCCTACTAACCTCTATATGGACACAAGCTCACAAGAGAATCTTTGAAGGATTTAAACATCTTAATTGGGAAGAAGGTATCACCATAGTCTATACCATAGATTTAGTTGAAACATTTCTTAGCACACATGTCTCATATTTAATATATCATTAATTCAAGTATCCAATCGAAGAACCATTAGCAATCTATATTCATCAAGGAGACTCCATCAAGATCCAACCTTGTTTGTTCAGATGGATTCTCTCACATATTATGTGATGACAACTCATTGTATCTATCCAGATCTTGTGCAGCTAGGTTACGTGACATATCCACAACACCAGTGGAATTGATTACTCTTCCATTAAATGTAGGTCATGTTGTGCTTGAATTTCTCTAACTTCTGCATTATCCCACATGTTCCAATATGGAGATTTAATTCGTTTAAGGAATACATTAGTTTCCATGACAAAATCTTTATCATTGGAGACTTTGTAGAAATAATATTTTTAGTTTCTTAAGTATATTCCACAAATTATATTTATTTTGTTTGATATCAAGCTTCTCTGAAGTATATTCCACAAATGTAGGTCATGTTGTTTTGGCATTTCAACTTATTGCATATCCCATATAGAATCTTTATAGCCTCAAATGGAACATGATTACTAGTTAATAAATAGTTGCATAAAATCCATATTTTAGAAAGAGTTATTATATTTGACTGGCTCATAACAAAATAGACCATGTCTATCAAGGTTTAATTTAGAGAATAATCAAACTTCTAGCTTAAGTATTTACTATCATGATCAAATCACGTAATCTCAACACTCTTGTCAATATGATTTTCTCCTTCGTTTTTCAATTCATTGAATACTTAAAAAGTATTTTCATTTGTGTTTCATAAGATACCCAAACCTCGGTTTACTATAATCAAGAGTAAATGCAAGAAATTAAGAAATCCACCTTTTATAAACTTATTTGGTGGCTCATATATCTCATGTATCATGCCAAAAGATCACTAACTCTTTCATCATGACTAATGATCAAAACATAGTCACCCTTTCCAATAAGCAATTATAAAAAACGTCAAATAATTTCCACTAAATGAATCAAGGGTCCATTTCAATGACACTTGAAATATGGTCTAAACAAAAATGTAAAGGTATATATATATACACACATGATTTTTTTTTAATCTTTAGTTCAAGAAAAAATTTGGGTTAGGGATTTGTGACTTGGTGTGACCCAACACATATGAATGAGTAGAAGATATTTTTGGCCCATCCACTTTAAGAAAACAAAATATAATAATAATAAAATTGGGCACAAACTTGTTTTGGAATCTAGAACATTTGATATTTAATTTATGAGAAAAAATTATGTCTTGAATGCTTTCACCAAATAAATTAGGAAGGAATCATTCCCTCTTAACTCCTGCCTCACTCTCTCTCTCTCTCTCTCTCTCTCTCTCTCTCTCTCTCTCTCTCTCTCTCTCTCTCTCTCTCTCTCTTTCTCTCTCTCTCACTTGATTTTAATTTTTTTTATTATCAAGGTTAACAAAAAAAAGTTGATATTTTATTCCTTCTATTCTCTATTCAGGCTCAACACCATCTACCCACTAATCTCTATCTTAAATTTTTCCTAAATTTCTATATTAGTAACAATATGTAATAGAAAAAAAAAATCTAACCCATAAATCCTTTACAAACAAGATTCTGTAAACATAAAGGAGCACCAAAATACTAGTCACCATCATCTTCACACGTCCTCTTTTTCATACATAAAAACTTTGGAACTCCTTTTTCTCACGAACAACTTTGTGGGGCTTAGAGCATTGCACTAGGAAGAAAAAGACTAAGGTAAGAGTTTTTCCCAACATAAATTAAAGTAAGAGTTTTTCCCAACATAAATTATAGTTAGAGCGTTGGTTGGGTGACATGAAACAAACATGTGATTGCTTGTCTTTTAAAAGAAATAAGTTGACTAATGGATTAAAATAATAAAATCCTAATTTTCCCGTTGAGTTTGATATGTATTATATGATTTTTTTTTTGTAAAGTATAATTTTATGTTTTATGCGATAAAGTTTTAGTTTTTATGATGAATATGAAATAAAGTTTGAATTTTAGTGTTATATGTGTTAAAGTTTTAACTTTGATGATGTATATGAGTTGGAGTTTAAAATTTTATGTTATATATGTTAAAGTTTTAATTTTTATGGTGTATATGAAACCAAGTTTCGATTTTTATGTGTATATAGTGAAAGTTGAAATTTTTATGGTTATTTGCTTATGAATATATGATTATCATGATAAGGATTTGTGGTATATGATCCTAGTGGTTTGTGAATAAGATGATGGACTGATAAAGTTACTTTTTGAATGCATATGACATGATCTTAGTCAGTTGTGTGAGAATATTCCTCTTTGATAATATATTTGTTAACAATGAAAAGAGGAAGAATATAGACAACCAAGAGACAACCACTTTAGGGTTTTATAACATAGAATGAATCAAACTTCAATTAATAGGGTTACAATGAGTATATATATAAAGGAATAAAAATATCTAAAATACCCTTACTACTAATATATAATAACTGTCTAAAATACCCTTACTACTAATATATAATAACATTATCTAACATCTCCCTTCAAACTCACGATGCATTAACATGGAGCCTCGAGAGTTTGTTAATTAAAAACGAAAACTTTTAATGGAATGCATCTTTGTGAGCAAATCAGCAATCTGTAAAGAAGAAGAGTACGAATACTGATCATGTTGGCTACAGGAGCAAAAGTTTCTTCATGATCCATACCATAGTGTTGAGAGAAACCCTTAGCAACAAGACTTGCTTTGTAGCACTCAACTGACCCATCAGACTTAGTTTTGATCTTGTATACCCAACGAGACCCAATAACACATTTTCCAGGAGAAAGGGATACTAATTCCCAAATATTGATTTTGTCCAATGCATATAGTTCTTCTGCCATAGCCTGCTGCCAAAGAGGATCAAGAACAACCTCTTTATAGGAAGAGGGCTCAGACAAAGTTGACGAGAGGGGTAACGAGGAGGATCAACAATCGCAGGAGGTGGTTGGATAGCCAGAAGAACCAACAAAGAGAAGAACCAAAGAAGAAGCAACAATCAAAGAGAAGAACCAACAAAGAGAGAAGCAATGACAGAAGAAGCATAAGCCAAAGAGAGGATCATTAGCTATACCAAACAATCACAATAAAGAGAGAAACCAAACCAAACAAGAAATCATATCAAATAGTCACAATCAAGAGAAGAACCAAACCAACAAAAAATCAAACCAAAACCAAATCAAACCAAACAAAACTAAATCAAACCAAACTAAACAACATCAAACCAAACTAACCAAAGAGAGAAGCAACCAATAACAAAAGAGTGTTGATTTAGAGAGAAGCAACCAAAGAGAACAATCAATATGGAGAGAAGCAACAAAGCAAATCACTAGAGAGAGGAGCAATCAAACAGAAGAAGCAACAGAGAGAGGAACAATCAAACAGAAGAAGCAACAGAGAGAGCGACAACACAGAAGAAAGCAACCAAAGAGATAGGAGAGACGAACAATTAAATTACCAAACAAATCAACAAAGAACCACAACAATTGAAATCATTTGAACTAAACCAAAATCAGAACTAGACTCAATGGTAGGAGGAACATAAGTAACAACATTGAACGACAGTCCCCTAAAATTCTTCTTATGTGCTCTCCTCAATTTCGGACAATGTGTTTTCCAATGTGCTTGAAGAGAATCATCCTTAGCACCAGCCATAACAAATAATGACAGGAAAATACAACAAACACAATCACTGAGACAAAATAAATTAGGGATAACCTGCTGTTGTGCGAGCACGATTTCTCCCCCTCCAGACGTTGTTTCGCTGATCCGACCGTTGAAGACGAAGACCTGAATGTTGCGAACCTACTGTCCAAAAATCAGTCTGATCCAACGGTTAACGAATGCGCAATCGATGTTTTTATGACACTGGTTTAACAAAATCGGGAATAGGGTTACTCTTCTCTTTTCTTTACAATAGATCCCAAACTGATGGGAACTCGGCAGCGGAATAGAGGCGGAATCGTTCAAGGAGGATCGAAATAGGCTCTAGATACCATGTTAACAATGAAAAGAGAAAGAAGATAGACAACCAAGAGACAACCACTTTAGGGTTTCATAACATAGAATGAACCAAACTTCAGTTAATAGGGTTACAATGAGTATATATATAAAGGAATAGAAATATCTAAAATACCCTTACTACTAATATATAATAACTGTCTAAAATACCCTTACTACTAATATATAATAACATTATCTAACAATATTATCATGTCATGACATATGCATTTTCATGAAAGTTGCCTTAGTGGCAGGTTTATCTTCCTTATTTGTATGAGTGATTTTTCTGTGTAGAAATTGCCTTAATGACATGTTTATATCTGGATCATATAGTTTTTGTTATACAATTTACTGATTTACATTTTTTTATTTTAAATTGAAAGTTTTTACATTTATATATTCTATGTCGTTCTTCTATATGTTTAGCTTTGATTTGATGTGAATGGGGGAAAAAACTGATCCTTAAAATAATATTTTAGTTACTAATGACTTCGAGGAGATTCAAAATAGTTGATGAATATTGATGTGCGGCGAACGTGGAGTAAACACGAGTTTTTCCAGAAAATTTTGTAATAATAGATTTTATGTGATATTTCTAAGTTTATTTTCAATCTTTCCTCACCAACTTTTAAAAGTATAAGAAATACGAAAAAAAATGGTTTTCTTCCATTAGAAATAATTGTTTTTACTTTGTTTTAGCATCTAAATAAACATGTTCTTGAGAATATTAAATAAATATATTTTTTACTAATTATTTAAATGAATAATAGTTTAGGTATTCTTATTATAAAAAGTTATCGTAATTTTAAGTAATGATTTCAATTCAAAAATCCGAAAGGTTATATAATGGTATTAATGCAATAATCCTAGAATTTTTTTTTGGAATTATGCACACTTTGATTAATATGTGATGTTTGACTTTGATATATTTTTATCCTAGCATTTATTATTTATTTTTTATATAAATTTATGTAGGGAAAATTAACATGATTACTTGATCTCTTTTAATTTTAATTGATTTTTCTCCAAAAAAATAAAAGAAATTTTTCTCCAATCAATCGCAATTACGATATGCCTTAAATTCTTGATCTTGTGATTTGACATAATTTTAATTTGATTCAATTCAATAATTGATAATGATATTATAAATTATGAATTTATTGTGTTATGATTTGATATGATATTTATTTAATTTAATTCAATGCAATAATTGTCTTTGATTTATGACATTATGAATTTACTACTTGTTATTTGAATTTAAACTATGTAATAATTGTTTGTGCATTTATGACATTATCGATTTATTGCCATGATTTAAATTTTTTTATTAATTTAAATCATAAAATAATTAGTTGTTATTTTGCTATATTGCTAAATTATTTCTTATTGAGTTAGATTGATTAGATTGGAAGCATGCAATGATTGCATGTGATATCATGATTTGAAATATTCAAAATTTATAATCTAAGGATTTGAATTGACTTCAATTAAAAACATACAATAATTAATTGGTCTCCACTTATTAATTAGACCAATTGAATTTATAATGATTATGAATATTTCTTAATTACTTAACTTTTTGTGTTATGATCTAATTTTTTTTAATAAAGACCATATTTTAAACCTATAGCCTATATAGAATTTTAGAATCCTCATAATAGAAGTTGTAGGAAGTGTTATGGCTTGTTGCGTGAACTGATTACTTCCCTAGGTAGGAAGTGACACGAATGAGGACATCCAAGACACGAATTCCATGGCCACTGCAACGACCTAACAAGCTACAGTTCAAACTCAACGTAATATGCAGAGGGACTTAAGGGACGAAGCAACTGTTGAAACTAGAGGACTAACTGAATTCCAAAGACTAGATCCTCCAAAATTTAAAGGGGAACATGACCCGAACAAGGCTGATCTCTGGCTGCAAGAGATTGAGAAGATCTTCGTGATCCTCTGCTGCCAGATGACCCAAAGATGGAATATGTCGCCTATTTGTTGATTAGTAAATCCGAATATTGGTGGTGAGGGGCTAGATAAATGATGGAAGGGAACCACAAAGAGATGACATAGGAAATTTTCAAGAGAAATTTCTTAGACAAATACTTTCCCCAAAGTGTAAGGGCTAAGAAGGAGGCCCAATTCCTGAAACTTTATCAGGGAAGTCTCATAGTCTTCCATTACGCAGCAAAGTTTGAGTCTCTAGCAAAATATTTTTGCTACTTTCGTAGCCAAATGGTTGAAGAGTACATGTGTGAGAGGTTTGAAAGCGGACTCAAGTATGAGAATAAGTTGAGGAGTACATGTGTGAGAAGTCTGAAAGCGGGTTCAAGTATGAGATTAAGGAGTCTATACGTCAATATCATGTGCTGGTGGAGAAATGCAAAAAGATGGAGATCACGAAACAAGGCCTCTTGAACATAGGTTTTATTGGTGGACCAACGAGATCTCAGGGAAATGGTGACCAACAAAATAAAGCTAGACAGTTTCAAAAACAAAAGTCGTATGTCCGCCCACATGGGATATCCAGAGATCGACTAGGACCCCAAAATAGGGGAGATAATAGGTCTTAGAATCCAGCACAGAATCAAACACGTATTATTCAATGCTTTCGCTATGGAAGGGATAAACATAGGATAAATTAGTCTCTTGGAAGAACCATAGTATGTTATGCTTGTTATGAACCGGGTCGTCTTGCAAATGATTTCCGAGAGAAGGAAATTGATGATATTAAAGATGTTGTCAACAACAAGGTTGATGCATGCCCTACTACTCAAGGACGTGTTTATCATATTAGTGGAGAAGAAGCACCATATTCCTCAGAACTTATGCAAGATGAGTATTTAATTATTGGAAAATTACTCTTTTTGGTATATGATTCTAGAGAAACACACTCGTTCATTTCATTGGATTGGGGGGACTCGATCCAACTAGATGTCACTTCCTTACCATTCGATTTAGTGGTTACCCTACCCTTTGCTGAACTAATAAGATGTAATTCAGCGTTTTTCAATGCCTGCTAGTTGTGTTTAAAATGAATTTTAAGGTCGATTTAATTAGTATTCCTCTAAAACATTTGGGAGTAATTTTGGGAATGGATTGGGTGTCTAGAAACTACAATCCTGTTAGATTGTACTCAAAGAAATGAGATATTTTTCTGATCCCCATATTTTGAAGTTCATTTCATCAACAAACTAAAGTTTTCTATGAAGGGAATAGTTCAGAAACATGTATTTCTGAACACAATCAATATGAATCAAGAGTTTGTTGTCGATGATATCCTAGTTGTCAAGGATTTCTCTGACGTTTTCCCAGCAGACGTACCAGGACTACCTCTAATTCATGATGCCCCCTTAGAGCTATTAGAACTAAAGAACCAATTGGAATACTTTTTGTCTAAGAAATTCATTCAATCTAGTGTGTCACCATGTGAATCCCCCGTATTATTGGTTAAGAAGAAGGATGGAAAGTAGAGATTGTGTGTTTATTACTGAAAACTCAATGAAGTCACGCTAAAAAACATATACCCCTTACCCTGTACTGATGGTTTAATGGACCAACTCAGAGCGCGCAAAGGTGTTTTCTAAGACTGATCTAAAGTCGAAATACCATCAAATTCGGGTGAAAGAAGATGATATATCCAAGACGGACTTTAGAATGCATTATAGGCATTATGAGTACTTGGTGATGCCTTTTAGAGTGACCAACGCACCAACGATCTTGATGGATTATATGATTCGTATCTTTTGTTCGTTCTTAGACAAGTTTATGGTGATCTTTATTGATGACATCTTGATCTATTCCATATGCCGGGAGGAACATGATGGCATATGTGTCAAGTTCTGCAAGTACAGAAGGAGCATCAATTGTATGCCAATCTAGGAAAATGTGAATTTTGGTTGGAAGAAGTGAAGCTTTTGGGACTTGTAATTTCTAAAGAAGGTATCGTTGTTGACCCAACCAAGGTAGAAGTTGTGATGGCATGGAAACCGCCGCAGAAAGCCACAAAGATTAGAAGTGTTATATGCCTCGAGAAAATTGAATGTGCATGTAAATAATTATCCCACTCATAACATGGAATTAGCTACAATTGTCTTTGCATTGAAAACTTTGAGACAATATCTATATGGGTGTAGTTTTTATATGTATTCAGTGACCATAAGAGTTTGAAATACTTGTTCAATCAAAAGGAGCTTAACATTAGGTAGGGGAGATGGATGGAGTTTATTAAAGATTACGAGTTCACGTTGCATTACCATTTAGGGAAAGAAAACATGGTGATTGATGCCTTAAGTAGTAAGCAGGTTCATCTATCTCCCGTAACAATGAACAGGTTGGAGTTGTTATAGAAGTTATGTGACTTGGATCTTAATTTGGATTCTTCATCGACGAAAGTGCATTGTGGAATGATCATTATAGATAGTGAATCAATGAATGAGATTAAAGTTCTCCAAGTGACAAAAGTGTTGACTCAAGAGAAGAGAAAGTTGACCGAGGTAGGCAAGGCACTTGAATTTAAGATGGTTCCATATGATATTTTGAGATGTAATGGACGTGCCTGTATACCTGATAATATAAAATTAAGGAAGACTATCTTGGATTAGGCCCATAAAAGCCTCAGTATTCATTCTGGTATCACCAAAATGCATCAAGACCTGAAGTAGAAGTTCTGGAGGTCATAAATGAAGAAACAAGTAGCAGAATATGTGGATTCATGTTTGACTTGTCAGAATGCCAAGGGGACTGCTAAGGTAATTAGATATCCCATGATGGAAATGTGATATTACATCTATGGATTTCATGGTAAATTTTCCTTAAACTCAACGAAAGTTTGACAACATTTAGGTGATTGTTGACAAGTTGACCAAATTTGTCCATTTCATACTGGTGAGAACTACTTATAATGTGACTAAGCTTGCAGAGATCTACATTTTCGAGATTGTTCGACTACATGGGGTACCTTCCAACATTGTATTAGATAGAGATTTGAAGTTCATTTCTTGTTTGTGGGGACCATTGCATAAGGCGTTGGGTACTAAGTTAAGAATGTGTTCTGCCTATCACTTTCAAACTGATGGCAAATAAAAAGGATTATTCAGACCTTAGAGGATTTAATGAGGGCGTGTGTGTTTGATGAGCGAGGAAGTTGGATAATATGTTGCCTCTCATTGAGTTCACCTATAACAACAACTATCGTGTGAGTATTGGGATGACACCAAACGAGGCTCTATACGGGCGTAAATGTCAAACCCCCTTATGTTGGTATCAAGGTGGTGAGAACTTAATTATGGGGCTAAAATTGGTACAGCCGACCACATATAAGGTTCGTCTGATCCGATAAAGGATGAACACAACACAAAACATACAAAAGAGTTACGCGACCAATGAAGGAAACTTCTAGAGTTTCAATAGAGTGAACATGTATTTTTTAGAGTGACACTTACTATTGGAGTTGGCAGGGCACTGAAGTCTAAGAAGCTCACTACTAAATTCATTTGCCCATACTAGATCTTCCGATGTGTTGGTCTTATAGCTTATCAAATTGCCTTATCTTCGAGTCTGGCCAAACTACACGACGTGTTCCACATGGCACAACTGAGGAAGTACATGGCTGATCATTCCCATATTATCACGTCGGATGATATCCAATTAAAGGAGAATATTTCTTTTATATTTCTACCATTGAGCGTTGGAGATAAGACTACTAAGTACCTACAAGGCAAGGAGAATGCCTCGATCAAGGTGATTTGGGACCAAACAAATGGAGATGGAACATGGGAATTAGAGCAAAAGATGATAGAGCTCTACCCTAACCTTTTTTATGACTAACTAGTGTCGATGACAAAACTATTTTTAAGGGGTGAGTATTGTAATACCCTTTAAATTTATTATTTAAAATAATTATGACACAAATATTTCTTTTAGTTTTAATTTATGTGTGATAATTATTTTTCGTGCTCGACTCATTGTAGTATATAAAGTTGTCAGAAAGAATTATTTAATCAATTAATAAGTTTATATATATATATATATATATATATATATATATATATATATATATATATAAATTATATGTAGATGAGATTTTTCATCTTAAGTGCAAGAAGAAATTTAGGCTACAAATTGGTGCCTTGATGTGACCCAACCCATATGAATGAGTAGAAGATGTTTTTGGTACATCTATCTTAGGAAAATAATAATAATAATAATAATAATAATAATAATAATAATAATAAAGGGGCACAAACATGTTTGGAAATTCAGAAGATTTGTAATTTATTTTCTTAGAAACAATGATCTCTCTCTCTCTCTCTCTCTCTTACCTCTCATGTGTGACTAGATTCATTAGCTTCCCCTTCATACTTCTAGAGCAATTTAATTCACTTGATTTTAACAAAATTTGATATTTTCTCTCTCATATTCTCCATTCAGGCCCAACACCATCTACCTTACCAATCTCCACGTTAAACTTTCATTAAGTCTACAATATTTCTATACTCTAACCCACATATCCTTTACAAACAAGATCCTCTAAACAGAAAGGAGTAATGAAACTCTAACCACCATCACATTCACACCTCTTCTTTTTTGTGCATCAAAAGTTTGGAATTCATTTTTCTCGCGAACAACTTTGTGGGGGCTTAGAGCTTTGTGCTAGGAAGAAAAGAGAACAAGGTAAGAGATTTTCCCTATTCAAATTATTGTCAGACCGTTGGTTGGGTGACATTAAATAAATATTTGTGATCATTTGTATTTTAAAATAAATAAATGTAGACTAATGATTAAAATAATTAAATCCTAATTTTTTTGTTGAGTTCAATATGTATTTATGATTTTTTTTGTAAAGTTTGAATTTTTATTTTATATGTGATAAAGTTTTGGTTTTTATGATGAAAATGAAATAAAGTTTGAATTTTCATGTCATATATGTTAAAGTTTTAATTTTTATGGTCTATATGAAACCAAGTTCTAATTTTTATGTGTATGTGGTGAAAGTTGTAATTTTTATGGTTCTTTATCTATGAATATATGATTCTCATGGTAAGGATGTGTGGCATATGATCTTAGTGATTTGTGAATAAGATGATAGTTTGAAAAAGTGACTTATTGAATGCATATGACATGATATTAGTAGGCTCTGTCGGACTATTCCTTCCTTGATAATATATCATCATGTCATAGCATATGCATCTTCGTGGAAATAATTGTTTTTTCTTTCTTAGAAATAATTGTTTTTACTTTGTTTTAGCCTCTGAACAATTATTTTTTTGAGAATATAAAATGAATGTGGCTGTTACTATTTATTTAAATGAATAATAGTTTAGGTATTTTTACTTTTTAAAAAAAATGTCGTAATTTTTCAAAATAATAAGTAATTTTAAGTAATTCTTTTGATTCAAAAATTGGGAGCGTTACACATATCATCGCAAGAAAAGGAGGTGATGTTTCTAAAAGGATTTGGAAAATAGTAACATTATTAAAGTCCAACATATATAAATGTCAATGTCAAAGTTCTCATTGTTTACGTAGTAAGAATTGCTACATATCACATGTAGGTTTACTTTTGACTTTAATAGACATTCTAATCATTGTAACTTATACATATGTTGCGGTAGAAGTTAACTTCTATGACAAAATTTGAAGAGAAAGTCTAACTTTCTTTCTTCAACTTATCTCTTTCTCGAATTTGAAACAATTCTTCTTCCAATATTTGGTCCAATCATATTAGAAGTAACACTTTCTTTTGTAATCTTTCTTGCCAACTTAAATGCAAGAGAACATGACTTGAATTTATTCCCGCTCATGCGCTACTTGCTTTTAGTAGGCTTCAAGACCATTAATATAGTCTTTCCTTTGTGACTATAATCATCCAACAACTCTTGTTTGACTAAGTCAATGGTCAAGTCTTGAACAACTCTTTATTCTCAATGTATACTCAATAATATGTATATAGCATCATGATGTCAACTATCGTAACATAAATTTTCAAGATAACAAGATCAAAGTATCTTACATTTAAGAAAGCCACTTGATGTTTCTTACAAGCATCCTTTTAGTCCTTGTAGGAGCAAGTTACTCAACACTTAGTTGTTCAAAATATACAACTTTTCACAAATTTTGAGGATCAAATCTTAAATTTTTAGTACCATTCTAGAAATTTATTTCTAGATATATCTTGTCCTTCTCAAGGATATTTCAGAATTAATATTGTGTTTAATTTCATGATAACTTGAATTATGTAAACATGTAGAATTAAGAACAAAATATCATGATTAAATTTCAGTATAACCTCACTGACTGTTGTATCTTATACCAACGTCTCTCAGCATCCATGCACATATATAATCCAACATTTTAAAGCATGTACTAAAAAAACTGTTTAAATATGTCTTTGGTCCTTGTATATATACCAATTTTTTATTTTAGTCTTCGTGAGTTTTTTGTTTGAATTTAATCTCTGTAAAATTAGAGTCGATTTATTTTGGTCTCTAATGTCAAATCCAAAGTTACAAAAAAGAGTTGGCAAACCGCCATGGCACGAAAGAAAACGAGTTTTCCAAAAAACCTTAAACCCCACTTATAGTTTTTATTCATATTTTTTTTTATAAAATAACACTAATTATTAAATGATAATTAATAAATTTATTAATTAATAATATAAAATAGTTTAACTTTTAATATATCATAAAAGATTATGTTTTGATGTGCATTTATAGGGCCACGTGTTATGGCGCTCTTTTTTTGTAATGTTGATTTGACATTAGAGATCAAAGTTGATCGTCTCTGATTTTACAGAGATTAAATCCATACAAAAAATTTAGAAGACTAAAATTAAAAAATGATATATTTACAGGAATTAAAGACATATTTAAACCAAAAAATTATATATATATATATATATATATAACTTACAAGCATACATTTAAAACATATTAAACAATATTAGGCATGCATCTCATATATGCACTATTACAATTAAACATATAACAAACATTTCATGCATTACATACATAAACTATATAAGACACGTAATATAGTTATAGTCTCCTAGTGCGAAACACAAAAAAAAATGACATATCTTCAATGTTTGTGTTGATTTTTCAACCTCTTCATTGTGGGAATTTTTTTCAATATATCCTTATCCTTTTCCTTTTATTTTTTTTACAACAAAATACCCCACTTTTAATTTAATTTACCTGATTGTCCTACTTTTTGGGCTCAATTGAAAGTTGACGGCCTAGAGGGCGACCAACTGAAGGTAAAAAAAATAAAAATTTCACCTAGTTGAAGGTCGCTGGTATAGGGGACGACCTCGCATTAGGGTTTTAATTTTTTTTTTTTGTGCTCGTTTTAACCATTATTATATGAATTTAATAATTTTAATTAATTAATTAATTACTAAAAAATAATTAAATTAATAAATAATAATAATAAATACTTTAATAAATAATAATAATAATTATTATTATTATTAAAAATGATTATAATTAAAAATAATTAAAATTAAAAATAGTAAATTATATTATAAATTTAAAAGAAAATAAATTAAAAAATTATATTAATAACATGAAACAAAATACATTAAATTAACGAGAAAAAAAAAATATTATTGATGTCCACCTAAATGACCTCCAGTTCAACATCTAGGATGTATTCGAACTCGTATAGCTCTTGAACGAGTTGAGGTTCTTCCGGTTCATCTTGATTTTGATCATTACCCTCAATGTAAGTTGTAGGTGGATTAGAACTACTACCTCCTGCTTCCATATAAATTTGAAACTGTGGATTATACATGGAGTCAAACCCATCATAAGCCAACGAAATCTAGTACTGAGTCGATGGTGGATCATAACATGTAACCTTTATAGGAACATATAGGTGATGTGATGATAGAAACAGTTATGCTATGTTTTGTTGTTGTGAGGTTGATTGGGAGGTCGACGACATAGAAGGATATGACGGTGGTTGCAAACGGGGATCACAGATATATTGTTCGACCTATATAAATAATTTGGTGTGTTGTCTAAACCAAATCATACATTATGTGTTGTGGCATAAAAGACCTTCTACGATCTTACCTTGCAACACGTAATTGTGATGCTCGTTCCAATGTTGAATTCCTTCCGTCCAAACCTAGTTCCAATTATCATCAACCCCATGCCTCATGTCGACCTCATGGTACATTCTCGTGTCCACTAGTGGTTGTGGTATTTATAGATGGAAGCCGAACTGAAGTGTGACTCTATCTATATGATATTTTTCAACAATATGATAACAATGTCGATAGGTACATACAGTCCATGTGACCATCTCGTCTTCTGAAACTTCATGTTGGAACGTGAAATAAAGTCTCCAATAGAAATGATATTTTAAAAACTAAGTTAAAGTAATTATAAAAAGTATAAAAAACAAAATATTTAAAAAGTTTAAATAAATGTGAATGAAAATATTACTTCCTCAACCATCATGTGATCAATTGTTTTTCGGTATCCTTCTATGTCGTTATGAGGAACTTTACCAAAATTCAGACCACCTAAATTAAATATGTTGAATTTATTAAAAATAAAAATATAATAAAATTTGTAATATGGTAAGTAGTTGGTTTTAAAAAAAGAAAAAATAATATAAAATTTATTTGCAATAGTTACCTCTGTGCAAGTGGAAATATCCATGGATTGGGTGATTTTGAAGCGACACAAGACAAACGATACCATGTCCAATTTTGCAACAACAATGCACATCCTTCCATAGACGTTATACCGGGTTTCATTGCAAGACATAGTTCTCTATACAGTGTAGCTAAAATGGTATAACCCCAACTATATTAGGATGCTCAATTTAAATCTGCTAATAGTGAAAGATATTTTAAATGTACCCAGTTGATGGATTTCTCAGGCATCAATAACTCTCCAATCATACGTAGGATGTATGCTCGACAAGATGCTTGTTTTACTTATACAAATGCATCTTCACAAACAAAGGATGTAGATGATCCATTACCAATCCTTGTGACTTGTTTTCAACCAATGAAATTATTTTATTAAAGATTCAATCTCGTCCGTTGAATAAAAATTATCAATGGATGTGGATGATCCAATCTTTGTGATTTGTTTTCAACCAACGGAATTATTTTATTAAAGATTCAATCTCGTTTTTTGAATAAAAATTATCAACGGATGTGGATGATCCAATCCTTGTGATTTATTTTCAACAAATGAAATTATTTTATTAAAGATTCAATCTCGTCCGTTGAATAAAATTTATCAACGGATGTGATGATCCAATCCTTACAAACACCTTATACCTTATATAAATAGAAAGCAAACTTACACTATCTCACCACACCTTTTATCACACTATCTCACCGCACCTACTATCTCACTATACCATCTCAACAATATCTCACCACACCTTCTATCTCACCATTTCATACTTAATCATGGTTGCTCAACAAGTAATTTGTATTGTTTATTACAATGGTTCAAATGTAGATGCAGTTGAAGGTAAAACATTCATAAGTGATTATAGAAAGGCATTCAAAGTACATTTGGGAAGCAACCTTGCTCGTCTAAAGAATGTCATTAAAATAAAGTTACAGCTCGATGACAGAGTCACGATAACTGAAATAGTTTATCGACACCTTGTGCTCTTTGGTGAAAATACAACAAGGTTTGAACTGATGAAGGTTTGTAATGATGAAGATGTTGAGTTGATGTTTGATGTTTATGCACAGTGGTCACAACTCGGCACCATCGAGTTATATGTTACCTTTGAGTTTGATCCTCCATCAATAAACATTAATCAACCATCGACCTCAAACATACCTTTTCAACTCGACTTATATTCTCCATCACAACACTATGAACCATCACAAAACTATGAACTATCACAACATTATGAACCATACTCTACCAAATTAGAACAAACTTATCCGAAAAGTTATTAACTCCATCATCAATCTCCTCCAATAAGTCCACAATGCGGTCTTCCCCTTAGTGTCTTATATTATATCAACGATGAATAATTAAGTGATTCTGGTGAAAAGAATGAAACACACTTTGGTGAATCATCTGGTAATTCTGACGATGACATTGATGTTGACAATGATATGGAAGCAGAAGATCAGCATATCCTACCTGACTTTGATGCATCATCTCACATGAAGATCATCAATTTAGATACTCAAGAGCGTTCAACTGAATTTGATCACTTGTTCATTAACGAAGTCCCAACAATAGATGGAACTCTTGATGTTGGAATGAAGTTTCAAAACAAAGATGAATGCGTACATGCAATTAAACGTTACTATTTATAAAAAAATCCCTGAATTTTGTGGTACAAAAAATCAGATTTAGAAAGGTATGTTATTTATTGTGCAAGTCCAAATCTGTTTGTTTAGATGCAGAGCTTCAAAATGAAAAAAAAAGTGAATTGTGGGTGATTGGTAAATTGAATGTGCCTCATACATGCACAAATTTTGCATTGTCACAAGATCATACGAAGCTCGATTCTAACATTATATGTAACAACGTAATGAAAATTGTGAAAGTGGATCCTTCAATCAAAGTTGTTGAGGTTCAGGCTTTACACAAATACACAATTAGTTATAGAAAGGCCGGGATAGGAAAAAATAAAACGATCGAATAAATTTAAGGCAATTGGGAAGATTCTTACAATCAACTCCCATAATGGTTGTTGGTTACGCAAACATTTGCTTCAAGAACCAAAATTGAAATGGAAACCGTCCCAACTTATCATGAGAATACTTTGAAAAGTGGGATAAGGATATTTTTATAGACTATTTTGGGCTTTCTTTCCGTGCATATTTGCCTTTAAATTCTGCAAACTAATAGTACAAGTTGATAGGACTTTGTTGTACGACAAGTACAAGGGAACTCTATCGGTAGTGGTTGCACAGGATGGAAACGACAATGTAATTCCTATTGTTTATGCTATGTGGAAGGTGAGACAAAAGAGGGTTGAAGTTTCTTTTTCAGAAATTTGAGAAAATACTTGACTCCACAAGCCAACATTTGTTTGATTTCTGATAGACACGAATCCATTAAGAGTGCTTATAATAATCTGAATAATGGGTGGCAAGATCCTCCGTCAAAGCATATGTTCTACATCCGACATATTTCACAAAATTTTGAAAAGGAATTTAAGGACAATGCTTTGAAGAAAAAATTTATTTCTATGGGTAATAATTTAATTCTTAATTTTTATAATTAGTGTAATTTTTAATAATTTAATTTTTTAATTTATATAATTAGTGTAATAATGCTTTGTCTACTATTTCAATACAGGTTACTCGATAAATGAGAGTACCTATCAATACTACAGCAGAGAAATCGGCTTAGAAAACCCGAAGACTTTGAAATGGTTAGATAACATAACTCGAAAAAATTGGATTCAAGCATTCAGTGAAGGTAACCAATGGGGTCAGATGACAACCAACCTTGTGGAGTCGATCGACTCAGTATTAAAAGGCACACACAGATTTCCCATCACTGCTTTGGTCCAATCAACTTATTTTAAAACAAGGACACTGTTTTCAACCATGGGAAAACGAAACGCATCAATTTTAGCTTATGGTCAAGTATACACAAAAATTTGCATAAATTTTATGAAATTGGAAATATTTAAATCCAATAGTCATAGAGTGGATAGTTTTGATTGAAGCAACCATACTTTCATGGTCTATGAGGCAGTAGTTCCAAGGGAAGGGCGACCAATTGGTCGCTTCAGTGTAAACCTTCCTAACAAGTGGTGCGATTGTGGGAAATATCAAGCTAAATATATGACTTGTTCACATGTCATAGCAGCATGTTCTAGCATAAAATATGATTATTGGAGCCTTATACCTAATGTGTACAAACAAAGGATGTTGGCCAGAATATGAAGGTGTTAAGGTGTGTCACAATCCACTAATACGGAGAGTCAATAAAGGTCGCCCAAAGAGCAAACACGTTAGAACCTAAATGGACACTAATTAAAGATTACCAAGAAAATATGGATTATGTTGGGTATCTGGTCATACTAGGAAACATTGTTCAAACGTTGCGAGCACATCTACTCAAATTTGATGTAATTTTTTTTCTTCTTTTTTAATGTATTTTCTTTGAAATTTATAGGCTTAATTGCAGTTTTGGTCCCTCTGTTTTAGCTGAATCGCGAATGCAGTCCCCCATTTTATTTCTCTCCTATTTTGGTCCCCCAAACATAACTTTGGTCCAAAACTTGATGAATTTTGGTCCAAAATGTTGTGTGACATTCAGAAGTCATAGAAGAAATTGACTAATAGTGAGGATGAAAAAATTAGGACAGTGACAACAAATATGCAAGTGAAGTTTAACAAGTATTAAGATAGTAATGTTATAAACATCTTTTGCTTGTAGCTATGAATACACTGAATTTTGTTTTACTAAGATGTATGTTAGTGATAAGAGCATAAATGTGTGGATAACATTAAAAGATCATGTTCGAGAAATTATTTGAGCATTATGTGGTGGAACATCCTATTCCTCATGATTAAGCTAAATTTAGTAGTGTACCCTCAAGAATTGGTTCACAAGTTAACACAAATCAGTCTATTGATGATGATGGTGATGATGATCATGATGATTGGGATACCATATTTAGCTTGAGAATGAAGAAAAAACAAACAAATGTGTAAAAGAAGGAGTTGGATAGGTATATTGAGGCTGCATTTAAGATAGAAAAAGTTATGCATTTCATATATTTACGTTGGTGGAAAGAGAAGTCTGACAAATAATATGCCTTTCTTGCTTGGCTAGAGAAGTATTGGCTATGCCGGTATCTGTAGTGTCATATGAGTTTGCATTTAGTATAGGAGGTGACGTACTTGAATCATTTTATAGTTGTTTGAGTTCCACTATTATTGAAGCTTTGATTTGTATCTAAAATTGGATATTAAAACCAAAAGTAATTGATTTAAGAGTACAAATGGATGAAGTGCAACAACTTGAAGCAGGTATGAAAGTTGATTTGTAATCCAACTCTCACTTTTGTTCACTTTGTTATTATATGTCATTACATTATCAAACAAATTTATTGTGGATTATGTGCTTTACTTTTTAGAAATTGCTAGATTTCCTATTACTAGTGATAACGTTAATACTGATGGCAAGACTAAGGGTTATATTTAATTTGATCCATTTATGTTGGAAATAAATTAAGTGTTATAATTTCTAATTATTTATTTATTTCGCTTGCCTACTTTGGACTGTTGTAGTTGCCTATTTGGGACACTACTTATTTTGTATTGTAATTTAAATTCTCATTTAAAATCTATACAACTAAATTTTGGTTTAATTTGTTGTTACTGCTGTGTATTTTGTATTTTAATTTGGGTTGTTATTGCACGATGGTATTCCAAATTATGTTGCTACTTCATATTTTGTTTTAGTCTTTTATAAGATTAAATTATAAGTTTGTAACTATTCCAAATTCTATTTTAGAGGAATAAATTAAAGTGGCAGCTACAATTGCATATTTTTGTTTTTGATTATGCCAAAACTTTAAAATTTTATAGCTTTATTTTTGAAATCTAATCACCCTGAACAAACCCATATATAATTGGTTTAGTTTGGTTCGAATTCAGTCATAGAAAATAAGTAAAATCTAATCAAACCAACTCGTGTGAATTTCATTGGTTTGGATTCACTTTTTGATGAAAATCGAACCAAACCAACCCGTTACACCCCTAATCATTGCGTCTTCAAGTCGAAGAACTACTCACTATGATCACATGAGAATCACTAATGACACATACACAACCATTATATAGCATTTTCATGGTGGGTCAGTTCAGTATAAATATAACTCATAATATTTATACTTATGTAATGACTTGATATCTCATATTCATAACCCGTGAGATGTGGTCATTAGTCTACTCACATAATAGTCTTGATATATTATTGTGGTCCTAATGAATAATAACTAGATTTCATCCTGCGCGTTACGCAGGTGTTTGAGATTTATTTTCAAAAATTAGTAAGCATTACAAATTATATGATATCAAATCAAACACAATAGTTTGCTTCCTGAACTAACACTCTTATTAAACAAATTTTGTATCTTAGTAGCATAAATACATTGACTTAGATATCAAATCAAACATGATAGTTGTATTTATAATTTTCTTTGTAAATATTATCTCAAAATAATAATAGTTAATTAGATGTATGAATTATTGGGAAGGAAATGAACAGTAAGGTGAGTCACGTCACAAAAGAATAACTTGAAAAACATTAAAAGTGACATTAGCATATATCAAATTCACAAGTCAACTAAAGAAATTAAAAATCGGTTGAACAATTTAAATTGATAGCTGTAATTACTTTTCTTTCTACGATAATAGATTATCTTAAAGGAATTTTTTTTAACTAAAACAAATGTATAACATAAGTGCAGCTTAAAAAAGACATTAATAAAATTCGATTATGAAAATATGTGCATTTAGAATAAAAGAATTCTGGAATTCGATAAAAACTTTGTTTCCATTGTATTAGTGTGAAAAACATCACTCTTAAAAATAAGTATTTGCTCCGTCTCATTTTAAATATCTCATTTGAGGTGTGTACAACTTTTTAGAAAATGATTAGTTGATTTAATTTCAATGATAAAATATTTCATTTACACAAATGTTTTTATTAAAATAATTTGATGAGTTGCAATATATTAAATAAGAGTATTAGTGGAAAAATAGTAATTAAAGTTGTATTGGTATATTAAAATGATAAATAATTTGAGATAAATAAATAGCAAATGAGACATTTCAAATGAGATGGAGGAAATAACTGTTTCCTCGTAAACTCGATGTGTCAGAATGGAATAACAATCTACAAATTTGTGTCAAATCTAAAATATTTGTTTAAAACCTAATTTGTAGTTTCCATCTCTTTAACTTCAGCTCACATATATCTTGTGTGGGGTCTTTTTTGTTGAGTTATATGATTCAAAAGCAACAAATATAATGTCGTTTAGGATACAATTAGAACACAAAAAGAAATATCTATTATAATATATTAAAATAGATTCTCAAACTATTCGTTTGACACCAAATCACATTTTATACCACATAAAACTCTATTTGTGTCACCTCACTTATTTGCTTACTTGTCATAGCTAGAATCTTTTATCTTTCTATTCTTTATATAGTACACAATTTCACTTCATCAACAAATAAATAAAAACTCAATGATAAACAAACATTAATAATATCTCATAATGCAATAAATATTTCTCTATTATCTACTTATCATTTATTAAATGTGAATTTATTGTGTAATCCTTTCCAATGTAAGTCCAAATATCTATCATTTTTTCTTGATTGGACCAAGATTCAAGAAGACATGATACTACAACCTCAAGACATGAACAATTGTTTATACTAACTTCCTCTCTAATATGATGCCTAATATTTAGTTACATAATTTTAATGTTATCTTTCATTTAAATATCATTAAATAAAAAATCTAATTATTTTAATTTATGTCGATGTCAATTATTGATGTTTCATTCAACAAATTGTACGTTTTGTCTTCTTTCAGTCACTTATTATTATGTCATTTGCTCTTCTTTTTATAATTAAGGAACAATAATAACAAAACCTTTGTCTTAAGGATAATTTGAAGTTTTTAACTTTGCATTTAATATATGGATTTGAAGTTTTTAAATTTACGTACAACTTAAGCTTATGTACAAATTCAATGCTAATTTGCTCAATAACAATTATTTGATCTTTCACGTGTTCTTTATGGCTAAGTACTTGATGTCGTTGTGGTTGCTTCAACTTCCACTTTTGTTAATCTTTGCCATTAACATTGCAGTTGAATTATCACATTATATCTTCATTGGTCTTGAAATTGAATCCACCATTTTCAACCCAAAAATTAAACTCTTAATTCATACCCCATTGAAACTCTTAACTCAAAACAATATACGAACTTAGTTTCCATTATTGAAATAGTGATTAAGGTTGATTTTCTTTAATCAATGCACCAGGAAATTTAGAACCAGAGTAACCGTTGACCTCCAAGTTTTCAGTCTGTCTATACATAAGCATGTAGTCTTTGGTTCCTGGAAGGTATCTCATCACTTTGTTTGCAGCTTTTCAGTGTTTCATAACTAGATTACTCTGATATTTGCCTAATATCCCAATAACAATTGCCATATTTGGCCTCATGCATACCTGACATACATTAGACTTCAAACAACAAAATCATATGAAATATTAAGAATTGTTCTCTATCAAAATCATTCTTTGGCAGTGGTTCAAATTGAATACATCACCCTTCACAATGGGTGCTACACTTGGTGAATAATTTGTCTATTTGAATCTTAATGTCAATGTCATAAGAGGTGTCACCCATATCCTTCATATCAAAACTCTTTGAGATACATGGTTTCAAAACATTTATAATTAGTAGCAAGTAAAATGTCATCCAGATACAAAATAAGAAAACAAATTTTACTCCCACTCACATTTTGGTATATTCACTAATCAATAATGTTCTCTACAAATCCAAATGAAGAGATGAAATTATGAAATTTCGAATGTCATTGATAGGAAGCATGTTTGAGTCATTATATGGATTCCTTAAGCTTGCATACCAAATGCTCATCCCTACTAGAAGAAAATCCTTTCTTGTAAACCTCTTCTTATGATCTCTATTCATAAATATTTATTTTACATCAATTTGATGTAGTTATAAGTCAAACAGAACAAGTAGTTCTAAAATGATACGAAGAGAATCCTTTTTAGATAGAAGAGAGAAAGTCTTCTTGTAATTGTTTTCTTCCTTTTGAGTGAATCCTTAAGCAACGAGTCTTGCTTTATATCTTTTAACATTGGTTGATGAGTCTTTCTTAGTCTTAAAGACTCATTTACAAACCAATGACTTTTAAACTATTAGGCAACTCGGCAAGATCCCAAACTCCATTACATGTCATGTAATTCATCTCTTCTTGCATAGCATCATGCCATCAATTTGACTTTCTACAACAATAGTTTGTGAAGACATTAGGGGATCACTTTTAGCACAAATGTTGTGGTCTGATTCTTGTAAATATACAATATAATCACTAGGTATAGTTGACTTTCTTTCTCTAGTAGATCTCTTTAATGTTGACTAAATATTTTCCAAAGCATCATTATAACACCCCGATTTTTAACAGCGCGAGTGTATTTTTAAAACAAAGAAATAAAACAAAGAAAATACTTTTGGATAAATATTTAAGTCGTAACATAACGACAAATTCAACAAATATTTACAAGCAGCGGAATAATTTTTTGAAATAAAAATCCAAAGTATTCAAACATCAAAATACACCAGGGCTGTGAGGCTTATCGATCATAGCTCATACCCCTGGGGTATTCTCGGCATACCTGTACAAAAGCACTGCCCCAAGAATTTTAACTTTCCCCATGTCACATCAAAAAGTGGAACATGGACCCAACAAAAGAAAAGACATCAAACAGTTTAAGCATAGATACAATCTTCCAAAATGAAATAAATACAATCACAAAAGAAAGACATCTAGTCCTTATACAACCACCTAATCTGATCATGCTACAAAAACTTAACAACCCGGGTGATCTCCACGGGACCCGCAAGATCCTCCTGACACAGCTTCGGTCAAGTATGACTAACTACTTTCCCATCTCTAGGGTACTAACCGGTAGGATGATCCTGTTTCTCATCTAAGGGCAAAGCCTTCTCATATATATGTGTGTGTGTGTATATATATATATATATATTCTAACTCACCAATTAATATATATATATATATTATAATTAAAGCAATCCAACAAATATCTAAATACCCTTACACACATCACTTCAATCACATTACAAACTATTTTGATAAAAATATCTACTCTCGTTGCAACTCTATTGACAGATAAATTTTTTCATAATATAATTAAATTATTCATTAACGAATAATTTTAAATCGAATCTCAAAGCATGTAAATATATATATATATATATATATATATATATACATTAAACATATTAATAACTCTAATAAAATATATTTTCGATACTAAATCCACAAAATAAAATAAAATTGGCTAAATGCCTCAGAAATTCAACATAAAATACCCTAAAATTGTACAATTTAGGATTTAAAATTAAGGGTCTTACATCAAGACTCATTAATATGTAACAAATGTGATTTCGCAAATGTAGGGCGAAGAAAGTCATGCAAATTATGAAGGAGGTGAGTTTTGAAATCATGAGGATTGTGTAATATAAGTAAGAAGAACATGTAATTAATCATAAATAAACCATATCACTATACAAACATTCTTCAAGGGAAAAGTATCACATTATAAAGTCAAAAACACTTAAGGAATATCAATACATTTCACTATAACATCAAATCATCTGAGAGAAATTATTATCGCATACAATAAATATTAATCACTATAAAACAATCTCAAAAAATGCAATGTTATACATGAACTTAGACTCTACTTCACAATGTGGCACCATTCTAACTTTGAAGAATTTACTAGTACTAATCAAGTTTTCATACAGAAACTTCGTTTCATATTAAATAAGTAAAATACAATTTACAACCCGTATTCCCGGTATCACCTATTAGAGCGGGGATTCTCCCAAACATGATCTTCAAGTGTAACACTCCGATTTTTAACAGCGGGAGTGTATTTTTTTTATAAAAAAAAAAAAAAACAAATTCATAAAACAAAGAAATAAAGAAAGAAATACTTTTGGAAAAAATATTTCAATCATAACACAACTCCAAAAGTCAACAATATTTACAAATAGGGGAAATAGTTTTTGAAACAAAAATTTAAAGTATTTAAACAGCAAAATACACTGGGGCTATGAGGCCTATCAGACATAGCTCATACCCTGGGGTATTCTCGGCAGACACCTCCATAAAAACACTGCCCCAAGAATCTCTACTTTCCCCACATCACATCAATAAATTGAAATTAGAAAGTGGTTTTCTGGATTTTTGTTTTAACACCTAAGCAAAACGATTAATCCATTTATTCGAGTTTCAAACGTATCACATATTCTTTCAATGAGTTTAATTTCTTATTCGTGATTATATTTTTATTTGAATATAGAATTGATCAAACAAGCGTAATCAATCCTATGGCCATTTGGTTGCTTTGACAGGATTAAGCATCACAATCATCAAAATATTTCAATTAACGATCAAGCGTCATAAAATTATAATTCATTTAAATTAGAAATTGATATAATCAAATAAACAAATATAAAATCTTAAAGCGAAATGGACAGTGTAACTTGAATCTCAAGGTGTTGATGAAACTCTAAACTCGTTGATTAATCTTATAAAATTAGTCTTCCATGAAATTAAAACACGCACATATATATATATATATATATATATATATATATATATATATATATATATATATATATATATATATATATATATATATATATATATATCGTTTAACATGTTATACTTTAAAATATATACACTAAATAACTATTATTTTTAGAAAAATATAAGAAATATAAAAACATAATATTTGATATTTATATCACGCATTTAGTCTAATATATACAAGATTAAAATACATGAAAATTAATCATTTGTTATCCACACCCCTTCATTATTACATGAAGCATATTTTGCTAAGCAATAGTTACAACCTTTTATAAGGAATTCTCATAGCATCAGTGAATAGTAAAGAAGATAGGAAATCCGGTGGTTGTGGAAATACTCTCATATAAGTCACGAAATCCGGTGGTTGTGGAAATACTATCGTATCTTAGCATATTTATGAGATTCAGAAGTCGTCTCTTGAATCAAAGATAATGCTTTGGTGCAATCCGATCTACAACTAACATCTTTACAACCAATGTCCCAAGCTAACGTTAACCCATTCAATATGGCCAAGAGCTCAACTTCTAGACTGTCCGCAAAACTAAGGTGTCCACTAAATCCTAACACCCATGAACCTTTGTGATCTCTAATTAAACCTCCATAGCCTGCTCTACCAGGATTTCCGTATGAACTTCCATCAACATTTAGGGCCACTTGATGCTCGGAAGGAGGAGGCCAAAGAACCAACTAAAATAATCATTAAAAGGAAAAATAAAATAGAATAAGAAAATGCATTGGAGGATATAAACATCTAATTAAGCTCCTGAGAGAAAATAAAAATATAAACATAAGTATAAGAAAGCAAATCAGCCTCTAAATCAGACCATGCAACATTAATGTAAAATTTAATACTATTTATCAAAAGAATTTATTCTATTCATGTAGAATGAGTTAAATTAAATAACTAAATTTACGAGAAAAATTTGGCATGTGACAAAATAAGTAGATAATATAATTCATATAATATGCATCGTTCTCAAATTATTATTTTCTAATTTTTATTTATTCTTTTGTTAAATTGTTATTCTTTTTCATTAAATTTGATAATTTCTCTTTAATTTCCTAAATGATATAATGTAAAACTTTTGTGCTTCCAAGTGTAATTACTTCGTTTCATAAAAGAAGGATTCAAACATGATTATATTCAAAAACTTTTGTTTTTGATGAATAATTTTTAAAGTTGAGATGCAAACTTATGTATTGACATCTACGCTATAAAATCAATTGGGTTTGTTTCTATCTTAATATCTAAATAAATAAAAAATTCATGGGAAAATCAATTTTCCAAAATCATTTAGTGAAACTTTTTCCTAATTATTGAACTTTTAGTTAAACTAAGTATTTAATCTAAATATTATTATTAAAAGTTCTCATTTTTCACAATAACAAATAATTCTTACATGATACACTACATAAATTAATAAAACATGTTCTTTATTTTTTATTAAACCTAAAATAACAAATCTTGTTAATACATTCCAACATAGATTCGTTATAGATATAAACGAAAACATAAAACTTAATTAGCTTGAAATTACGAATAGAGTAATTAAAAAAACATACCATATTTCCGGGTTGTAATAAGCAGCGATGTTGTTATAGTATGAATGTATGATGTCGTGATAATAAACAATCTTTTGATCAAAAAAGTTTGGTGATGAGAAATACTTGAATAAAATGGAAAAGAAAGTAAGAGAAAGAAACGAGATACAAATGATTTAAAACACTGAGATACGATTAAAAGAAAAAGATATTTTAGCCGTTTTTTAGCCGCCAGAAATCATCCGCCAAAAGTTTAGCCGTTTCCGTTTTTAAAAGAAAAACGTATCTTTAAAAAAAAGATATTTTTTTTATTAAAAAAAATCTTTTACAAATCTTGTGATTTATTATAAAAAAAATCTTATTTTACACTAACACTGAATTTAATATTAAGATTTCTATAATTTTGAATTATAAATTTAATTTATTAATTATATAAAATTACATAACTAACCTAGTGATTAAATATTCATAAATATTTTTAAAAATATATTATTGACGTTTAATTTTTAAATCTAATATTAAATTTTATTGTGATAGAAAGTAGTATGCAATGTAATTTTTTTACTTCAAAAGATGATTGTAAATTATATTATAAATTTATAGTTACAGTTTATTTTGTTTAATGTTACCTTGAAGGATTTTAAAATCAGATATTTTGTTTTGTCAAATTGTGTGAATTAATTACTATATTTTAGATCATTGATGATGGTTATTACAATATGACTTTAAT
>JBBPBR010000005.1:29575996-29593170 GCA_037974775.1 Cicer pinnatifidum | reverse complement strand
ATTATTATTATTATTATTATTATTATTATTATTATTATTATTATATATTAGATTTTAAATTTTATGTTAAATTATATATTTGCTAATAATTTATAATCAAAGGGTGCTTGCTGTCTTTGTTCACATTGTAATTGATTGTGTTTTTGTTGTTGTTGTTGCAATATATGTGATTTGTATACCTTTTTTCATTCTCACTCTTTGTCTCTATTATCATTTTTCAAACATCTCTTTATATTTGTATTCTATTTTTATCTCATCAACTACTACTATCATATTTTTTATTTTCTCTTTTCTCATTATATTTTTCTCTTTGGCATCTCTTAAACCCATTTTTCATGAGATTAAAGTGTGAGATAAGTATTCACTCTATGTTTACTTGCAAAAATGTGACACTCTAAACCCCAAAATAATATATATAGTAATTTATATCATGTTTCTATAAAACATGCAACGGATAAATAAAAACTCTTCCCAAGGAAAAAGAAACTTATGCAAGTTATTTACAAGATCACATTTCTAAAAATACAATCGGAACACTTTAAACTTTTTTTCTTCCTATAAAATAGTGCAATCTCAATAAGTTTAATTTTCTCCATTGCCCATAAATCATCGATTTTCTTTAGTCGCACAACTACACCAAACCACATTGTTCTTATCAAAATGTTGGTCTAATAATAACATCCCAACATCCGATTGGTGATCAAAGTTTTCTCAAATATTTTCGACAACATGTCAGAACTATACCACCTACAACACACAAACCTCCTTCAGGTTTAGTGCTTTATTTCAACAATCACGTCTCTAACAAAAATCCAACTTGAATCTCATTCATTGATTAAGACCTACATTTGTCTTATTCCCAACACCTCAAATTCATGCTTCACTAGACAATTTCTTACATACTTCGCAATTCTGCACAAACTCGAAAATAATTTTACTACATATATTGTCAGGATTCATTCTGATACTTCTCAATTTTGTAGCGTCATTTATTTGCAACTTGATGATTATCTTTTAATTACAATAGGTCAAACATATTGTATTCACTCCATCACTTTTCCATTTATACAAACCTTGAATTTCTACCTCAAACCTTGATACATCTTCATTATAGTGATTTCAATAAATCAAACCTTACTAGTTCCCACCAAACATTTTCCATTTCATGCTCAATTCTTCCCTACAAAACAAACATTTAACTCTGTTGAATGATGAACACAATAGCAACCCCCCATGCACTTAACTAGTGCCTTTATATCATTGACATACCCTTATAATAACAATGTCTGAATTATAGGGGAGATAATTCCTTTCATGAATCTTTAATTGTCATAAGCTATATCTCTATGTGCTGCTCCAGCAAGTTTTCTTGGCACATTTTCCGAAATTTGTTTCACTCGCTGGAGTATGTAGGAAATGGATTAGTGAAGTGGATTAGTGAAGTGTGAATTTGAGGTGTTAAGGCATGAGACAAATGTAGGTCTTAATCATGAATGAAATTCAAGTTGGATTTTGTTGGAGATGTGACTCTTGAAACGAAGCACTAAACCTGAAGGAAGTTTGTATGTTGTAGGTGGTATAATTCTGGAATGTTGTCGGAAAAATTTGACGAAGCTTAGATCACCAAGCAAATGTGGGGATGAAATTATTATAGTTATAATTAGAACAACATACGAATAAGAACACAGTGGTTTGGCGTAATTGTGCGACTAAAGAGAAATCGAGGATTTGTGGACCATGGAGATATTTATGAGTTCTCGACGGTAATAATTGGATGATTTGTACCAAGTGGATGTATATGAGGCTATGTAACATAGCTATGGGCGATAGAATCAAAGTTATAGGAAAATAAGGAAAAACTCAGTGGAGCTTGAGAAGATTGTTTGACCGTTTGTGCATTAGAATAACCTTAAGTGCAAGTCGCAAAGAGCGTTATTATAGTTCGATTAAGATAGTTTAAGCCACCATCATGGTTGTTGGCTACTTATTGACAAATTGAGGAACTGATCATCCTTAATCTCTTGTTGATAGTAACAAAATCATGTTGAATGGAACAAATGAGTCTTACCGGCTATGGTAATGTATAGAGTTATTAAGCACCCTGTGAAAAGGGGTAAGCAACACTTTCTTCCAGTGGGCCGGGTGAAACAAGTTGTGACTTATAAGTTGAATTTGAGTACAAACCTAGTGTGGATTGTTACTCATACTTTAAGTTTCGAATTTTAGGGGTATTTTGAAGGACAATCAATTTGATACTTGATGTAGAAGGTTGAACATCAACCTGACTTCTATCAGAAACAATATCCTAAAATTGATTGTTGTAACACCTCAAATTTTTAATAAATATATAATAGTAATATTATGATAAATTATATTGTATGTGTATTTGTTGTAATGCGATAATTTTCTACGTGTTTTTTTTCTTTTACCCTAATAATTTATTTGAATTATTAATATTAAGTATAATTATTTAAATTAATTTTGGACAAATAAATAAATAAGAAATAAACTTGTGTATTAGTACACTAATCTTTCAACATCAACATTAAAAGGGCGAATAAATAATAATAATAATAATAATAATAATAATAATAATAAATTATAATAATAATAATAATTAATAATAATAATAATAATAATGTGAATAATGTAAACCTAGTTGTCCCTATATATATGCATATCCGCATCCAAATGGGAAGAATGCGTCTTTCGCCATGCTAATAGAATATTAGAAGAAAACACACAGGTACATGAATAAACTTCATCTATTTGATTTCAACAAATATATATGAATGTTGAGGGATAAGTAGGATGAGTCATACATATGAATTTTAAGGGATAATTAGGATGAGTCATACTGTGGAAATTGGCACACAAGAACAACAATCAATAACCCATAATTCAACTTGATTAACATGATTAATATTATAGGCTATTTCTTTTGAATTCTGGTGGAAAGATAGAATTATTTTAGAAGTGAATTTGATAATTATGTTAGGATAGTGAATTTGATAGATATTTTACGATAGTGAATGTGATAATTATTTTAGGATAGTGAATTTGATAATTATTTTAGGAGTTAATTTGATGATCATATTTAGGATTGTGAATTTGATATATATATATATATATATATATATTGATATGTACCATGTTCTCAAAAGCAATATGACCAGTATCAAAATAATAGTTAAACATAGAAGAATTATCAAGCTTCAGATCATATCAAGTTTAAATAAAACCAAACCTGAATCAGATTATAGTAATAAAATTGGACTTCGTTCATGCTTAAATATGTTTAACAATATTTAAGTTTAAGTTTGGACTTCTTTCTCAGATTATAGAAAAACCTGAAAAGAGGCACCGAGAGTTTAAGTATGTACAACAATATTTAGTTCTTATATCATAGTTAGTTAAATAAAATTTGATTATAAAATTTGATTATAATAATATGTGTGTTTAATGATATTAAATATATTTTTGGGTTATATTATAAATAGTAGATGATTTATTAATTAAATTATTTATTTAATTATATTTAGTCTGTAATTTATTTGTATTTGGTGGCTATGTGGCTATATTTCTCTTGTGGATTATTAGAGACGACGGTTGACGAAAACGCAACAAATTAACGGATCAGTCATTTGGCGAAATCTTCAATTGAGGTAAGGGGTGGGATTAGGTTCGATTTTATGAGCATAAAATAACGTGAAATGAACGGGAATGCTTAAATTCTCAAATGTTCATTCGGGGCTTACTACGTACAGTTGAGCCCTATTGAGTAATAATAATTAATTAATTAAATGTGAATGGTGATAGTGAGGACTAAAATATAATTTAACAACCTATAGAATTATCGTGAATTTATTCATATCAAGATTGCATGTTGTCTGATTTTATGAAATCTTATGCTGATTGTTATGTATGAATGATATGTACTTGAATGTTTTTGTTACTTGATTGAATTTGTTATATTACTAGAATATGCCACCTATTGAATTCCTTATTATGTGATTGACAAAATTGGATTGTATATTGTGAGTAGTGTAAACCAAATATTGTGATTTTATTGTGATTGACTGATAAAGATATATAATGATGAATATTGTGAAGTCAAACTGAAACTTACTGAATTGTGATGATCGAGTAAGTCTGAGATATGTGTTGTAGATTTTGGAGTTAGGATTATTTTGTCGTCATATAGGGAGGGTCTGACAAACCTAGTGATTCGGGAAAGTACAACTGAATGAGTCTGATCGTGGAGGGCTACAGTCGAACTGTAAGGTAAGACTGATAGACCTTGGGGTACACCTAATGGGGAATTCCTAAGTGGATTAGTGGGTTATTCCCTAATGTCGAGAACTACCGTGCAACACAAGAGTACCCCGTCTACTCTTGTAGTGGCATAGCATCAGACCTCCTAACCAAGTACTTCAGAGTAGAATGATACCAAATGATGAAGTATAGAGTATAGGACATGCATAGCATTTCATCCTTGTGATTATCTTATTGTGAATGAATTTGATAAACCGTTGATATTATGCACTTGACTGTTTTGAGGTTGTGATAATTTGATTGCTTGCATGTTCTCCTCGTGTATTTTATACTGTTACATAATTTCGATACTCACCCCTCGTTGTTTGTGTTTGGCGTTTGCGATGGACGCAGACGAGTTGTAAGTCACAGGTGATGACTAATACCATCGGAGAGGCGGAAGGCAACATGTCTTGGAGACTTTTATTATGGGCATTGTGTTGATGTTATTTTGAGCATTTTATTTTTGGAATTCTCGCTCTGATAGTGACATCGGGTTGGGACTATATTTGCACTTAATGTAAAACATAAGTATGTGTACTTCAAAAAGGATTATGTTGTCGGATATTATGATTTCGATGTCATTATGTTAGATGAAAATTTTGGATTTATGTGACATGTTTATGATTACGTGGTACTCTTTACCAAAAAGAAATATATATATATATATATATATATATATATATATATATATATTCGAAAACTTGTATGTTTAATTGTTTGAAGAATTTCACTATTTAAAAAAAAAATATTAAATTTTTATTTTTGGGGTTTAGGGTGTCACAATTGCTCCCATTAATCAATTCATTATCAATAAACTTAGCATTTCTTGATTCCACAATCCTAGTTCTATGAGATAGATAATAGAATATATACCCTATTATATTTTTTGGTATATCTAATGAAATACCCGTTTATAGTCCTAAGGTCTAGTTTCTTTTCTTGTGGGTTGTAGACTATTACTTTAGATGGACATCACCAAACAAGCATTTGACGCAAACTCAGTTTACATCATTTGATTAACTCAAAAGGTGTTTTTGAGCCATCCTTTGTTGGACTCAATTTATATACTTATTTTTATTTATTTTATTTAAATGTATTCATCGATCACAAATCCAAAAAGTGTGTTTCATCATCATCTTCATAACCCAATAATCTATATTTTTCTTCACCCAAGTGAATCTATTTCCCTTCATTATTCATACTTCACCGAACCCAATTTTTTCTATCAACAACTCTACCTCCAACCTTATTTTTTCCTTCTATTATCTCAAAAAAAAACATCAATAACAAATTTACATAGATCTAAGAAAGAAAGAATGAGACGATTAACTAGCCACAATACACACCTATGAATCCCAACAACAATCCCTAAAAATTGAAATTCAAAATCCTCAATACGTAGTCTCTAATGGCAGCAACAACCTCATGAAACTCTCTTTAAACATGCTTTTGTTTTCAATATTTTTATCTTTTGACCGCCTTTTATGTTTTTTCTTTTCTTTTTTATTCTTTCATTTAGCTTGTTATGGGTTTTGTTAGGGTGAGATTTTTGATATTTTTGGTGGGGGTTTATGGGTTGGGTTCGTAGTGATATATGGGTTGATACTTTATGGGTTTTTAGGTTGGGATGAATGAGATGAAGTACATTTTTTTTTTTTTGTTGAAAATCAAATATTCATATTTTTAATGGAACTCAAGTGTTCATATTCATATGGTATTAGCTGAGTTTTGAGATGAAGACACACTTTTAATTTTGTTAACTTTTTTAGAGAAAATTGAAATTTTATTTCTATTGGAGGTTCAGGATAAAAAAAAAAAGTTATATTTTAATTTTCTTCAGGTTAGTCTAAATTAATAACTATAATTATTTAATTAATTTTCATTTCACTAAAGTCAATTGACAGTTTTTGTAACGGTAAATAACTGTTAAAATGAAACTATATTTGCAGAGATGTAAATCAAACAAATAAAATTTATGAGTGTCAAAATTAAAAAAATGTGATAATTATAAAGACCAAAAATATATTCAATCTAAAAATCAATTAAAAATGTAAATTTTATCCATAAGGCCAATTATTGAGGCACATTAGATTCTGAGTTATAGAGAATAATATAATACTAGCAATCAAATATAGCAAGTCCACGGAATAATAAAATATGGACATAGTCAAAAGATATTAAAATGCCCAAATATTAAGTTATTAACACATACCAAGTTGCCTTTGTAGAATGTTAATAACACCAAACAAAAAAATATTAACGTAATATAAGTTTTAAGGAACTAAAATTTAATTAACTTACTATGAATCTCATTATACTTGATTCAACTTTTTCTACAATCTCTTAAGGAATATTTTGTTGTAGATGGAAACACAAATGAGAAATTTGAAATATTTAAACATGCTAAACCAAAACAAATGTCAAACTCTTTTGTTACCAATTTTCATACATCATATGTTGAGTTAAGGCAAAGAACATACTCAATTACAAAGTGACTTACATATTTATGTATTCGAATATTACAATATTCTACCACTCTTATAATTCAAATTAAAATTATAATAATAAAAAAGGTCAACTATAATTAGTCTCAAGTTTTAGGTATTTTAGATGATAAGTCATTCATTTCTACTACGCCAAAAATGACATTTAACAGCGCCCCTTTTACAGCGCTTGCTAAACACAAGCGCTGTTGTAAATGTATTTGAAAAATAACGGAGCCTTTTACAGCGCTTTTAATCACAAGCGCTGTAAAACAAGCGCTGTTGTAGGTCATATAACGTATGCGCATAATGTTGTAAGGCTTTTACAGCGCTTTTCAAAAAAGCGCTGTAAAATGAAGCGCTTTTGCGTATGCTTTTACAGCGCTTTTTTCACAAGCGCTGTAAAAGGCATGCGCTTTAAAATAATTGAACCACCCTTTACAGCGCTTTTTTCACAAGCGCTATAAAATAAAAGCGCTTTCATTGAATTTAACTACCTATTACAGCGCTTTTATTGACAAGCGCTGTAAAAGACATAAATTTCAAATAATTATATACGTTGGGAACCCTCATATCCTCTACATCTTTCATCACCTCTACTCTGGGAACCCTCATACCCTCATATCCATTACGTGTTGTGCCGCCATCTACCTATTACGTGTTGTCTCAGGTATTTTTTTTTTAACTAGATTTTTTTTATCAAATTAAAAATTCATACCACATGATCTGTGTTAAATCTCTTCAACTAGTCAAAAACTCATACCACATGATCTGTTCTGTTTTTAAAATAATTGATTGATATTGGTTTCTTTTTGAAACTTGTTGATATGTTTTGAAAGCTTATTAGTTTTGTAACTGCATTTATATAGGTGGTATAATATGGATAGGAAATGGATGTCAGCCAATCGATTGTAAAAGGAGTATGAAATTGGAGTGAAGGAGTTTGTTGAGTTTGCAGTGAAGAATGCAAAAGATCCAAATAGAGTAGTTTGTCCTTGTTTAAAATGTTGTTTTGGAAAACGTGTTAGAGAAGATGAATTAGAAGGACATCTAGTATGTAATGGAATTGATCAAAGCTACACATGTTGGATAAGACATGGTGAGAAAAAAAAAGGAAACATTAATTTTGAGAATAGTTCGACATATGCTTCAACTGACTTCGATACAGATACATATGAGCCGGATCGAGTTGATGAGATCGCAAAAGCAGTTGAAGAAGATCTTCGAGATTGTCCTAAAATGTTTGAAAGTTTGTTGAGTGATGCAGAGAAAGAATTATATAATGGTTGTACTAAATTCACAAGACTGTCGGCGATATTAAAGTTGTACAACCTAAAAGCGAGTAATGGATGGTCTGATAAAAGCTTTACAGAATTATTAACACTCATAAAAGATATGTTGCCAGATGATAATGAACTTCCCAGTCGAACCTACGAGGCTAAAAGGATTTTGTGTTCTATTGGCATGAGTTACGAAAGGATTCATGCGTGTCCTAACGATTGCATTTTATTTCGAAATGAATATGAACTACTTAAGGCGTGTCCGAAATGCAATGTCTCTCGATATAAGAAGAAAGAATCTACTCCAGCAAAAGTCGTGTGGTATTTTCCTATAATACCAAGATTTAGGCGCATGTATCGCAGTGAAGATGATTCAAAACACTTGACATGGCATGCAGATGAAAGAATTAGAGATGGAATGTTTCGACACCCTGCAGATTCCCCACAATGGGCAAAAATTGATCACGAGTATCCTGAATTCGGGATAGAGTCAAGAAATCTAAGACTTGCACTTTCTACTGATGGAATGAATCCACATGGTCTTCAAAGCATCTCACACAGCACGTGGCCTGTGATTTTGGTAATATATAACCTACCTCCATGGTTATGTATGAAGCGTAAGTTTATGATGTTGTCTCTGTTAATTTCTGGACCCAAACAACCGGGGAATGATATCGACGTATACTTGACTCCTCTAATAGAAGATTTAAAACGTATGTGGGAGACAGGTGTGGAAGTTTATGATGGGTATAAGAAAGAATATTTCAATTTGAGGGCTATGTTGTTCGGCACAATTAATGATTTTCCAGCATATGGTAATTTATCAGGATATAGCATTAAAGGTCAGTGTGCATGTCCTGTATGTGAAGAGTGTACAAATTGGATGCGGTTGAAACATTGCAAGAAGAATGTGTTTCTTGGACATCGTAGATTTTTACCTTATAGTCATCAGTATCGTTGGTGGAGAAATGCATTTAATGGAAAATCAGAGGAAGGTAAAGCTCCTTTACCACCGACTGGATATCAAATACTTGAAAAAGTACAAGGTTTGACCAATAAATTTGGCAAACCTTTTGCGGGAGAGCTGGTCAAAACTGGGTGGAAGAAAAAGTCAATTTTCTTTGAATTACCATATTGGAAGTCATTGTATATAAGACATTTCCTCGATGTGATGCATATTGAAAAAAATGTATTTGATAGTGTTATTGGTACGTTACTCAATGTTCCAAGAAAGTCTAAAGACGGCATCAACGCAAGATTGGACTTGGTCGATATGGGAATAAGAAATGAATTGGCTCCAGTAAAGAAAGGAAATCGCACATATCTACCTCCAGCCGCTCACACTCTATCTAGAAAGGAAAAAATTGTTTTATGTAAATTTCTACATGAAGTTAAAGTTCCAGAAGGATACTCTTCGAACATTAGAAATTTGGTTTGTATGAAAGACCTCAAGTTAAAAGGTTTGAAGACTCATGATTGTCATATTCTAATGGAGCATTTGCTACCAATAGGTATACGTTCCATTTTACCTGAAAAAGTTCGACTAGCATTAACTAGATTATGTTTCTTCTTCAGGGAAATTTGTAGTAAAGTGATCGACCCTCAGAAATTACCGACATTGCAGAGGGAAATTGTTGTTACTTTGTGTGAGCTTGAAATATATTTCCCACCATCGTTTTTTGATATAATGGTTCACCTTACTGTTCATCTGGTTAAGGAGACACAACTTTGTGGGCCAGCTTATATGAGATGGATGTATCCGATAGAACGATATATGAAAATATTAAAAGGGTACATAAAAAGTAGAAGTCGACCAGAAGGTTGTATTGCTGAACGATACATTGTTGAAGAGGCTGCTGAATTTTGTACTGAATATCTGTCCAATGTTGAATCCATAGGGCTTCCCATGTCTCGTCATTCGGGAAGACTATCAGGAGAAGGGATAATTGGAATGAGACTACTGACTATATCAAGGACAGAATTGGAGCAGGCACAATTGTATGTTCTGCACAATGATGATGAGGTTCAACCGTATGTTACAATACACATAGATCAGTTATCTCGTTTGAACATGAATAGGAATCAAAATTGGATAACTCGAGAGCACAATCGAAGTTTTATACCATGGTTAAAAAATCACATAAAGTCAAAATTTGACATAGACCCCGGATCAATTTCACAGAGATTGAGGTGGCTAGCAAATGGTCCGAGCTTACATGTCTTTTCTTACACTGGTTATGTTATTAACGGCTACACATTTTATACCAAAGAACAAGATAATCAGACCACTATGCAAAATAGTGGAGTCACTCTCGTAGCTGAAGCGATGCATGTCTCAAGTGCAAAAGACAAAAACCCAATATATGCAAATCTATCATATTTTGGGGTTATCGAGCGCATATGGGAGTTAGACTACACAATGTTTCGTGTTCCCATATTTGGTTGCAAGTGGGTCGATAATAATAATGGTGTTCGGATTGATGAGTCAGGATTCTTGCTTGTTGATTTTAATAGGGTGGGATACAAAGACGAGCCTTTTATTTTAGCGTCGCAAGCTCAACAAGTGTTTTATGTCACCGATCCTTCTGATGATAAATGGTCTGTTGTCCTATCGACCAATAAAATAAGTGATGATAACAACAATGATGAAGATGTTGGTAATGATCTTTTATTTGCAACATCACAACAACCACATGAAATTGATTCAACTGATGATGGTTTATATCTTAGAGATGATCATGATGAGGGAATTTGGATTAATCCATCGTTTCGTATTGTAAATGGACAAACAAATGTGAATCCCACCAGGAAAAAAAGAAGGGCATCTTAATGTACATGTTTAATTGTTTTATATAAGCCATGCATGTAATCTGAATTATTGTTGTAATCTAAATTATTGTTCTATTCTGGTTGTATTTGTAATCTGAATTATTGTTCTATTCTGGTTTTATTGTTGTAATCTGAATTATTGTAATCTGAATTATTGTTCTATTCTGGTTCTATTCTGGTTTTATTGAATTATTGTGGTATTATATAATCTGAATTATTCTGGTTCTATTCTTGTTTTATTGTTGTCTAAGAAGGCAAGCATAACCAGTGATTATTGCATGTTTATGTAAATTTGGACAATTACAATTCTTAAGAACTATGCATGTAAAAAAAGTGCATGTCTTTTACAGCGCTTTTTAAAAAAAGCGCTGTAAAAGGCCCTTTTAAAAATTAAACAATGAGACATTTTACAACGCTTTTTTTAAAAAGCGCTGTAAAAGACTTTAAAAATAATAATTAAAAGATAACTAACATGACTTTCTCTAACAGGATTTTCTTCAAACACCTTTTACGCATCATGGGAATCCCCAAAAACACATTGTTAACAAAAACATCAGATCCATTGTTAACAAAAACATCAGACACATTGTTAACAAACCCATTTTTCGCAACATGGCAATGAACCTGAAGATCAAGTTACGATTTAAGAATGAAAGGGAATGTAAAGAGATAAAAAGGACTTTGATGTTTGGTGAAGATTGAAAGAGTTAGCTTTGATGTTTGCGAAGAAGATGCATAAAAGGACTTTAATGTTTGGTGAAGAGGAAGATATTTTGGTGGGACTATGTGGGTTTTGCAGAGCTTGTTTAAAAAATAACATAACAAAACACAAAAATAACATAATAAGGCCTTTTACAGCGCTTGTTGGGATAAGCGCTGTAAAAGAGTCTTTTAAAAATTTAAATAAGGCCTTTTACAGCGCTTCTTTGAACAAGCGCTGTAAAAGGCTATTAAAAAAACATTATATAACATACTAAAACAATGAGGCCTTTTACAGCGCTTGTTTGTAAAAGCGCTGTAAAAGAGTCTTTTTAAAAATTTAAATAAATACGCCTTTTACAGCGCTTTTATAACAAGCGCTGTAAAAGGCTTAGCCTTTTATAGCGCTCTTTGTAAAAGCGCTCTAAAAGGGTTATAAAAAAGCGCTGTAAAAGGGTTATATATATAACAGTAACCTCTTCAGTTTCCTCTTCATTACATAATCTACACTATCATCTCAACCTTCATCGTTCTTCTCTTCTTTTGCAAACCCTATAATCTCGTTCATTACGAACTGTATTTCCATGATCATATCCTTCATTTCGAACCTTATTTCCATCCAAGATCATTTCGAACCTTATATTTTCATTGAAATACGTAACCCTCATTACGTATTTCTTCAAAACCGTTTTTCTGTGACATTTATTGCTGTGAAATTTCTCCGTTCGCTCTTTTCTTTGCATTTCATCCTTCTTCGAACCATTATTCAGGTATTGATGTTATTTATTTTTTGTAATCATTAAAATGCATGTTGAGCTTGTTTAAAATATATATACTGATACATGTTGAGCTTGTTTAAAATAATGCATGATGCATGTTGAGCTTGTTGATGTTATACTAAACTGCATGTTGAACTTGTTGTAGTTAAATGGATACAAACAGAGATTTAGAATGTCAAAATGAAGAAGTTAGCACCAGTAGGACTTATGAAAATGAAGTCAAACGTGGTGCAACTATCATGCAAAAAGTCATTAAAGCTAGGAGCAATGGGACCAAGTTTGAGGTAATACTATACTATACTCTGTTTGCTGTGTATTTTTTTAGGTTTTTTTAATAGCATGTACTTACTATATGAGTTTATTAGGTTGGATGGAATGAAAGTGGTCAGCCAGTTGACCCCCACAGCGCAATGTTTGTGAGCTACATTGGGGCTGTTGTTCGTCAAAATATTCCAATAACAATTGACGACTGGAGAGATAAGGCATTGAAGGATGCCAAAGATATCATCTGGAATGATATTCAAGTAAATTTTTTGATCCAATCTTTTGTCATTTATAAATATTTTCATTGAAATACTTTACTTATAATTTTTTTCATTGCAGGCATCTTTTGTCCTTGATGAGGGACGAAAGAATTATGTATTGAGAGTTGCTGGCAAAATCCATTGTGGATTTAGATCGCATCTCTCAAACTTCTATCTTAAAGATAAAGAAGGAAACACAACAGCTGAACCTCCAAAGATATATCGACATTATATATCAAATGAGGAATGGAAAGCGTTTGTTTCCAAACGTACTGACCCCGCGTTTGTCGTAAGTGATTAATTTATTAGCATTTGTGTGTTTTATTATTTATATTCGCATCGTATTTTAAATTTTTACATAATTGCTATTTTTTTATATAGAACATTAGTAAGGCAAATCGCGAAAGGGCAAGAAACCCGACGCACCCATACAGAAAATCACGTATGGGATATGCACGCCTTGATCAAGGGCTTGTAAGTAATTAAACATCACTTTTATATAATGAATGAATTTGTATTATAAACTATAGTTTCTAACTAATATTTTGTTTTATCGAATAGCGACAAGAGACCCAAACTAATCAACCGTTGGGTCGTCACATCTTGTGGAAGGAAGCTAGGGTAAATAAAGATGGAGTGGTTGATAACCAAAATGTTCAAAAAGTAATAGAACTTTGTGTAAGTATATTATGACTTTAATATTTTTCAATATTGTATTTATCACTTGAATACTTTTTAATATTGTATTTTAAAAATGATAATGAACTTAACTATTTTAATGTTACATGTATTTTAGGAGACCATCTCTCAAAGTTCTGAATGTGAAGAGGGCAACAAGGATAGTTGCCGGGATATTTTGGGCAAAGTTTTTAATGTTCCTGAATATTCCGGCCGAGTTAGGGGGAAGGGATTTGGCGTAACTCCCAGAAGCTTTTTTCCTCAAGAGAAGCGCCAAAAACCTTCCAACGAGGAAGTATTAGAGAAGCTCAGAATCCTATCTGAGCAAGTGGCATAATTGGTGAGTACAAACAAAGACAAGCAACTTCCGGTTCAGCTCCAAGGTGAACTACAAATGGAGAGTGAAAGCGGGAGTTGCAACGTCGGTTTGAAAATTATTCCCGAGGTAATTAATTACTTACTTGCTTACGTAATTACTTATGCATTAAACAATATTATATATTAACTGTACTTATGTTTTAACTATTGATTTAGGGTGTCACTTCGTGTTTTCTATACTTGTCCTCGCCCACTCATCGGAAGGTGGGAAAAGCAAAATTGTACAATACTTTGGGAGAAGTATTGCACAATACTCCGATCCCAAAGGGCCATGTCAAGGTATCGCCTACTGTTGCTTTCGAACCAACTCCACCGTTGCCGATACCGGACAACGACGGAGATATGCAGTCATTGGGCGAAGCTATCGGTAGTTACGTGGCATGGCCCACTAACCTTGTTGCCCTCATTAAGAGCCCTCCCAGAAACAAATCAGTGACGTCTCCCGATAAGGTTTGTCACATTTATTGCATAAGCTTTGTCAATTTTTTCAGATTCAATAAACTAACATTTAACCTCATTTTTGTAGGTCCAAATAAATAAACCACCCGTACATCCAAAAAAAAGCAGCAAACCTCAAAAATTGGAGGTTAATAGAGCTGCCAATAAAGCTGCCAAATTTGCAGCAATAAAAAAATTGGATCGTGGCAAATCAGTCGCTGCTGCTGCTCCTCCTAAAATAAGTCAGCCACGCCTTGGTAAATACGGGGCGTGTCTTGACATTCAAGTAAAAAAGAACCTATGCAGCAGCGACGATTGCCGCATGATACATATGAATAAAGAAATATTCGGAGAGGAGTATGAGGAATTATTCGACAAGGAGCACGTATACGAGCTTCTCGAACATAAGGAGCTCAGTGCAACTGTAATGAGCTTGTATATAAGGTAAAAAATACTTTTAATTGCATTTATTTGTAATTAATTAAATGTATTGGTAATTAATCTAGTTTAATATTTTCATTGAAGGTTTTTGCATGAGAAGGTCGTGTGCCCTAGGAAATTATCGAATAAATACTCATTCTTCTCTCCGCATAAAACGTCCATGTGGAAATTGGATGAAGACAATGTAAAGAAATACATTGTAAATATGTTTTTAGGAAATATTTCAAAGGATAAATTGTTCTTAGCACCATATAATTCAGGCTACGTAATTTTATCTTTTTTAATTGATGAGAATTTAATTTATTAGTTGTGTATAGACCAAATTGTGTAACCAATTTTTTGTTGTTGTAGGGCACATTGGGTGCTATTTGCAATCAATGCCGTCTCTGAAGTTGTATACTATTTGGATCCCTTGCATGGCGATTACAACAATCACTCCGAAATCAAGACTTTGTTCGACACGTAAGTAATATTCATTTATTTTTGTTACACATATATATAAATAAGTGTTTGTTCATGCTAAAATAATCACATTTATTCATTTTATAGTGCATTAAAAGTTTTTCGAGCTCAAAGAGGTGCGGTAGTGTCGAAGCAAAAGTCTAATAATATTACATGGATCCCAATAAAGTGCCCTCGTCAAACAAACAATATCGACTGTGGGTACTACGTATTGAGATTCATGAAGGAGATTGTTGACAAGAATAAAACTATTATCCCAGAAACGGTACGGTATTTTGATTATATGATTTTCATATATAAATTATCTATATATTTGATACTAACTTAATATAATATGTTCAATTTTTATATTGCAGTACTTTGAACATTCCAGTCCTTCATATTCTGAGCAAGATCTGATGGAATTAAAGGAGGAATGGTGTGAGTATGTGCTTGAAATGAAAATTATTTGATTTTCTAGGAAATAGCATTCTGCAAGGGACTGAATATTATATGGTGCATAGTTATTATATGTATATGATCATAGGACAGTATATAAACTTGCATATGAATATGTTGTAAATTAGATTCAATGTATATTCATACCAAATATGTTGTAAATTAGATTCAATGTATATTCATACCAAATATGTTGTAAATTATTGTGTATCATTGTTCTGGTTCTGGTTCTGGTTGTGTTACTGATTATGTTTCTGTTTTAACATGCACATGAATATGTTCTAAAATTAGTGATTCTGGATGTGTTGTGTTGTGTGAACTGGTTCAAACTAATTTTGGATAAAAAGATAAAAGACAGCGCTTTATAAAAAAAGTGCCATAAAAAGCTAAAAAACGCTTTTAAAATATATACAGGGTTAAAAAAAAAAAATAACACCTTTAACAGCGCTTTTTACAAAAAGCGCTGTAAAAGGTACCCCAAATATGTATTATGGGTATGCCTTTTACAGCGCTTGTTACAAAAAGCGCTGTAAAAGGTACCCCAAATATGTATTATGGGTATGCCTTTTACAGCGCTTTTTACAAAAAAGCGCTGTAAAAGGTACCCCAAATATATGAAATGTGGGTATGCCTTTTACAGCGCTTTTTACAAAAAAGCGCTGTAAAAGGTACCCAAATATATGAAATGTGGTATGTCTTTTACAGCGCTTGTTGTAACAAGCGCTGTAAAAGGTGCATAATAAGCGCGCGTTATAAATGGTGCCTTTAAGAGCGCTTTTTTGAAAGCGCTGTTGTAGCTTTTACAGCGCTCGAATCTACAGCGCTTTTTTTTTGAAAAAGCGCTGTAGAAAGCTTAAAAAAAGCGCCGTAAAAGCGCTTTTTTGGCGTAGAAGAATCTAGAGAGATTTATTATATTGAATATGATTTTAAATTGCAACTCACAACTATATTTATAATCGTAAAGTTCGAATTTTGTAGTCAGTGTAACGAAATTATAATTGCAATTTAGACTACATCCATCTTATTTGACTACGATTTACCACCGTAATATAAATATTTGCAGTATAATTATAACTGTAATCGCAATTTAAAACTTTAACGAAAAATCATTAATATATTTATTAAAATATATCATTTATATTTTACTATAAATAGGGAATAGATAAACGAAGATATTAATTTTTAGAATAACTTAATATCTTTTATAATATTTTATTCTCTATTAAAGTACCTCTAAAAAGTAACACATTACATAAATTATTTCCATTTAATTATATTGTCATTATAAAGTACTCTCTTTAAAAGGAAATATAAACAAAAATTAATATTTTAAAAATTAATGTATTTAATTATGTTATATTAAATTATTAACTTTTTAAATACTGATTTTATTTATGTTTTATTCTAGAACGAGTAAATCAGCTACTA
>JBBPBR010000005.1:29563512-29575575 GCA_037974775.1 Cicer pinnatifidum | reverse complement strand
TATTTTTTAGATTGTCAATTAATAACAATTACTAAATTATTAATAATGTTTAATTTTTTTATAATTATTATTTATAAAATTAATCATGATTTATCAATTGAGTCAAAATTTATATTGTTAGTACATTAAAATTAAATTCAAAAATTTCATAACATCCAACAATTTTTTTGATTAATATTATATATCATTTCCAAATTATTATTCTCCATTTTATATTTAAAATAAAAAATAAAAATTAATATAAATAATTTGATAAAATTATCGTTTAATGTACACCCGAAAAACTAGTTTTCGGATAAAGGGGGTATCATATATGAATTGGTTAATCTTTATTCTGGGATAAAGGATATAATCATAAATACAAATTTTAAGCTAAATATATTTTCCCAAAAATTAGCTTTCAGTTAGATATTGGTTAATGTTCTCAGTATACCCGTTTTTACGATACACCCAATCCACATATGCTTACGTGGCAATTTAAGACAGTCAACCAACAAAAAAGTCAATAAAACAATAAAAAATAAGAAATAAAAAAAAAAAAAAAAAAAATACTTGCGAGTCTTTTTCACCGTAGCCATCGGTCAAAGCTCGCTCACTACTATTATGATTGTCGTCACCGGCATCGACGCCTCGCCATTTCCAGAGTGAGAGAGATGATGAGACACTGAGAATGAGAAATCGAAGGCGAGAATGATAGACCGTTTGGAAGAGAGCCACAGCGGCGCGGTGGGAGACGGCCGTAGAGCTCGATTGAACAATATCAAGTCCCTGTTAAAAATGCCCCCAATTATAAAGTCCCTTTAATTTTTTTATTATTAAATCTCTATTATTAGTCTCTATCAAAATAATTTTTTTAGCTAAGGGAGAGGTTCTAGGGGCTTAGAGGTCTCTAATATTTTGTTAATTTTGAGATTTTTTTCTTGAAAAAAATATTTATCAAAATAAAAATCGAAAATTTCTTATCGAAAAAAATCGGAAATTTTTTATTGAAAAAAATTAGACATTTTTTATCAAAAAAAAAAAATCAGAAATTTTTTATCGAAAAAAAAATCGAACATTTTTTATTAGAAAAAAAAAATCAGACATTTTTTATCCAAAAAAATCGGAAATTTTTTATCGTAAAAAAACCAGAAATTTTTATAAAAAAAAATAAAAAAAAATTATTAGTGAAAAAACTAAAAAACTTTATTTCTAAAAAAAGAAAATAATTCTTTTAAAAAAAAAAAATAGGACTATTGGCCTACTAAGTCCACTAAGTTTTAGAGGGCTTTTAGTTTATGAGTCTTGTTTTTGGAGGCCTTTTAAATTATTAATTTTTTTAGCCCCTTCAAAATGTGGGCTCGGACCAATATTTAGGGGGCTTGTCAAATTAACAGCTCTAAGAGTATCTAATGAATGTTTTAAAATATCGGATGACCGTCTATGCGCGTTCATACATATTTAGCTAGCTTTTAGTTATTTCTCAAAAAAATCTAAAACATATTAAAATTTAATATATAAAAAATTGATATTCTTTATTCAAATTGATAAAAATTATACTAATTAAAAATAATATAATTTAAATTTATTACAATAAAAAATTTATAAACAAATTTGCATTATCTATTTTAATAACATAGATTGACATAATATTTATGATAAATTCTATAAATATGACATAAATAAAATTAAAGTCTCTAAAATATACATATCTCATGAGTAGTAATAAGATGATAATAAATTTTGAATTATTTCTTCACTGCAGTTAATTTATCGATTTAAATTAAATAAATACTGTAATAATATACAATATCAAATACTACATCAAAATAGGAATATATATATATATATATATATATATAATACTTTAAATATATACATATATAAAAAATACTTATTTAATTAAAAAAAGTTAGAAAAAGTATTTTAGGTCAAATATAATTTAAAAATCACCCTTCTCTAATATATTCCTAAAAGAAGGAGAGAAAACTTGGAGGCGTCTAATAATCTTATCTTAATAAAAGAAATTTTGAAAATTTTTATTATAATATCCATTTTTTAAAATTTTGACACCAAATTGCTCCACTTTGAACAAAAAAAAAAATCAAAATGTCATACTTTTTTAAAACTAATAGATGGCCGTATCTTGAATCTGCGATGAGGTGAAGGAAAAAAAAATTCACCTAATAGAAGGTCGCATCCCGATGATGCGACCATGTACTAGTTTTAAAAAAAATTCTTTTTTTTTTTACAATTGGAAAATTGTTTATTTAATAAATTAAAATAATTATAATATTTTAAAAAATAAAGTATTATAAATAAATTAAAATAAAATACACAAAAAATATGGTTGATTAGATGTGTCTGTTCTATATTTTAACAATTTCGTATTTTGTAGATAAATTTAAATTATTTTAACAACTTTATTATGTTTTGTAGATAAATTAGCAACTTAATTACATTTTATTCACAATTTCCTCCAAATTTTTTTCTCGGATCTAAAAAATAAAAATAATTATTATAATAATAATAATTATAAAATAAATTATATTATAATATAATTTACTTTATAATTATTTTTATTATTATTATAATTTTATTTTTATTTTTATTTTTATTAATTTTTATTTATTACATGGGGAAAAAACATTAAGAGGATATTATGAATAAAATATTAATAAGTTGTTATTTTATCTCCAAGACATGATAAAGTTGTTAAAATAATTTAAATTTATCTATAAAATAGGAAGGATTTGTTAAAATAATATAACATGTTCTTTGTTTAGACACATCTAGTCAATAATATTTTTTTTTCAATTTAATGTATTTTATTTTAATTTATTAATAATATTTTTTTAAAATCATTGTAAAAAAAATTTAATTTATTAAATAATTAATTTCCCAATTACAAAAATGAGAAAGAAAAAAAAAATTTAAGGCCAGTACATGGTCCCATCCCCAAGACGTGACCTTCAATTATGTAAAAACATTTCCCTTTAACTCATCACAAACCCAGAGTGCGACCGGTTTACAAAGTAGAGTATTTTGATATTGTCTTATGCGACCAACTTGAAGTTTTTTTCCCCTCATTTTACTAATTAGTTTAATAAATTAAATAAAATCAAAATATTATTAATGAAATACATTACATCAAATAAAAAAAAATATGGCTAGGATTGTTTAAACAAATAACGTGTTATATCATTTTAGCAACTCTCTTTAGTTTGTAGAGAAATTAGCAACTTAATTTTGTTCGCAACTTTCTCCTATTTTTTTTCTAGATCTAATAAATAAAAATCTATAAAAATAATAATAATAATAATAATAATTACAATTAAAAAAAGTGATTTTCTCATTAGATGTGATTTGGTAAAAAAATATAAAAATAATAAGATTGAATATATGTGTCAAAACAAACAAGGTAATGCAGATTCAATTTATCAATCACCTACAAATCACTTTTTTTGCAGCTAAGTCAATATGTGATTTGGTAAATTAATTTACAAATTGCTAAAATGTAAGTAGTGTGATTTGGTAGATTGATTAATTGCTAAAATGAGAAATTTGGTAAATCACATTTACCAATCCGGCAAAACGCTTACAATTTGGTAAGTAGCAGTAAATAGCAAATTGATTAATCACAAACTATTAAAATTAAATTTTCCCATTAAATTTAATTTGATAAATTGATTAATTTTCTCATTAGTTTATAAGTTAATTTAGCCACACAAAAATAGTGATTTGTGAGTGATTCCTAAATTGAATCTACATTATTTTGGCACATCTATTCAACTACTGCGTTAATTTTGTTATATTTTTTTTGTTCAATTTAATGTATATTATTTCATGTTATTAATATATTTTACTTTTTTTTAATTATAATAATAATAATTTTTATTATTATTATTAATTTTTTTTAGATTCAAAAGAAAAAAAAAATAGGAGAAAGTTGTGAATAAAATATAATTAGGTTGTTCATTTATCTGTAAAATAGGATAGAATTGTTAAAATAATTTAAATTTATCTACAAAATAAATAATTTTTAAAATAATACAACACGTTGCACATCTACTAAACCATATTTTTATCTTCACTTTAATTTATTTTATTAATATAATTTTGTTTTTTAAATATTATAATTATTTGTAATTTATTAAATAAATAATTTTCCAATTAATAAAATAGATAAAAAAAAAGTTCAAGGCAAGTACATGATCGCATCTTGAAAATGCTACCTTCTATTATGGGTGAAAAAATAGGACATTATGATATTTTTGTTTTGAAGTGGGAGATTTTAATTAATTAAAAAAAAAAGATATTCTAATAAAAAATCCGAATAACAACCCATGTTAATCGCAGGGTCCCAGCCCTTTTCTCTATATAATAAGTACATTGAATACAACGCATCGAGAGAAGCATCAGCCGCAAAATATATATTCAGACTACAAACTCTTATTTAGTCTGCGCTCTCTCAAAAACTTAGATATTTGTTTTATTATTAAAATCACACACATTGATTTGATGGCCCTTCAACAATACAATTTTTTCCCAACAGATTTCTTCTATCCTCGTCCACAGAAGTCTGCTGCCACTTTGGAAACTAAGTTTTCACCGAAAGAAGAAAATGAGAAGCAGAAGAAACAAGCGATGAGTGGAAGAAGCATTATCAAAGTCCCTCCTTCTCATCATGCTCTTTTTTGCACTCCAAATTTGCGTTCTCCAATTGACAAGGAATTATTCAAATTCTCCACACAGCCACTTTCTTGGTTAGTTCCATTAGAATAAAAGGAAAATGGTCGCGCTTTCTGCTGCTGATTGTTACAAAAGGTGTTTGCTAAACAGAAAGAATAATACGTATGACCCTTATAAATTGGAACGGTCCATAGGAATGTTCTTTTACATTCTCAATTATGTATAATATTCCAATAGGAAAGCTCTTTTCTAATTTTTCAGTAGTAAAATATTTTCTTTCACACTTTTTCTTTTCTTTTGTTATACATAGATTATATAATTTAGATTAATTAATTACGTCTCGGATTAAATATCTATCTTATACAATTAAAACTATGATTATATTTATGAATTTAATTTATATATACAGTTAGTATAGATAATTCTTTCACTGTCAGTCAATCATAAAAGTTTGATTGTCAATCAATCATAAAAGTTTGATTATTAAAGACGTTTGACTTTTATAATTATAGTATTTTTAAAATCATGTCAATAAATGATTGTGATGTACTTATAATATATAACTTTTTATACGGCTATTGGGTATTCACATGTAAACCGACTAAAAAAAATATTTAAATATGTTTTTAGTTCCTATAAATATAACAGTTTTTAATTTTAGTTCTTATAAAAAAAAATTATTTGGATTTGATCCCAACTTTATTTTTGATATTTAACGTCAAATGGAGGTTACAAAAACGTGAGTTTTGACAAAGGGAAATATATTTTTTGTACCTACAAATGTAACACTATCCAGTTTTAGTCCCTATAAAAAATTTTGTTTGGATTTCTTCGTATTTTTCATCATCAATCAACAACTTAGAAAGTGAGTTTCATCATCTTCATCAACCCAACAATCCATATTTTTCCTCACTCAACTCAATCTTTTTCCCTTTATTATTCATACCTCACCTAACCCAATTTTTTTATCAATAATTGTACCTCCAATCTCATCTTTTCCCTCTATTATCTCAAAAAAATATCAACTTTATCTTTGAAAATTAACTATTTAAATGATTAACAAAATAGAAAATTAATCGGTACAGACTTAAAAAGGATTAACTTTTTTTTTTTTTTATATTACCCATTTGTTCAAACGTCTCCTGTCGATTCGTATTCAAAGATTTTCAGGGGTTAGGGGATGCACATAAGGTGTTTGATGAAATGTCTGACATAAATGTTGTTGATGGTAAGTCCGAGGACGGGTTTTTTAAACCTTCAGTTTTAAGTTGAGCAAAAGAGTGAAAGAAAAATATGAAAGAAACACACACAATTTTATACTGGTTCACCCAAAGATGGCTACGTCCAGTCCTCACACCCTTGTGAGATTTTACTAATGTTCAAACAGATCAACCTCACGCTGACGATGTTTACAGAATGTGTATTTTTTAGCTTCACCAAGCTTACAATCAATTTTCAAATATTTCCAAGTGTATCTCACAAGGAAACTACAAAGTGATATGAGAGTGATTGATACTTAATACTTTCTCAAAGGATTTATAAAGATATAGTGTAGGATTAAAGAAAGTATGAAGTGAGGATGGGTATTGCTCTTGATAGCTTTAAGATGCGTGATCTTTTTATGCAATTGTGTTGTGTATATAATGATGGAGAGATTGCTGCATTTTATAGAGGTCCAATCCCTTTCATAACCGTTGGAATTTATTACAAAAGATCCAAGGTTTTTCATCATAATTACAGAACTGCCATTCAGCTTGTTCTTGGACTGGCAGAGGCCATCCTCGCGCATGCACAACTTCCTTGAAACTTGATCTTGAGATGTCCTTGTCTATTTTCTTTTGCAAGGCTGTTTCTTTGACCATGTGAGCTACAACCATTTAAAAAACTTTAAGAACTATGTTGATTTCAACTTTTGAGAGTAATGTTGATAAGAGAGAAAGCTACCCTCTTACATAGGACTGTCATCCTCCAGTACGAGGATCAGATCTGCCATCAACATGTGATCTTCCATTTTTGGCTTGTTTGTTGTTGCCTTTCTTTAACTTGACTTCTTTATGTATTCATTCGTGCAAGCACAATAAATGGTCTGATTTTAGCCTTTGCACATGCTTGATGGGTTGCTTTCAACTTTGCTGAACCATCCTCAGCCTAGTTTGTCATCCTCTAGACTTAGATCTGGCTATACTCGTCCTTTTTCTTTTGACCTTCTAACTGCTTTATTTCAAATATTTTTATTTATTCATTCTTTTACATTGTTGTACATTTCTTTAATGAATAAAAGCATTTGTTCTGGTGAGGACACATATTGTGTAGATTTGAAGATTAGGCCATCCTTGCCGTTTTCCATTCTCAGCATTTTTCATCCTCAGATTTGATCAGATTTATCTTCTTTTTGCCTTAATGATAAATAACCTATTTTCTTATATGAATACACTCAAAAGCACATATTAGTCATTAACCACAATCATAATCTCTTAAGTAATTTTGTTATCATTAAAATTATTTGAAATATTTTGTCTCAACAGTTCCGGCTTGGAACGCGATGATTTATCCTCATCTTTGAAAATTAACTATTTAAAAGATTAACAAAATAGAAAATTAACCCATAAAGACTTAAAAATGATTAAAAAAAATTATATTACCAGTTGTTCAAAAGTCTCTTGTCGATTGATATTCGAAGATTTTGAGGGGGTTAAGGGATGCATAGAAGGTGTTTGATGAAATATATGACATAAATGTTGTTACTTTTACTGTTTTGGTTTATGGGTATTTATGAGTTGGTGATGTTGGGAGTGGTTTGAAGGTATTTGATGAAATGGTTGAACGAGATGTTTCGGCTTGGAACGCGCTGATTAATTTTCATCTTTGAAAATTAACTATTTAAATGATTAAAAAAAATAAAAAATTAACCCGTGTTGGCTTAAAAATGATTTTTTAATTTTTTTTTAGATAATAAAGGGAAAAGATGAGGTTGGAGGTTGAGTTATTGATAGAAAAAATTGAGTTAGGTGAGATATGAATAATGAAGGGAAAAAGATTGAGTTGGGTGGGGAAAAATATGGATTGTTGGGTTGATGAAGATAATGAAACTCACTTTCTGAATTTGTGATTTATGGTGATGAATACGATAAAATTCAAACAAAATTTTTTATAAGAACTAAAATTGAACAATGTTATATTTGCAGGGACAAAAAACATCTTTAAACCAAAAAACTACAATGTCATCCAAAATTTGTCAACTCATGTTTTTGTAAGATCCACGTGACGTTAAGGATAAAAAATAAAGTTTTTTGATACTATAGGGATGAAATCCAAACAAAAAAATTTCCAGAAACTAAAATTGAAAAATGATATTTATAGGGACCAAAAACATATTTAAACAAAAAAACTACAATGCAATCCAAAAGCATCAAAAACCACACAAAAGCAAATATTATTATATGTGTTTAGATCTTTTATATGAAAATGACTATACGGATCCGTCAAATATTTTTTGGGTCTCAAATTTTTTTATACAGTACCTAAATATGTTATATAAAATGTTGACTCTTTTTAATAGGGATGTATAAAAGATGAGTTATGTCAGGTTTGGTGTGTCCCTTACCCAGTTTCAATATTTGATCGAGACAAATTTTAAACTCTAACTCATCCTTTAACTCGATTAAACCCGATAAGTTGCAGATTCATTAAGGACGAGACAAAATAAAGATGATACTGAGTTGGTCTCAAGACGAGACGCCAAATAGTAATCCTTAAATTTATTTTAGAAAAAACAATTAAAAATAAAGAAACCCATAAAAAGTCACATATGGTGTTCACTTATCAATTCATCCGAGAATAGTAACTCATAATATCATTATACAAACTAGGGGTGGGAATAGGTCAGGCCACGCCAGGCTTTGAAAGGCCTGAGCCTGACCTACGATTTATTTTTTCGGCCTAAGCCTGGCCTACGGCCTATCATAGACTTTTTTTTCGGCTTGACCTGGAAGCCTTTTTAAAAGCCTTTTATAAACGAATCCATTATTACCTCTTAAACAAATGAGAAACAACTACTGAGTGATTTACTAATTGAACGGTTACCGAATATGAAATGACTACCAAATATAGAACCGCTACCGAATATAGAATGACTACTAAATATGGAATGATTACTAAGTGATTGTCTAATTGATAGAATTTAATATAGAAAAATAATATTATTAATATAATAATAAAAAATAATATTAATAAATAATAAATATATATAGACCGCCCTGTTAGGCCTAATAGGCTTTTTTATAAGCCTGAGACTGACCTATTTAAATAAATAGACTTTAAAAACAGCATGAGCCTAGTCTTTTTATTAAATAGGTTAGGCCAGGCCAAACCATAAGCAGGCTAGGCCATAGGCCCCTACGGACGGCCTAGCATATTCTCGTCCCTAATACAAACTATAAATTACTAAGTTAGTGATCCAATATATTGGTGATTTTTATAGAGGAAATCAATAATAACAAAAAATAATTATTTTGTCGTTAAAGTAATTTGAGACGGGTAATTTAAATTTGGTCTTTTTTCTATCTTGTCCTTGTCTTGTCCTTATTTATTTATTTTTTTTAAATCGGGTCAGACTCAACTCATTGCTTACAAACCAAGATGGATTCGTAGGATTGCCCGGGTCTTATACACCTCTACTTTTTAAGTAGCTAGAAGGTTAATATTAGCTTGAAATTATATTGAGATATTATTTATAATTTAAACAAAATAATTTGAGTTTTAATTAGAGGCTGAATTTTTAAAATTAGAATAAAACCTCCAAAATGTTTGAGGCAGTCTTACATATATATATATATATATATATATCAATTTTAGTACTTATTTATTTTTTAGTAGTATTAGATATTGCTTTAATCTATTATTTTTTGGTATTAATTTTTATTAATAATATTTATTTATTTAATTTAATTTGTTACTTTCACATAAATTTATAATAATTATAATAATAGTTGATATTTTATAATTATAATTTAAACCACATTAATTCAGATCTTTAAAATGCCATCCACATCCCACTTTTTAATTGAATTTTTTTTTGTCTACACTACCCTTTTAAAATTCGAAGTTCAACCCGATAAGTAAAACCTATGTATGGACTGAATTCGGATACTACCTCAATTATTTCACATTAAATAAAATCCATTAATCAATTGCAATCACTTGATTAAAAATACACTTTTATTATAATAATTTTATTAAAGTGTATAGAAATATTAATGTGCTCGTCTGCTTTTATAAATAAAAAAATAATCAATAAAGTTAAAAGAAGATAAGATTTATACTAAAATTTAGTATATAATATATAACATTATCTTTAGAATATTTAATTAAATAAAGAATGATAAAATTAAAAATAAAATAATCTAAACAAAGAGTAAATTTGATAGAAAAAATACATCAAAACTTGATATTTTTTTATGTAGACAGACATTATCATATTTTTTTATAAAATTTGTTGGAAACGATGATAGTTAAAATTAGTGATCTCAATTGAAAAAGTAAGAAAGTCTCACACATGAGAGATTACACACATTAATAGTGTTTATGAGGTGAAGGTATGAAACCCTAAGAGATACTCAAATTTTATGATATTTAGTAGCTATTGTTATCTTGTAAGTATTCTGCGTTACATTATGTAAACAATGTTTATCTCTATTTCTGTTTGTGCCAAGGCAGAGACGATCTACAGAGATTTTATAGGGGAGTAGCAATTAGCACAATAGGTTAGGTTTTAGGACCACAATGAAGCATACATGTGCAAACTTGCTTGACAACTTGTGGCCAATCCAGAGAAACTTTGGATGCATGTTATGAAGACTAAATATAAGTGTGGAGGAGAAAGCATGCCAAAAATTGTCGTCAGAACAAACTCTTCTGCTACCTGGCGAGCAATTGTGAATGTATGATTGAATGTCTGCAATAACATTTTCAGGATAATTAAAGAATGGATCATATTTATGATAACTTGATGGAACGGTTTGGGCCTATTATTTCTCAATCGAAACTGGATTATCCGGCATCGAGCTACAACTATCAATCGGATTGAAATTGGGATATAATTTTTCTCTATATTCCTTCTTACACGAGGCAAGCCATTGAGCTTGTGCAACAGTCTACAGTAGAGCTAAATGATATGCTCTTTTGGATACCAAATACTAATAATGAAGCTATGAATGATCTAATGTTTGCTAAGGTGTGGAATTGGAAGGGGTAGCTAGAATCAAAGCTACCCTTTGGAAGATGGCTCATTGTAAGTTATTTACTAATAAGGGAAGAGTTTGCAAATGCAATGGCCACATATATCCTGTGTTGTAGGTGCAATGAGGCTCCTAATACAATCATTCATATACTTACAGATTTCTAAGATACTAAGGAACTCTGGTCTAGAAACATTAAAGAAGAATATTTGAGTAATTATTTAATCTTGACCTCTTTGCATTGTTGGACTAGAATCTATCCAATAATGATGTGGGTAATATTCCTTGGGATTGGAAGACCTTATTCGGTGTTGATGTGGCTGCCCTGTGGGAAGATCGTAACAAGTTCATATCCTCTCAAACTTCAGAAATGAGAGATAAATAGTGGATTTTGATTCGCGACCAAGTCCACAATATAGTTTTTGACCTAAGTCACCCTCTGGCCTCAAAAGGAACAAACATCACAAGATGTCACAAAGTTTGGGCTAAGCCTCCCTCTAGGCATTCACAAGATGTCATTCAATTGAACTTCTTCTAGGTTGTTATCGAATTTGATTCCAAAGTGATTGTTGACATGATTCACCGTGGTTATACCCCAATTATAATACACAAACTATAGTTTTTCATGGTTCGATTTTTTCACATTGTTTTTCTGAAAAATGAATCACCAAAGAAACCATTGAAACTTACAATTAATAAATAAGACAAATGTTTGTTACTAAATAATTAATTTAAATTAGTATTTCTTTTTTTCTTTTTTAAAATAAAAAGAAGAATCATTATAATATATTAATTATAATTTATTATAAAAAATCATACGTGCAAATGTTTGTCACCAAATATTTCGTTAGAATTAATAGCTTTTTTTAATATCATTATATAAAAATGAGAATAACTATAATGCACTAACTATAATTTTAACAAATTAATGTTTTGACCCTATTTCTAACTTTTATTAAAATGAGGCACTAAAAAAACAATTGTAGCTAACTTACAATTTATACACAAAACAAATGTCATAATCAATTAGTTTAATTTAATATTTTATAAATGTCTTCTAAATGTAAACGAGAATAACAAATGTTTGTCCCAAAAACATCGTTAAAATTAGTGTTTTTGATTTTATCAACATAAATATGAGAATTATTATAATATA
>JBBPBR010000005.1:29494265-29551880 GCA_037974775.1 Cicer pinnatifidum | reverse complement strand
TAACAAATCAAAATTAATGAAAATATAAATTTGATGTATTTTTTTCTTCAATTTTCTATATTTTTTTCTTTAATCTAACTTGTTTTATTGGTTTAATTTAATTAACTTTATTTTATTAATATAATTTACTTTATTATTATTATTACTATTATTATTTTTATTAAAATTTAGAATATTATTAAAATTAAAATTATTATTATTTATTAATGTATTTTATTTTATTAATAATTTTTTGAATTTTTAAATATTTTAATTATTTAGAATTTATTAAATAATAAATAACGAAATTAATAAAATGGCAAAAATATATATATATATATATATATATATATATATATATATATATATATATATATATATATATATATATATATATATCACAAGTTCGCATCCCCGGTATATTAAGGATGAAAAAAAAAGTTCTACACGTAGCATCCCCATATTGCGATCAACAACTGGGACAAAAATTCTGTATATTTTTTTTTAAAGTGGAACATTTTGTGATAAAAAGAAAAAAGGGACATAGATGTCAAAATCCCTTTTTTTAATATCCCAAAATGCTACATTCAATAAATTTTTTTCATTTGCTAATAGATAGATAGTCGCATCGCGGAAAATTTTTGTCATTTAATAAATATTGTATTTATTATTATTTATTTTTATAATTATTTAATAAATTATAAATAATTAAAATATTTAAAAATCTAAAATACTATTATGAAAAAACATTAATAATAATAATAATAGTAATAAATTTAATAATATTATAAATTTTAATAATAATAATAATAATAATAATAAGAAAATATATTAATACTTTAAAATAAAAATACATTAAATCAAAAGAAAAAGAATACATCAATTTTGAGTAGATGTGAGCGTTTAGACAATGTTTTCTAGTATGACTAGATACCTGACATAATTCGCACTTTCTTGGGACTCTATCCGTAGTTAGGGATGGAAATAGGTTATGTCGTCCGTAGGGGCCTATGGCCTGACCTACTTATGGTCTGACCTACTTATGGCCTGGCCTACTTATGGCTTGACCTATTTAATAAAAAGGTTAGGCTCAAACTGTTTTAAAAGCCTATTTATTTAAACAAGTCAGGCTCAGGCTTATAAAAAAACCTATTAGACCTGACAAGTCGACCTATATATATTTATTATTATTATTATTATTATTATTATTATTATTATTATTATTATTATTATTATTATTATTATTATTATTATTATTATTATTATTATTATTATTATTATTATTATTATTATTATTATTATTATTATTTATTAGGCTTAATTGCAGTTTTGGTCCCCCTATTTTAGTTGAATCGCAAATGTAGTCCCCCCATTTTGTTTCTCCCCAGTTTTGGTCCCCTAAACAGAATTTTGGTCCAAAACTTGATGAAATTTCATTTTGTATAGCCGTACTACACCATTTATAATCATAGATTTAAGGTACAATTGTTGCAAATTAGATCTTGAGACATTGTTTGACTTAAATAAATGCAAAAAAAATAATATTTCACCAAGTTTTGGACCAAAATTCTGTTTGGGGAACCAAAACTGGTGAGAAACAAAATGGGAGGACTACTTGCGCGATTCAGCTAAAATAGGGGGACCAAAACTGCAATTAAGCCTTTTTATTATTATATTAATAATATTATTTTCTATTTTAAATTATATCAATTAGGCAATCACTTAGTAATCATTTCATATTCAGTAGTCGTTCCATATTCGGTAGCGGTTCTATATTTGGTAGTAGTTTCATATTCGGTAACTGGTCAATTAGTCAATCACTTAGTAGTTGTTCCTTATTTGTTTAAGAGGTAATAATGGTTGCGTTTAAAAATCCTTTTAAAAAGGCTTCCAGGCCAAGCCAGACTATGAAAAAGGCCAAGCCAGACCGAAAAAAAAGTTTATGATAGGTCGTAGGCCAGGCTTAGGCCGAAAAAATAAATCGTAGGCCAGGCTCAAGCCTTTCAAAGCCTGGTCTGGCCTGGCCTATTCCCACCCCTATCCATAGTATCTATTTCGATTCTAATGCATTTGGTCTTTATGCAACCTTTCTTGACTCTCTATATTAGTGGACTGTGACACACCTTAACACCTTCATATTGTGGCCAATATCATTTGTTTGATATGGGTTGGAACGTTTCGTTGTAGACTTTTAGTACTATTTCCACCTTGTATGAAGTAACAATGCCGATTTACAAGGAAGGGGGGTTTGAATTGTAAATGCACCTTTTAAAAATTTCTGCTAAAACTTAAGAATATAACTCAAGAATGATCTTGGTTAGGGAAACAGAAAACGGAAAACGTTCTTGGTTTTTACCAGAAAACGGAGAACGCTCTTGGTTAGCTTTAAAACAGAAATTTAGTTTATGTTTTATCTCAGTTAATCGATTAAGCTTAATAAATAAAGAGATAAGAGAAAGAATACCACACGCAGATATATTCTGGTTCACCCAACGTGGGCTACGTTCAGTCCTCACAACTTGTGAGATTTTCCACTAAGTGTTCAAAACAAAGAACCTTCTTGGTTTTACAACACCTAGTTTAGATCAACCTTGATCTGTCACAAGCTCTATTTCTTTCCACCCAAAAAGTAAATTAATCACCTATCGATCTTGATAGGATTCGTTACAATCTATTCAAACTATACTTAAACTCTTATAGTTTGAGTTTTACAATAATGATAAGATTGTTTTGATAGAATCTAAGATGTCTCAACACTTGTTTGAGATTTGATTCTTTACAAAGAATTCAGTAGTAATATCATAGTGAGATAGAGAAATTTAGAACTAATTCTTCTTTGCGAAAATGATAATTTCAAGTATGTGAATGTGAATGATTTATGTGACTTTGATAGCACTTGAAGTTCTGCATTTTTCTTGGACAATGGCCTTGTTTTTATAGGTGATTTGTCCTTTTTGACCAAAACCATTAAATATGATTAAAAATAATCCAGGCTTTGAATATTTTGAATCTATTTTGGCTGATGTTGTTACTGTAACACCCCGGCCATTCCCGTTCCACTCAGTTGAAAATAGCGAGTTTTTGGCTCAATTTGTAGTGGGATATGTGTGGAGGCGGTACTTATCCCCCGGTAACGGGAATGGCCGGAGTGTTACAAAAAAAGAAAATATTTTGATTTAAGACATTACTCAAAAATATTTATTTTCTTTCGAAACAATTTTTTTTTTGTAATTCATCATATAATCAATAAAATTTCACTGGTAAATAGTTTGATTTTATTTTAAGAAATAACACAACACAATTTACTTGATATTATTATTATTATTATTATTATTATTATTTTTGCAAAGACAATTTACCAATTATAGAAAATGTTCACTTACGTCTTAAAATAGAATAATTCAAGTTTTTCCTAGCGGAAGGACCCCGCCTCGCATTTCTATTTAAAATCGACCATAAAGGTAAATAACTTAAAAAAATAAAATAAAAATATACCACATCAATCTTATCACTGCAAATATTATTTTTATTTATTTATTAAAATACCCATTTTTTCCACGTGTGCGCGCCAAGCAAACGTCATTAATGCAATTCTTCAAAATCCTTAGTACCTAAATTTTGGTGTAAGGGGCCAGTTCATCCCACAATAAAATCAAACCATACAATAAGTTAACAACCATAAAATAAAAATATAAAATCTTTTTGTAATAAAAAATTTAGAGAAATGATATATTTTTTTATAATTCGTAAGAGTGTATGAAAAGTTATAAAATATATATAAATAACTCCAGTAATAACGCACCTTAGGATAAATAATGATATAAAAATAACAATGATAATAAAATGTATGCAAATTATACATGCTCCTAAACATATATGATCCGGATATAGCCAGCCACTAAGGCGTCCACACATAAGTCACTCATACCAATGGGGAAAATTAAAAAAGCCACTAAGACGTCCACAAAGATGCATATGATATGTCATGACAATGATAATGATGTTCGAAATGTACAAATCACTAGCCACTTAGGCAACCACAAAGAAAGAAAATCATAACACAAATAATCAACCACTTAGGCACCATAAAGAAAAACTATTCAAACCCAGATCACCAGCCACTTAGGCAACCACAAGGACAAATCATTCCAGATCAAATTTTTGTAAATCACACAAACATCAAATTTACATTATCATGGATGTTCATAGTTAGAACTCAATAACTTCAACACATCAAATATGTACGTGAACAAATATCTCAATCACCACTTTTATTTTAATAATTCATATGATTCGTTTTTGACTACGTTTTATTGGTAACAATTAAAACTCATATCACCAAGAACACAATAACAACATAATTTTCATTCATTTCACTATACAGTTTTCAGCATTCTAAAAATGGACTATTCGTTAATGCATTCAATAATCAATTTTCTCATATCATTAAAATAAAAATATAAACTTTTCATCAATTTTCTCGAGACACATATATTGTTCATAAAAGTCAAGTTTTTAAATTTAAAATACTCAAAAGTCAAGACTTAAAATCAAATACATCATAGTAAACATATTATGAATCATAACATTATAAAAAATTATAATTTCATAATTAAATGCTCTAAAACACGTAAAGTACTAAATATTTTCACTACAAACATATTTATCAAGGCATAATAATAAAAATATAACTCTAAAAATTAATTTCATCAAGATAGAGGTATTACAAAAAAACAATCAAAGCATTATATTTATTTCTTTACGACGAAAATAAAATCAGTCTTTTTCTTTTAAGACATCCAGACATCATATCAATATCTTACGATTCACTAATTTAATATCTACACTTACTCTGCATGGGGAAAAGCCCTTACCTCGAGTGCTTCCCTTCCAGGTGAACTATATCATCCTCGAAAATTTCAACAAGATGAAGGAACAAAAGTTTAGAACTTCGATCCGAATGTGAGGGAATGTGAGGATGGTTGTTTGAGTGACTTAGAAAATATTTGAGATAAATATAATGTTGGTAATGGTGTGTCCTACGAAGGAGAGGTGTTTGTGACTAATAAAAGAGGAGTGTAATTGATCAGAGAGAAGGAATAATTCCCTTCATTGAGTTTAATTGCCCACATGAATACAAAATTCAATTGGAATAATGTCATTCAATGACCAACTGTTGAGAATTAATTGACATTCCTGTATTTATTCTTGTTAGTTACACATTTGAATGGACACAAGAGTAGTGTGGGTGATTCAATTTTGACTTTGTCAAAATTGACTTGATCATTGTTCACTCTAAGACAGATATTTCTACGAGTTTTAATTAGTTAATAAAAAAATCCCAATAATTAATTAATTAATATAAAAATTCTTCATCAAATAATCAAACATCCAATGAATAATTATTCTATTATCGTCACACTAAATTAATCAAAAAGAATAAACAAAACTAAGGGTTTTAATTTAATTAATTAAAATAAGGGTGTTACAGTTACAACTTTGATAAAATTGTTTGCCTTTGAGTTTAAAAATTTCTAAAGCTTGTCACTCAGTTATTGATGTTACAACTTCGATCTAGAACCTTGAATCTGTCCAAAACAATTTGATGAATGCTTATAAACCTTTGCAGAAGTAAGGAAATCAAAACTAGAATTCTACATAAATGGAGATTGATTATCAATCTGGTATTGGCAGTTTGAACTTTCTGGAGATTGATGATCAATCTGAAGAATCAGTTTGATTTTTCTGGATGTCTTCCTGATGTCTTTTGTACAAATCAAGATTGATTTAGCTTTCTTGACAGTTTGGCTAACAATGTTACAAACTATTTCAACTAGCTTGATTTGAGACCTTTTATCTCAATGATTTGAAAGCCTTCTTTGACTGAGATGATACCTGTTTGTTCCTTGCCATGTACTGATGAACATAGTATAAAATTCAGAGGCAAAAGCTTTGTTAAAGTAATGGAGATTGATTGGTCAAGTTATTGTGACAATCACTCTTGAATCTGGAGATCATTCTCCATTTTGTTCAGAATGTTCTTGTTTCTTTGTATGTTCAGTTTTTAACTATTTTCTTTGCTTTGTTTGATTCATATCTTTTAATTAACACACTCAAAAGCACATATTAAATTAACATAACATTTTTAGAATCATAATTAACATTCTTAATTAACCTTTGTTTATTTTCATCAAAACTTTAATTTGAGAGTTTGTTTCAACATTGTACAAATCAGGTATAAGGCTCCAATAATCATATTTGATGCTAGAACATGCTGCTATCACATGTGAACAAGGCATATGTTTATCTTGATATTTCCCACAATCGCACCACTTGTTAGAAACGTTTACACTGAAATGACCAATTGGTCGCCCTTCTCTTGGAACTACTATCTCGTGGACCATGAAAGTATGGTTGCTCCGATCAAAACTATTGACTCTATGACTATTTGATTTACGTATTTCCGATTTCATAAAAGTTATGCATGTTTATGTGTATACTTGACCAGAAGCTAAAATTGATGCGTGTTGTTTTCTCATGGTTGGAAAGAGTGTCCCTGTTTTATAATATGTTGATTGGACCAAAGCAGTGATGGGAAGGTTGCGTGGTCCTTTTAATATTGCGTTCCTCGACTCCACCAGGTTGGTGGTCATTTGACCCCAACAACTACCTCCATCAAATGCTTGAATCCAATCTTGTCGCGATATATTGTCTAACCATTTCAAAGCTTCTGGGTTTACAATGCCAATTTCTCTGCGGTAGTATCGATATGTAGGCTCATTGATTGAGTGGCCTGTATGGAAACAATAACCAATGTATTATTACACTAATTATAAAACTTAATAATTTAATTTTTCATTAATAATAAGATGTAAGAATTAAATTATTATCCATAGAAATAACTTTTTTCTCCAAAGCATTATCCTTAAATTCCCTTGCAAAATGTTGTGAAATATGTTGGACGCATAACACATGCTTTGACGGAGTATGTAAAATTGTCTTACAGTGCTGGTGATTTTGGCATGGTAAAAATGGGAGATGAAAGAGTATGTAAAATTATTAGTATGGAAGATGTTTGGGTTGAAACTGGGATTGGTTGCAAGCTTCAATTGAAGAATGTTAGACATGTTCCTGATATTCGTCTCAATTTGATTTCAGTGAAAGCCTTGGATATTGTTGGTTATCACACTTACTTTGGTGGTGGTGGTATATGTAAAGTCACCAAATGGTCCCTAGTGGTTGCAAAGGAGAAAAGTTTCACTTCTCTCTATAGGATGCCTACGAAGCTATGCAAGGAAGAAGTGAATCCAATTGAAAATACATCTTCTAATTTATGGCATATGTGCCTTGGTCACTTGAGTGAGAAAGGACTCAACATACTTGCAAAGAAAAATTTTCTTCCTGTGAAAGGTACGCCTTTAAAAACATGCACTCATTGTTTCGCTAGAAAACAACATAGAGTTTCTTTTCATAATACTGATCCTCATAGGAGGCAAAACATTCTTGATTTAGTTCATGTTGATGTTTGTATGATGGATAGTAAATCTCTTGGTGATACATCATATTTCGTTACTTTTATTGATGACCATTCTAGAAAAGTGAGGGTCTTTCCTTTGAAATATAAAGACCGGGTATTTGGAGTCTTCAAGCATTTTAATGCAAGTGTTGAAAGAGAAAAGGGAACAAAATTGAAATGTGTTCAATCAGATAACGGTGGTGAATACAGAGGTCCATTTGAAGAGTATTATAGAGAACATGGAATCAGGTTTGAGAAAACAGTTCTAAAGACACCTCAACATAATGGTGTTGCAGAGAGAATGAATCGTACGATTAATGACAGAATCTGATGTATGCTCTCTCATGCAAAATTATTAAAACCCTTTTGGGGTGAAACAATGAAAACTGTAGTTGATTTGATAAATCTTTCTTCTTCTACTCCACTTGATGGTGATGTTCCAAATAGAGTGTGGATAGAGAAAGATGTCTTTTACCGTCATTTGAGAGTTTTTGGCTGTAGATGTTTTGTTCACGTTCCAAGAGATGAGAGGTCCAAGCATGATAGTAAATCCAAACAGTGTATATTCTTCATTTATGGTGATGAAGAATTTGGTTGTAGATTATGGGATCCAGTTGACAAGAAAATTATCAGAAGTCGAAATATGATATTTCTTGAAGACCAGACTGTTGAAGATTTTGATAAAGCTATAAAACATAAACCAAATTCAAGAAGTTACATTGATGTTGCGTATAATCCCCCTATAGAAACTCTTGTTGATGGGAGAGATATACAGGTAGATGATGAGAATGTAACTGATGATCATGTGCCTCACCATGATGAGTAGATTCCAGTTGAGCCACCAGTTGAGTTTGATTTGAGAAGATCTACTAGAGAACGTCAACCTTCTCAAAGATATCCTCCACATGAGTATGTGATGATCACTGATAATGGAGAGCCAGAGTACTATCAAGAAGCTATTCCAAATGTTGATAAAGAAAAGTGGTTGAAGACCATGCAAGAAGAGATGAATTCGTTGCATGAGAATCACGCATTTGATTTGGTAAAGTTGCCTAACCGTAGAAAAGCATTCAAGAATAAATGGGTATACAAGATAAAGGTAGAAGAGAATAGTTCTCAACCAAGATACAAAGCAAGATTGGTTATGAAAGGTTTTAATCAAGAAAAGGTATTGACTTTGATGAAATTTTTTCACTTGTGGTGAAAGTTTCCTCTATCCGAGTTATGCTTGGGTTAGCAGCTAGTTAGAACTTAAAAGTTGAACAAATTTATGTGAAAACTACATTACTTCATGCTGATTTGGAGGAAGAGATCTATATGGAGCAATGAGAGGGTTTCAAAGTCAAAGATAAAGAGCAACGTGTGTGTAAATTGAAGAAAAGCTTGTATGGGCTCAAACAAGCACCTCGAAAATGGTGTAAGAAGTTTGATTCTTTCATGGAGAAACATGGGTATGGTAAAACTAATTTTGACCATTATGTATTTATCATGAAATTCTCTAATGGTGATTATATTATTCTCTTATTATATGTGGATGACATGTTGATTGTTAGTCATGACACAGAAGATCCAATCTTTAAAGAAAGATTTGAACAAGTCTTTTGTAATGAAAGAATTGGGTCCTGCAAAGCAAATTCTGGGTATGAGAATCACTCGTGACAGAAAGAATAATAAATTGTGGTTGTCTTAACACAATTATATTGAGAAGATGTTAGAGAGGTTTAACATGAGCAATTGCAAACCTGTTAGTACTTCACTTGCTACTCATTTTAAATTGAATTCAGATAAATGTCCTATAAGTGAGAAAGACAAAGAAGAGATGAAGAAGGTTCCTTATGCATCTGTAGTTGGTAGTTTGATGTATGCTATGGTATGCATAAGGCTAGATATTGCTTATGCAGTTGGAGTTGTTAGTCGATTTCTCTCTAATCCTAGTAAAGATCATTGGCAAGCAATGAAGTGGATTCTCAGATACCTTAGAGGCACTTCAAAAGTGTGTTTATGCTATGAAGGTGGTGAACCTGTGTTGGATGGCTACACATATACAAATATGGCAGGTGATCTTGATTCTAGAAAATCTACTTCTGGTTATATGATGACGTATGTAGGGGGCTGTGTCTTGGCAATCAAGACTACAAAAGTGTGTTGCTTTATCCACTATTGAAGCTGAGTACATTGCAACAACTGAAGCTTCCAAATAACTCTTGTGGATGAAGAAATTCCTACATGAATTAGGCCTTAAGCAAGACAGGTTTGTGTTATTCTGTGACAGTCAGAGTGTGATCCATCTCAGAATCCGACTTTTCATGCAAAGTCAAAGCATATTGAAGTGCGGTATCATTGGATTCGAGATGTATTGGAAATGAAGTCATTTTTAATTGAGAAGATTCATACTGATGAGAATGGTTCAGATATGATGACGGCGACATTGCCTTTGTCGAAGATGATATGTTGTAGAAAGAAAGTTGGCATGATTGAGCAATACCTTCCCACTTGAGTCGTGAGGGGGAGATTTGTTGGGTGGGCTCACTCCCCAAGTGGAATCCATCAATTTTATTATTAGTATTAATATTGTTATTATTGAAATAAAAAGAAAAGAAAAAAAAAAGGTTTTAATGGGCTTGGCCCACGTGAAGGAAATAAAAGGGATTTAGAAATTCCTAAGAACAAGATAGAAAGAGAACGACTTCCAGAGAAGAAAAATAAGGGTATGGTTCTGGTGGTGGTAACAGGTGTGTACCAAACTTGCATCGTTTGATCTACAAATTTAGTATGTTAGTTCTACCATTGAGTTTGTTATTTTAATATACAATCGAAGTAGTTTTACCTTCTGTGAGAGTTACTTTGGCATACCCACTTTAGTGAAAGGTTGTTATAAGGTTGTTATTGTTGATTGATGTTCCCTATTGTTATTAGGAAGACTCTGGTGTACCAATTAATTATTATAGTGGAAGTTTTTACTAGACTAGGTCCCGTGATTTTTATTATCTCAATTTGAGGGAAGTTTTCCACGTTAAAATTGTGTTTGTCTCATATTTAATTTTCTGCCAATTATTTTTGCTCTGTAGAATTGTATTTTCTGTTTCGCTATTTATCTGCACAGATGGGGGAAAAAATATTCCACATTATTGAAATAGTTATCGATTGATTTGGTGGGAGAAGGGGGAGTACATTTAAACTATATTTTCTCTAATAGGTGGTAAAATCGAATAGCTTGTATGCAATGTATCTAATGCTTATGATGTAAGGGTTGGAGTATCACTTCCACTTGGATTCTCTTTAATAAATTCCTTTGTTTAATGAAAAAGATGTTGTTTAGCACCTAAATAGTGTACAAATATTTGTCTAAATAAAATGAAAAAGATGTTGTTAGCACCTAAACATGATGCACACAAAATACTGAATACAATATTTAACAAACAATAACTATACTAATAAAAAAATTATTACTTAATCGGAGAATTGTGATTTGCAAATGAAACATTTGCTATAAAAATTATAATAAACTAAGTATTATTGATTATACAAATCATAAACAGAATAAATATTTGTCATTAGTATATAAAAGAAGAAGTTTATATCTAAACCTTAAATAAAATAAATATAATATTGTATTGACACATTTTAGTTGCAACAAATAAATTGATAAAAAAAAAAAAGTTTTACATAATGAAATTATATTTCAATAAATTTACATATATTTAATATTCTACTATCACTATAAGAATAATGAACTCTACCAAAATCTCAAAATTGTCCTCCTATATTTCAATCAGGGTATGAAATTTGGGGTCATTGTAGAATAAAAACACAACTTTTTCCCCTCTCTTCATAACTTCGAACATCATTATATATACTCATTTCAAATTTTCTTCACTTTCTTCTTGCCTCTTCGTTCTCTCATTGTTTTCCCTTTCTCTTCTCTCTTGTCACGCTCAACTTCATTTTATTTGACCTGCAAAAAAGTTAACAAATGTTCTTCTCTATACAACAAACAAGAAGATGAAGAAAAACGCATTTAAATAAATGAAATAACTTCCTTATCTTCTATATTACTTTTTATCTTTTTTCTTATACAAATAACTTAATAATCACAATTGTTTTTTAAATATTACCATTTTTTCTTCAGTTCCATCATCTGCAACAGTTTCTACATCAAGGTATGTCAAACTTCATATTTTTAAAAAATATAGAGAAAAAATAAACAAATCCAAAAATAAGTTGATGATTTTTTCTACTAGTTTTTTTAAATCTAGAATAATGAATAGATAAATTTGAAGTTACAAAGTAAAAAAAATGAGAATCAAAATAAATAGATCTAAATCAAACTAATATAGTTGAAACATAAAACCAGATCCAAAAATAAACATATCTAGAAAAATTAATACAAGCATGGTAGAAAAATCAAATGCTATGTTATTTTTTTTCAAATAGTTATTTTCTTCCACAAAGTTTTGACCCCTTCTATGTTTGTTATCCTAATCTTTTTTCAACAGTCAATAACAATACAGACGGTTTTAAAATAAAATTGAACTTACAGGTTGAATTTGAAACAACAAAAATTACAAGGACGAAAATAGGAAAAAATACTAATTTATATAGACCAAACATATATTTAAGCTATAAAAATATCACTCACATGATTTGGAGGAATTCTATCAGTTTTAGTATAACAAAATGGCTTTGAAAATTTTCTTGTGGGTCATTTATGGTGGAATTATACCTTGTGAATATCAGAACCTATCATGGTTGAATGAGATTGTACCATGTTTTTCTTTTCTTGTGTGATAACACTTGTGATTGCCAATTACACCAAAACTTGTCTCAATTGTTTTTGAAGCTTCACTACGCCAAAAATGACATTTAACAGCGCCCCTTTTACAGCGCTTGCTAAACACAAGCGCTGTTGTAAATATATTTTAAAAATAACGGAGCCTTTTACAGCGCTTTTATTGACAAGCGCTGTAAAACAAGCGTTGTTGTAGGTCATATAACGTTTGCGCATAATGTTATAAGGATTTTACGCGCTTTTCAAAAAAGCGCTGTAAAATGAAGCGCTTTCGCGTATGATTTTACAACGCTTTTTTCACAAGCGCTGTAAAATACGTGCGCTTTAAAATAATTGAACCATCTATTACAACGCTTTTTTCACAAGCGCTGTAAAATACATGCGCTTTCATTGAATTTAACTACCTATTACAGCGCTTTTACTACAAGCGCTGTAAAATACATAAATTTCAAATAATTATATACGTTGGGAACCCTCATATCCTCTACATCTTTCATCACCTCTACTCTGGGAACCCTCATATCCATTACGTACTGTGTGGCCATCTACGTTGTCTCAGATATTTTTTTTTAACTAGATTTTTTTTATCAAATTAAAAATTCATACCACATGATCTGTGTTCTGTTTTGAAATTGTTATATATATATATATATATATATATATATATATATATATATATATATATATATATATATATATTAAATCTCTTCTACTAGTCAAAAACTCATACCACATGATCTGTTCTGTTTTTGAAATTGTTAGTTGATATTGATTTCTTTTTGAAACCTATTGATATGTTTTGAAAGCTTATTATTTTTGTAACTGCATTTATATAGGGTGTATAATATGGATAGGAAATGGATGTCAGCCAATCGATTGTCAAAAGAGTATGAAATTGGAGTGAAGGAGTTTGTTGAGTTTGCAGTGAAGAATGCAAAAGATCCAAATAGAGTAGTTTGTCCTTGTTTAAAATGTTGTTTTGGAAAACATGTTAGAGAAGATAAATTAGAAGGACATCTAGTATATAATGGAATTGGTCAAAGCTACACATGTTGGATAAGACATGGTGAGAAAAAAAAAAGGAAACATTAGTTTTGAGAATAGTTCGACATATGCTTCAACTGACTTCGATACAGATACATATGAGCCGGACCGAGTTGATGAGATCGCAAAAGCAGTTGAAGAAGATCTTCGAGATTGTCCTAAAATGTTTGAAAGTTTGTTGAGTGATGCAGAGAAAGAATTATATAATGGTTGTACTAAATTCACAAGTCTGTCGGCGATATTAAAGTTGTACAACTTAAAAGCGATTAATGGATGGTCTGATAAAAGCTTTACAGAATTATTAACACTCATAAAAGATATGTTGCCAGATGATAATGAAATTCCCAATCGAACCTACGAGGCTAAACAAATTTTGTGTTCTATTGGCATGAGTTACGAAAGGATTCATGCGTGTCCTAATGATTGCATTTTATTTCGAAATGAATATGAACTACTTAAGGCGTGTCCGAAATGCAATGTCTCTCGATATAAGAAGAAAGAATCTACTCCAGCAAAAGTCGTGTGGTATTTTCCTATAATACCAAGATTTAGGCGCATGTATCGCAGTGAAGAAGATTTAGAACACTTGACATGGCATGCATAAGAAAGAATTAGAGATGGAATGTTTCGACACACTGCAGATTCCCCATAATGGGCAAAAATTGATCACAAATATCCTGAATTCGGGATAGAGTCAAGAAATCTAAGACTTGCACTTTCTACTGATGGAATGAATCCACATGGTCTTCAAAGCATCTCAAACAACACGTGGCCTGTGATTTTGGTAATATATAACCTACCTCCATGGTTATGTATGAAGCGTAAGTTTATGATGTTGTCTCTGTTAATTTCTGGACCCAAAAAACCGGGGAATGATATCGACGCGACGTATACTTGACTCCTCTAATCGAAGATTTAAAACGTATGTGGGAGACAGGTGTGGAAGTTTATGATGTGTATAAGAAAGAATGTTTCAATTTGAGGGCTATGTTGTTCGACACAACTAATGATTTTCCAGCATATGGTAATTTATCAGGATATAGCATTAAAGGCCAGTGTGCATGTCCTATATGTGAAGAGAGTACAAATTGGATGCGGTTGAAACATTGTAAGAAGAATGTGTTTCTTGGACATCGTAGATTTTTACCTTATAGTCATCAGTATCGTGGGTGGAGAAATGCATTTATTGGGAAATCAGAGGAAGGTAAAGCTCCTTTAGCACCGACTAGATATCAAATACTTGAAAAAGTACAAGGTTTGACCAATAAATTTGGCAAACCTTTTGCGGGAGAGCTGGTCAAAACTGGGTGGAAGAAAAAGTCAATTTTCTTTGAATTGCCATATTGGAAGTCATTGTATGTAAGACATTTCCTCGATGTGATGCATATTGAAAAAAATGTATTTGATAGTGTTATTGGTACGTTACTCAATGTTCTAGGAAAGTCTAAAGATGGCATCAACGCAAGATTGGACTTGGTCGATATGGGAATAAGAAATGAATTGGCTCCAGTAAAGAAAGGAAATCACACATATCTACCTCCAGACGCTCATACTCTATCTAGAAAGGAAAAAATTGTTTTATGTAAATTTCTACACGAAGTTAAAGTTCCAGAAGGATACTCTTCGAACGTTAAAAATTTGGTTTGTATGAAAGACCTCAAGTTAAAAGGTTTGAAGACCCATGATTGTCATATTTTAATGGAGCATTTGCTACCAATAGGTATACGTTCCATTTTACCTGAAAAAGTTCGACTAGCATTAACTATATTATGTTTCTTCTTCAGGGAAATTTGTAGTAAAATGATCGACCCTCAGAAATTACCGACATTGCAGAGGGAAATTGTTGTTACTTTGTGTGAGCTTGAAATGTATTTCCCACCATCGTTTTTTGATATAATGGTTCACCTTACTGTTCATCTGGTTAAGGAGACACAACTTTGTGGGTCAGCTTATATGAGATGGATGTATCCGATAGAACGATATATGAAAATATTAAAAGGGTACGTAAAAGTAGAAGTCGACTAGAAGGTTGTATTGCTGAACGATACATTATTGAAGAGGCTGCTGAATTTTGTACTGAATATCTGTCCAATGTTGAACCCATAGGGCTTCCCATGTCTCGTCATTCGGGAAGACTATCAGGAGAAGGGATAATTGGAAGGAGACTACTGACTATATCAAGGACAGAATTGGAGCAGGCACAATTGTATGTTCTGCACAATGATGATGAGGTTCAACCGTATGTTACAACACACATGGATCAATTATCTCGTTTGAACATGAATAGGAATCAAAATTGGATAACTCGAGAGCACAATCGAAGTTTTATAACATGGTTAAAAAATCACATAAAGTCAAAATTTGATTTAGACCCCGAATCAATTTCACAGATATTGAGGTGGCTAGCAAATGGTCCGAGCTTACATGTCTTTTCTTACACTGGTTATGTTATTAATGGCTACACATTTTATACCAAAGAACATGATGATCAGACCACTATGCAAAATAGTGGAGTCACTCTCGTAGCTGAAGCGATGCATGTCTCAAGTGCAAAAGACAAAAACCCAATATATGCTAATCTATCATATTTTGGGGTTATCGAGCGCATATGGGAGTTAGACTACACAATGTTTCGTGTTCCCATATTTGGTTGCAAGTGGGTCGATAATAATAATGGCGTTCGGATTGATGAGTCAGGATTCTTGCTTGTTGATTTTAATAGGGTTGGATACAAAGACGAGCCTTTTATTTTAGCGTTGCAAGCTCAACAAGTGTTTTATGTCACTGATCCTTCTGATGATAAATGGTCTGTTGTCCTATCGACCAATAAAATAAGTGATGATAACGATAATGATGAAGATGTTGGTAATGATCTTTTATTTGCAACATCACAACAACTACATGAAATTGATTCAACTGATGATGGTTTATATCTTAGAGATGATCATGATGAGGGAATTTGGATTAATCCATCATTTCGTATTGTAAATGGACAAACAAATGTGAATCCCACCAGGAAAAGAAGAAGGGCATCTTAATGTACATGCATGTAATTTGAATTATTGTGATAAATATGCATGTAATCTGAATTGAGTGTTTTATACTAAGTTCTGATTAATTTATTTTCTGCTTATATTTATATTTAACTTGATTTGAGTGTTTTATAATAAGTTCATGTAACAATGAGTGTTTTATATTTAGCTTGATTTACATGAACTGAATATAAATTAGTCTCTCTTGCTTCTGCTCCTACTGGTTATGATAATGCCACTTATATAATGTAAATTAAGTGCCATCAAAAGGAACATATCTGAGTTACTGGGTGATGAACCAATAAGAATGAATGAGTTTCATAAACTAAATGTTTTCACAAAGTAAATTGTTTCTTAAGGTTTTCTATATTTTGAATGAGTTTCATAAAATAAAGAGACATGTTACAGCGCCTTTTTTAAAAAGCGCTGTAAAAGGCCTTTTTAAAAATAAAATAAAGATACATTTTACAGCGCTTACTTTAAAAAGCGCTGTAAAAGAGCCTTTTAAAAAATAAAATAAGGACGCCTTTTAGATCGCTTTTTTAATAAGCGCTGTAAAAGACTTTAAAAATAACATTCATCAGACACCTAACAGGACCTTATCTAACAGGATTTTCTTCAAACACCTTGTACGCATTTTTCCACAAAAACACATTGTTAACAGGCTCTTTAACAAAAACACATTGTTAACAAAAACATCAGACTCAAATCCATTTTTTGCAACATGGAAATGAACATGAAGACCATGTTTCGATTTAAGAAGGAATGTAAAGAGATAAAAAGGGTGTTGAACCTAAAGACCAAGTTTCGATTTAAGAATGAAAGGGAATGTAAAGAGATAAAAGGGTGTTGAGGTGGCGATTGAATTGTTTGGAGGTTCAGCATAAAAGGAGTAAGCTTTGATGTTTGTGAAGAAGATGCATAAAAGGAGAAGAGTTTAAAAAATAACATAACAAAACACAAAAATAACATAAAAAAAACAATAAGGCCTTTTACAGCACTCTTTTAAACAAGCGCTGTAAAAGACTGTAAAAAACAAGCGCTGTAAAAGGCTGTAAAAAACAATAAGGTCTATTACAGCGCTTATTTGAACAAGCACTGTAAAAGGCTTTAAAAATAACATTCATCAGACACCTAACAGGACCTTATCTAACAGGATTTTCTTCAAACACCTTGTACGCATTTTTCCGCAAAAACACATTGTTAACAGGCTCTTTAACAAAAACACATTGTTAACAAAAACATCAGACTCAAATCCATTTTTTGCAACATGGCAATGAACATGAAGACCATGTTTCGATTTAAGAAGAAATGTAAAGAGATAAAAAGGGTGTTGAACCTGAAGACCAAGTTTCGATTTAAGAATGAAAGGGAATGTAAAGAGATAAAATGGGTGTTGAGGTGGCGATTGAATTGTTTGGAGGTTCAGCATAAAAGGAGTAAGCTTTGATGTTTGTGAAGAAGATGCATAAAAGGAGAAGAGTTTGGTAAAGAGGAAGAGTTTAAAAAATAACATAACAAAACACAAAAGTAACATAAAAAAACAATAAGGCCTTTTACAGCGCTCTTTTAAACAAGTGCTGTAAAAGACTGTAAAAAACAAGCGTTGTAAAAGGCTGTAAAAAACAATAAGGTCTATTACAACGCTTATTTGAACAAGCGCTGTAAAAGGCTTAAAAAAAACATTATATAACATTATAAATCAATGAGGTCTTTTACAGTGCTTATTTGGAAAAGCGCTGTAAAAGAGCCTTTTAAAAAATTAAATAAGGACGCCTTTTAGAGCGCTTTTTTAACAAGCGTTGTAACAGGCCTAAGCCTTTTAGAGCGCTCTTTGAAAAAGCGTTGTAAAAGGGTTATAAGAAAGCGCTGTAAAAGGGTTATATATATAACAGTAACCGCTTCAGTTTCCTCTTCATTACGTAAACTACACTATCATCTCAACCTTCATCATTCTTCTCTTCTTTTACAAACCCTATAATCCCGTCCATTACGAATTGTATTTCCATGATCATCTTCTTCATTTCGAACCATATTTCCATCCAAGATCATTTCGAACCATATTTCCATCCAAGATCATTTCGAACCTTATATTTTCATTGAAATACGTAACCGTCATTACGTATTTCTTCAACAAGTTTTTCTGTGAACCTTATTTCTGTGAACTTTCTGCGTTCACTCTTTTCTTCACATTTCATCTTTCTTCGAACCATTATTCAGGTATTGATGTTATTAATTTTTTGTAATCATTAAAATGCATGTTGAGCTTGTTTAAAATATATATACTGATACATGTTGAGCTTGTTTAGAATAATGCATGATGCATGTTGAGCTTGTTGATGTTATACTAAACTGCATGTTGAACTTGTTGTAGTTAAATGTATACAAACAAAGATTTAGAATGTCAAAATGAAGAAGTTGGCACCTCTAAGACTTATGAAAATGAAGTCAAACGTGGTGCAACTATCATGTAAAAAGTCATTAAAGCAAGGAGTAATGGCATTAAATTTGAGGTATACTATACTCTGTTTGCTGTGTATTTTTTATCTTTTTTTAATAGCATGTACTTACTATATGAGTTTATTAGGTTGGCTGGAACGAGAGTGGTCAGCCAATTGACCCCAACAGCTCCATGTTTGTAAGCTATATTGGGGCTGTTGTTCGTCAAAATATCCCAATTACAATTGACGATTGGAGAGATAAGGCGTTGAAGGATGCCAAAGATATCATATGGAATGACATTCAAGTAAATTTTTTGATCCAATCTTTTGTCATTTATAATTTTTTTCATTGAAATACTTTACTTATAATTTTTTTCATTGTAGACGACTTTTGTCCTTGATGAGGGACGAAAGCGTTACGTTTTGAGAGTTGCTGGAAAAATCCATCGAGGATTTAGATCGCATCTCTCAAATTTCTATCTAAAAGATAGAGAAGGAAACACAACTGCTGAACCTCCAAAAATATATCAACATTATATATAAAATGATGAATGGAAAGCATTTGTTTCCAAACATTCTGACCCCGCGTTTGTCGTAAGTGATTAATTTATTAGCATTTGTGTGTTTTATTATTCATATTCGTAGCGTATTTTAAATTTTTACATAATTGATATTTTTTTTATATAGAATATTAGTAAGGCAAATTGCGAGAGCGCAAGCAATTCGATGCACCCATACAAAAAATCACGTATGGGATATGCACGTCTAGACCAAATACTTGTAAGTAATTAAACATCAATTTGATATAATGAGGGAATTTGTATTATAAACTATAGTTTCTAACTAATATTTTGTTTATGATTTTAACGAATAGCGACAAGAGACCCAATCCAATCAACCGTTGGGTCGTCATATCTTGTGGAAGGAAGCTCGTGTAAATAAGGATGGAGTGGTTGATAACGAAAATTTTCAAAAAGTAATAGAACTTTGTGTAAGTATATTATGACTTTAATGTTTTTCAATATTGTATTTATCACTTGAATACTTTTTAATATTGTATTTTAAAAATGCGAATGAACTTAACTATTTTAATGTTACATGTATTTTAGGAGACCATCGAACAAAGTTCTGAAAATGAAGAGGGCAACAAGGCTAGTTGCAGGGACATTCTGGGCAAAGTTTTTAATGTTCCTGAATATTCCGGTCGAGTTAGGGGAAAGGGATTTGGCGTAACTCCCAAAAGCTTTTTTCCTCAAGAGAAGCGCCAAAAAATTTCCAACGAGAAAGTATTAGAGAAGCTCAGAATCCTATCAGAGCAAGTGGCACTCTTGGTGAATACGAATAGAGACAAGCAACTTCCGGATCAACTCCAACGTGAAATACAAATGGAGAGTGAAACCGGGAGTTGCAACGTCGGTTTGAAAAGTATTCCCGAGGTAATTAATTACTTACTTGCTTATGTAATGACTTATGCATTAAACAATATTATATATTAACTATACTTATGTTTTAACTATTGATTTAGGGTGTCACTTCATGTTTTCTATACTTGTCCTCGCCCACTCATCGGAAGGTGGGAAAAGGAAAATTGTACAATACTTTGGGAGAAGTATTGCACAATACTCTGATCCCTGCGGGCCATGTCAAAGTATCGCCTACTGTTGCTTTCGAACCAACTGCACCGTTGCCAATACCGGACAACAACAGAGATTTGCAGACATTGGGCGAAGCTATTGGTAGTTACGTGGCATGGCCCACAAACCTTGTTGCCCTCGTTAAAAGGCCTCCTAGAAACGAATCAGTTACGTCTCCTGAAAAGGTTTGTCACATTTATTGCATAAGCTTTGTCAATTTTGCCAGATTCAATAAACTAACATTTAACCTCATTTTTGTAGGTCCAAATAAATAAACCACCCGCACATCCAAAAAAAGGCAGCAAACCTCAAAAATTGGAGGTTAACAGAGCTGCCAAATCACAAATGCCGGAGGGCAATAAAGCTGCCAAACTTGCAGCAAGAAAAAAACTGGATCGGGAGAAATCAGTCGCTGCTGCTGCTCCTAAAATAAGTCTGCCATGCTTTGGTAAATACGGGGCGTGTCTTGGCATCCAAGTAAAAAAGAACATGGGCAGTAGCGACGATTCGCGCGTCGTACACATGAATAAAGATATATTGGGAGATGATTATGAGGAATTTCTCGGCAAGGAGCACGTATACGAACTTCTCGAACATAAGGAGCTCAATGCTACTGTAATGAGCTTGTACATAAGGTAAAAAAATACTTTTAATTGCATTTATTAGTAATTAATTAAATGAATTGGTAATTAATCTAGTTTAAAATTTTCATTGAAGGTTTTTGTATGAGAAGGTCGTGTGCACGAGGAAATTGTCACAGAAATACTCATTCTTGTCTCCGCATAAGATGTCGATGTGGAAACTCGATCCAGACAATGTAAAGAAATACATTATAGATATGTTTTTAGGAATTACAGAAAAGGATAAATTGTTGTAGGGCACATTGGGTGCTATTTGCAATCAATGCGGTCTCTGAAGTTATATACTATTTGGATCCCTTGCATGACAATTACAACAATCATTCTGAAATAAAGACTATGTTCGACACATAAGTAATATTCATTTATTTCTTACATATATATATAAATAATGTGTTTGTTCATGCTATAATAATCACATTTATTCATTCGATAGTGCCTTAAAAGTTTTTCGATCTCATAGAGGTGCGACAGTGTCAAAGCAAAAGTCTAATAACATTACATGGATCCCAATAAAGTGCCCTCGTCAAACAAACAAACAAGCAAAAAACAAAAAACAAACAAGCAAAAAACAAACAAGCACAAACCTCTATTTTTCTTCTAGATCTAAGTTTTCATTCAAGAAGTGTCAAGAGGGAAAGTTGCTCCTCTCTACACTATAGTGCTTGTGAGCTAATTTATTTAAGGTGAGACACTTACTTCCTCCGCCTTTTTCCTAAATTCGTAAACTTTATACGGTGGAGGGTATGAGTGAACTTTTTGAGTTCTTAGCAAATCGTTGTTTGAGTTACGTAATGAGTTATTTTCAAATAAATGAGTTTGAACTGAAGTTGAAATTTTAAAAAAAAATTAGAATTGTTAAAGTTGTAAAAAAGTTCAAATTTTAACTAAGTTAACGTGTTTGAGCAAAAAAGTTAGATTGAAATTAAAATTGGATTGGGTTTAAAAAAGAAAAAGTTTATAATACTTTATTAACTCAATTTTTTTTTTTTTGCTTTAATAATCGAGTGTGTGTGTTTGATTTAAAAAATATTTGTTTTATTTAGTTTTAACTTAATAATGTAGATTATTTGGTTTTAAAATTTTGGTGTGTGAAAAAGATATAATTTTGGAAATTTTATTGTGGTTGGATAAATTTAGTTGTGAACAAATTGTTATAAATATTTATGTTTATGTAGTTAGCTCCTTGAGTCTCAAAAAGGAATCGAGACAGTTGGCACTGAGTTAGCGGTGGGGAGAACTCTGACATATTAATGTTGTTGTGGTGATTAAAGAAAAATAAAATATTTAATATATTTTGAAAGGAATGAAACTATTTCAAAGAGTTATAACCTTGAAACTAGAAAAAAAAATATTTATTGATATCTTTTGTGTGGTTATGTAGTTATTTGGAACGAGAAAAACAATGAGTTATGTCAAATTTGAGAAAAATTTGTGGTTGTGTGAAAAATATTGAGAAAAATAATTTAAAACATTTCAAAACATTGTTAGTGAATTCATTGGAAAATTAAAGGATGTTAATTTCTAAAAATATGTTTTATATGTTGAAAGTGTGTTGTGGTTAATAGTACTATTAATCCTTACTCATTGTAAACTCTTTTAGTTAAGTTTAAGGGGATTAATTTGACTAAGTCAAACACTATTTGATTAAAGGTGTTGGCACTTACGAGATTTTTTTTTGTGTTTGATTGTGGTAGTGATAACTGTTGGAAAAGCTATAACTGAGGTAAGGGCTCCTTCCAAATTTTTAGTTTGCCTATAGCGATCCTATAAGTGTGATTGATGTATGTTTGATGTGTGAATGAGTGATAATTAATTTTGACGCGAATATATATTTTTGTGTGAGAATACATGTTGTTACATGTTATGAATTGATAATTAGCTTTGACGTGAATATATATTCTAGAGTGAAAATATGTGTTGTTACATGTTATGAATTGATGATTAATATTGATGTGATTATATATTCTGGAGTAAAAATACGTGATGTTATATGTTATAAATTTTATTGAGGAAAATCTGTCTTGAGTATGCTCTGTGATAAGTATGAAAAATTATTAGTGTTAAATGAGTATTAAAATGGGAGTCTTTTAATAGTTGCATTTACATAATGATTGTTGTAAAAAGAGTTAGAGTATGCTCATGCATTTCATTGAGAGTGGTGACCGTGATGGACCACCATGTCGGTGGTGACCGTGATGGGCCACCATGTCGATGGTGATCGTGATGGAACACAATGTTAGTGGTGATCGTGATGGGCCACGAGGTTAAGTGGTGATGTGATGGGCCACAGGATGGTTCCATGAGTTGATTGATCCATCTTATCCTTTTGAGGATTTAACTGCCGCGTAGGTCTTTGATAGACTACACTCTAGTAAATCATGTTGATATGTGATAGGTGGCACCTCGGTAATTAGTACTGGCGTGTGATAGGCGGTACATTTATGATTTACTCCCCTCGAGGAGGGTTTTGTTTTTGAAATTCCAAAATCATGTGCATTGACATATAAGCATTGCATTAGGGTGATTAGCATGCGAGTCATGTTTGTAATAATATGAAAATTGTATATATACAGACTCTGTTATTGCTTGTCTTTATGACGCAAGAGTTAAATGTTATTTATTAATTACGGTTGGTGACCCTTTACATTATTATGGAAATTGAGCTTTACCCTCAAATGATACCCGAGTTCGTTCCACCGATTGTTACCTTGACGATGGAAACATCGTTAGACTTTCCTGACCGAGACTCGCCAATTGCTTAGGTATATGACCTCATCTCAAGCAGAACTACTTATACGGGGAGGGTAGTGAGGACAAGTAGGAAAGTTGAAGCAATATACCTCATGGAGCTCACTCGCGAGAGGATCGACTATCCGATACCTTCAAAGTTTGTGCTCAGGATGAGTGGAGCCTGGGAAGATGCAGAGGATTCCTCAGTTAGAGTTAAGGCGAAGGCTACCATAGGAGTTGGAGATACAGTGGTTGGGTCTAGGACTGGCGAAAAGGATAAAGGGCTGACGCCAGTAGAAAGAGATATTGCAGGACCATCTAAACATGTCGAGACAAAACTTCCATTTACGGTATAGGATCCCTTACCGATTTTCGCTGAAATAGCAGACTGTTTTGAGATCCCAATGTCGCCAAAGCTACCTATCTCATGGGTGGATGTGACTTTTGAGGAGACTGGTCCTTCTATGAATGTTGATGAGGAGGAGGTTACTTTGAAGAGAGATATTGCGTCAGATGGGACTTGTGTAGTGTGTGGAGGTCACCCATTGTAGTTGCTAGTGGATGATCAGATTAGCTTTTTTGGTATAAGGACTTAGTGTCTTTTGGTGGTCGTACTTATTTTATTTTGGGATGACTGTATCTATAGCATATATTGTCAGTTGACTTTTGTTTGGTGGGTCCATGTTCCATTTTTTTTACGTGACCATGGAGGGAATAACATTCTTGGAGCATTACTTTTGTGCAGGTGTCTGCAGAGAATACCTCAGGGATATGAGCAATTCCTTATAGGTCTCGTAGCCCTGATGTATTTTTCTATTTTTATATTTTGAATTATCGTCTCAAAAACTATTATAGTTGGTTTGTGTATATGATGTAAATATTTATGATTGTTGTCGTTTTGTGTTACGACAAATTATTTTATTAAGTTGTTCTTAATTTGTTTTTGAAAGAAAAAAAAATGCACTCGCGCTATTAAAAATCGGGGTGTTACACATACCACATTTTGATGGAAAAGATTGGGATAGATGGATACTGCATATTCGAGCATTGTTTGGATTTCAACAAGTGTTGGAAATCATTGAAAAATATTTTGAAGATCTGGGAGTCAATTCAACAGAGGAGTAGATGTTGAATTTTAAAGAAATAAGAAGAAAGATTGCAAGGCCACCTTCATTCTTCATCAATGCATTGACACAACCAACTTTGACAAAATTTCTGATGCAAGAAGTGAAAAAAGAAGCATGGGACATTTTGGAGAAGTGTTATTCTGGAGGAACCATGTAACACCCCGTTTTTCAAAGCGAGGGTGTATTTTTTTTTCAAAAGAAATTAAAAATAAAATAGAGAAATAAATGAGGTAATACATTTGGATAAATAATTAAGTCATTATAATTTACAAGCAGCGGAAAAAGTTCTCAAAATATGAATTCAAAATATTTACATATCAAAAGTGGTACAGTCTTCCAGTTTAAAAGAAATAAAAGCAACCCAAAAGAAAGACATATGTTCCCTCTGTCCACCTAGTCTGATCATTCTACAAGACAACTAAACATCCTGAGTAATCTCCACGCGCCCCGTGAGATCCTCCTAACGTAGCTCCAATCAAGCATTCCAATCCGTAGGGTACGAACCGGTGGGATCATCCTGGCTCTCATCTGAGGGCAAAGCCCAGATTTCCACAATAGTTGTAAAGGGTCACCAACTGAAATTAACAGTTAACGCATAACATTTAAGTTTTTAAATGCATAAAATATCCTCTCAACTAAGCATGCACCTTAAAAGGATTTTCCATATGCTAAAAGTTCATTTGATGCTTGCCAAATGTAAATGAAATCAATTAAAGTTCTCAATCCATTAAGTATTTCATATCTAACCAAAACATTGATAAATCAATTGAGCAATCAATTATCTAACTCAAAATAAGATTCTCCCCTGAGTAAATCGATTGGGCAAATCGATTTCCTGAAAGTTTTTAGTGAAAATTGAAGTCTGGACTTGCATCAATCGATTGGGGCAATCGATTTCGAGAAGGACTGAGCCCCTGCATTGGCCAATCGATTGGGCCAATCGATTTCGTGAAAGACAGAGCCCGTGTGTTGAAGCCAATCGATTTGGCAAATCGATTTCGTGAAAGACAGAGCCCCTGTGATGGATCCAATCGATTTGGCAAATCGATTTCTTAACTGGTTTTGAAAAACATTTTACAAAATCGATTGGGTAAATCGATTTTTCGCAGTGCGAAGTCCCTGTAACTCATCAAATCGATTGGGTAAATCGATTTCTCTGTGTATTCTTTCAAAAATACATAAACTAACTCAATCATATTCAAACACCACTCCAAATCCTAACACTTAGCAGTTTCCACATAAACACCACGACAATCGGGTTTTCAAAATAGTTTTACCATCCATCACATTCACACACAATTCAAAACATAACTCTGAGTTAAATCACACAAATCACAATGACATCTCAAGTTCAAACACTCATCATAAACTTGAATCAACGCACTTACGCACAATTTCGAAACATACCGCTTAACGGTTACAACGCAATACCCACACAAACAGGATGAACCAACAAATCACATGGCATCACCTTGACTCGACAATCCCAATACGGACAAGATGAACCAACAAATCACATGGCATCACCTTGACTCGACAATTCCAACACGAACAAGATGAACCAACAAATCACATGGCATCACCTTGACTCGACAATCCCAACACGGACAAGATGAACCAACAAATCACATGGCATCACCTTGAGTCGACAATCCCAACACAGACAAGATGAACCAACAAATCACATGGAATCACCTTGACTCGACGATCCCAACACAGACAAGATGAACCAACAAATCACATGGCATCACCTTGACTCGACAATCCCAATACAGACAAGATGAACCAACAAATCACATGGCATCACCTTGACTCGACAATCCCAACACAGACAAGATGAACCAACAAATCACATGGTATCACCTTGACTCGATGATCCCAACACAAACAAGATGAACCAACAAATCACATGGCATCATCTTGACTCGACAATCCCAACACAGACAAGATGATCCAACAAATCACATGGCATCACCTTGACTCGACAATCCCAACGCAGACAATTCATTTCTCCAAAAAATCATTTTCACGACAACATTAAGTAAACGCAAATATTAAGAGATTCCCCGTTCTTAATACTCATTTAACTTAATGATTTTCACAAAACAAACATTAAGTAAACATAAATATTAAGAGATTCCCCGTTCTTAATACTCGTTTAACTTAATGGTTTTCAAATTCCACACAAAACAACTTAAACATACTTTCACATTCAATCCATAATTCACACCAAAACACATCAAATCATTTTTCCACACAAACGACACAAAACACATCTCAAATTCTATAATCATCAATTATGAACACGTCGAATACGACGACACAAATCAATACAATCCATCACTCAAACCCAACAAGTTTCAAATACTCAAAATCATACATAAATGAGTTACAAATTCATTTTTCCACGAAACATTACTTTAACCCTAACCAAATTCTTTTCCACACAACCACATATAAGTCCCTAAATGCAAACTAAAAGTTTGGTAGGAGCCCTTACCTTAACGTTAGCTTTAACGTCGATTTACGACACCACGATCAATTCCGGTATAAACTTTGCTCGCGACGTCGCTTCCAAAGTTTGCTCACTAGCACCACAGTGTAGTGGTGAGCAACTTTCCCTTCTATCCCTTCGCGAAACGAAGCTTGGATCCAGAAGAAACGGCGAGGTTTGTGTTTAACGATTTTGAAATCCCTAAACCGTTTTTCTTCGTTTTCGGATCAAGGAGGAAGAGTGAAGTTGAGAAATCCTTGTCCTATCACCCACTATCAATTTCGAACTCAAAGGAAAGAAAAGGAAGCAAAAACGAGTAACAATGGAGGAAGGGAGAAGAATGAGTGCGCGAGACAGGGAGAGGAAAATGTGTTTTCTGTTTTCCTTTGGTTTTCCTTTCTTCCAATTTCCTTTCCTCCTATTTCCTTTTTCTTTCTTTTCTATCTCTTTTCTTTTTCCCTCCACTCAAACATATATATATGTTTATATATATTAATTATAATTAACAAATATCTCAAAACTAGATATTTATTAAAATTACTATTTTACCCATAACGCATTAAATTCTTCGTAAATGATTCACTGCATTTAAATTAATTTATTTATCGACGAGTAATTCTAATCGGGCATCAAAATATCTTTTTGATCATATACCCTCCAAAATATTAATAACTTGGCTAAAAAGCCCATGAGTTCAATACTAAAATCCATTAAAACACATAAGGTATAATTTAAAATTACGGGTCTTACATTACTACCCCCCCCTAAAATTAGTTTCGTCCTCGAAACTATGCGTCGATAAATAACTCTGGGTGTTGTTCTCTCATCTTGCTCTCCAGTTCCCAAGTCGCATCTCCAGTAATCGGGTTCCAAATCACCTTGACCAACGAAACATCCTTGGTCCTCAATCGTTTAATCTTCATGTCATCAATTCTCATAGGTGGTACTTCGAATGACAAGTTATCCTTTAGCTGGATTGTGTCTGGTTCGATCACGTGGGATGGATTTGCAAGATATTTCCTCAACTGTGACACATGAAATACGTCATGAATATTGGATAGTATCGGAGGCAATGCAATCCGATAAGCAACAGGCCCAATTCGTGCAGAAATCTGGTAGGCCCAATGAATTTCGGAGTCAACTTCTTCGATTTCAATGCTCTACCAACTCCAGTAGTAGGTGTGACTCTTAGAAATACATGGTCACCCTGTTCGAATTCCAAAAGTCTGCGACGCTTGTCCGCATAACTCTTCTGACGATCTTGTGAAGTCTTCATTTTCTCCTTGATCTTCCTTACCTTAGCTGTAGTCTGTTGCACCATCTCTGGTCCGACAATCATATTTTCACCATCCTTATACCAACACAAGGGCGTTTGACACTTGCGCCCATATAAAGCCTCATATGGTGTCATTCCAATACTCGCGTGAAAACTATTGTTGTAGGTGAACTCAATCAACGGAAGTATGTCATCCCAACTTCCTCTATCATCTAACACACATGCTCTCAACAGATCTTCCAAGGACTGATTCGTCCTTTCCGTCTGTCCGTCCGTTTGTGGATGGTAGGCTGAACTCAATCGTAGTTTCGTTCCCAACGCTTCGTGCAATGCTCCCCAAAAATGTGATGTGAACTTCGGATCACGGTCTGATACGATACTCGATGGTACCCCGTGTAACCTCACAATTTCAGCAATGTATATCTCTGTCAGCTGATCTACCTTGTAGGTGGTCTTTAATGGCAAAAAGTGTGCGGATTTAGTCAATCGATCCACTATCACCCATATAGAATCATTCTTTCTCCTTGTTTTAGGCAATCCAGTTATGAAATCCATCGAAATGTTGTCCCACTTCCATTCTGGTATATCTAAAGGTTGCAACATCCCAGCAGGTCGCTGATGTTCCACCTTCGCTTTCTGACAAGTTAGACAAGTGGACACGTACTCTGCTACATGTTTCTTCATTCCTGGCCACCAATAATTATGTCTCAAATCCTGATACATCTTTGTTGCCCCAGGATGAATACTCAACTTACTCTTATGCGCCTCTTCTAAAATTGTTTTCCTCATATCTGTAATGTCTGGTACACAAATCCTACCATTACATCGCAAAATATTATTTGCTCCAATTTTGAACTCTGTTGTCTTCCCTTGCACTATTAGGTTCCTCTTCTCTTGAATTAAGACATCATCTTGAGAATTTGCAATGTCTTTAAGTAGTCCACTCGAAATCTTAATCATTCCGAATTTCAAAATTCCCGGTGCAAATTCTACGTTCAAGTGTAGGTCTCTAAAAGCTTCCCACAACTCTTGTTGTCTAGCCATAATTGTAGAAGACACCGATACACTTCTTCTGCTCAACGCATCAGCCACTACATTGGCCTTCCCAGGGTGGTACTGCAGTGTGAAATCAAAATCTTTGAGAGTCTCCATCCATCTTCTCTGGCGCATGTTCAATTCCTTCTGATCAAATAGATATTTCAAACTTTTATGGTCACTGAACACGGTGAACGTGCACCCATATAAGTAGTGCCTCCAGATCTTCAATGCAAAAACAACCGCAGCAAGCTCCAAATCATGAGTAGGATAGTTTCTCTCATGAATCTTCAATTGCCTGGAGGCATAAGCTACAGCTTTCTTGTGTTGCATCAGAACACATCCCAACCCTTGGTGGGATGCATCACAATAAACTTCATAGGGTTCATCTGATTGCGGTAATGCCAACACTGGTGAGGTCGTCAATTTTCTCTTTAGTAACTGAAAATTTTCCTCACACTTCTTCGTCCATGCGAACGGTTGATCCTTTCGGGTAAGTTGTGTCAATGGGGTCACAATCTTAGCAAAACCTTCAATAAATCTCCTATAGTATCCTGCCAGTCCTACAAAACTTCGTATGTCAGTGACAGTCTGCGGCTGTTTCCAGGCAAGAACCGCCTCAATCTTAGCCGGATCTACAACGATTCCTTCCTTGGTTATCACATGCCCCAAGAAATTCACTTTTCTAGCCAAAATTCACACTTCGACAGATTGGCATACAATCGCTTCTCGCGTAAAATCTCAAGAACTTGACGTAAATGTTCTCCATGCTCTTCTTCAGTTCTCGAATAAATTAATATATCATCAATGAACACCACAACAAACTTATCAAGGAAGGGACTAAAGATTCTGTTCATGTAGTCCATGAAAATTGCTGGTGCATTGGTAACCCCAAACGGCATGACGAGATACTCATAATGTCCGTAACGGGTTCAGAAAGCAGTTTTCTGAATATCTCCTTCCCTTACTCGAATCTGATGGTAACCCAACTTCAAGTCAATCTTCGAAAATATCGCGACCCCTCTCAATTGATCCATTAAATCATCGATGCGTGGCAAAGGATAACGATTCTTAATAGTTGCCTTATTAAGCTGTCTATAATCCACGCATAAGCGTGAGCTTCCGTCCTTCTTCTTAACTAGTAAAACTGGAGCTCCCCGTGGTGATACGCTTGGTCTAATAAATTTCCTCTTCAACAAATCTTCAATTTGGCCTTTGAGCTCATTTAATTCCAATGGTGACATTCGGTACGGCGCAATCGAAATTGGTCCGATTCTGGGGTGCAAATCAATGAAAAATTCCACTTCTCTCACCGGTGGCAATCCTGGGATTTCCGTTGGAAATACATCCCGGTACTCATTGACAAGTATCACATCTTCTATGTTCACATTTATTTTTGCCTCCACATTAGCCACAGACAAAAACTCACGAGTCCCTTCACTTAGCGACACTCGGAGTTTGTTAGCGGCTAAATACTTAACAACTCCTGGTTGGGGAACAGAACCAATTTACGAGCACAATCCAAGATCACATAATGGTAAGACATCCAATCTATACCAAGAATGATCTCGAGTGATTGTAGAGGTAAACAAATCAAATTAACCAAGAAATCCCTATTCTGAATAGTTATTTGACAATGTAAACATGTAGAATTTACTGTCAAAGTCTTAGCAGGTGTGGAGACAACCAAATCAAAAGGTAAAGCAGACACAGATAACTTCAAACGATTCACACAGTCCATAGCAATGAAGGAATGGGTTGCCCCCGAATCAAAAAGTGTAGTTAAAGTGTTACATGCAATCTCACAGTCACGTTGAATCAGATTGTCAGATGGATTCCCATCTTCAGCACTCACACAGTAAATGCGTCCTCTAGCTACAGGACGAGTTGCCCTGGTTACATTCACAACGGGTTCCACCTTCGGGGTTGTGCAATCCCTTGCAAAGTGCCCTAGCTTCTGGCAATTATGACACGTCGGTCTATTAGAGGTACATTCATTAGCATAATGTCCCTCTTCCCCACATCGGAAATATTGAACCACTCGTCCCAATTGTCTCTCGAAATTCTGATTCCCTGGACGATTCTACCCACCGTTGTTATTCTGTGGTCGATTATAAGGTTTAGCAACTTGCTTCCCCTTGTTGTTCTGATAATTCACCCGACTAAGCCCTCCTGCACTAAAATTCCCTCCTCGGCTAGCCCTCTTATTCTTCATGTAACACCCCGTTTTTCAAAGCGAGGGTGTATTTTTGTTTTTAAAAGAAATTAAAATAAACTAGAGAAATACATAAGGTGACACCTTTGGATAAATAATTAAGTCATTATAATTTACAAGCAGCGGAAAAAGTTCACAAAATATGAATTCAAAATGTTTACATATCAAAAGTGGTACAGTCTTCCAGTTTACAAATAAAAACAACCCAAAAGAAAGACATCCGTTCCCTCTGTGTCAACCTAGCCTGATCATTTTACCAAACCACTAAACACCCTGTGTGATCTCCACGCGCCCCGTGAGATCCTCCTAACGTAGCTCTAGTCAAGCATTCCCATCTACATTCCCATCCACAAAGTATGAACCGGTAGGATAGTCTTGGCTATCATCTGAGGGCAAAGCCCAGATTTCCACAATAGTTGTAAAGGGTCACCAACCGAAATTAACAATTAACACATAACATTTAAGTTTTTAAATGCACAAAATAACATTTCAACTTAGCATACACCTTGAAAGGGTTTCTATATGCCAAACATGCATAAACAAAGTTGAAAAATGATGTTTTTAACAAAACAGGACTGCTGTATTCGAATACAGCATCTTTGTATTCGAATACAAGGCTATTTCAGCATTCAGCAGCAAAACAGCATGTCTGTATTCGACTACAACAGTCTGTATTCGACTACACAGTAAGTCAGTGGCAAAACAGCATGTCTGTATTCGACTTCAACAGTCTGTATTCGACTACACAGTAAGTCAGTGGCAAAACAGCATGTCTGTATTCGAATACAGCTTGCTGTATTCGAATACACATCAGACAGCAACAGAAAAACAGCAAAATTCAGCATTTTTCAGCTTTTCAAAGGGTTTCGAAATCAATCAACACCTACCCACAAATCCAAACAATCAAACTTAGAAATTATAGCGCAATCACCACGACATCTTGAGTTTCGAAACAGTTTTGCAATCAATCACACTTACACCCAACTCCAAAACAGAACACTTAGCGATTATAACACAATTACCACAACATCTTAAGTTTCGAAATGGTTTTGCAGTCAAACACGCGATCACACAACTCCCAAACATCCAGACTTGGCAATTATAACACAATAACCACAACAACTTGAGCTTCGAAATAGTATTGCAATCAACATGTCATCACCAAATTCCAAAACATAACACTTAACACTTATAATACAATTACTACAACATCATGAGTTTCGAAATGGTATTTCAATCAACATGTTATCACCAAATTCCAAAACATAACACTTAACACTTATAGTACAATTACTACACGGACAAAACGAACCAACAATTCACAATTTACCAAGGTATAGTCTCTCACTGACAAACACCTATGCAGTCTCTCACGGACAAACACAATTCACCAGGGTGTAGTCTCTCACGGACAAACACCTATGCAGTCTCTCACGGACAAACACAATTCACTAGGGTGTAGTCTCTCACGGACAAACACCTGTGCAGTCTCTCACGGACAAACACAATTTACCAAAAACGTAAGTCGTAAACATACCACCTATCACGGGTCAGTACTGTTTACCGAGGTGCCACCTATCACGGGTCAGCACAACTTACCAAATGTAAATCGTAAACGTACCACCTATCACGGGTCAGTACTGTTTACCGAGGTGCCACATATCACGGGTCAGCACAACTTACCAAACGTAAATCGTAAACGTACCACCTATCACGGGTCAATACTGTTTACCGAGGTGCCACCTATCACGGGTCAGCACGATTTACCAAAACACACATAAGTAAACAAGACATTAAGAGATTCCCCATTCTTAATTCTCATTTAACTTAAACGATTTTCAAAACAAACATTAAGTAAACGAGACATTAACAGATTCCCCATTCTTAATTCTCATTTAACTTAAACGATTTTCCAAAACAAACATTAAGTAACCAAGGCATTAAGAGATTCCTCATTCTTAACGCTCAGTTAACTTAAATGATTTTCAAAACATCATTAAGTAAATAAGTCATTAAGAGATTCCCCATTCTTAACACTTATTTAACTTAAACGATTTTCAAGACAAATATTAAGTAAACGAGACATTAAGAGATTCCCCATTCTTAATTCTCATTTAACTTAAAACGATTTTCAAAGTAAAACATTAAGCAAACAGACATATTAAGAGATTCCCCATTCTCAATATACTTTTGACTTAAACAATTTCCACAACAAAACATTCAGTAAACAAGACATTAAGAGATTCCTCATTCTTAATACTCATTTACTGAAACGATTTTCAAAAACAAACATTGAGTAAACAAGACATTAAGAGATTCCCCATTCTTAATACTCATTTAACTTAATGGTTTTCAAATTCCACACAAAACTAACTCAAACATACTTTCACATTCAATCCATAATTCATACCAAATCATTCTTCCACACAAACCACACAAAACACATCTCAAATTCTATAATTATCAATTATGAACACGTCGAATACGACGACACAAATCAACACAATCCATCACTCAAACACACAAGTTTCATTTACTCAAAATCATACATAAATGAGTTTAAATTCATTTTCCACGAAACATTCATCAATATAACCAAAACCTAACTATAAGATTTTACCCATAAAACCTTAGATACATTTTTCCCCAAATCAATACTCCAACCCTAACAAAATTCTTTTCCACACAACCACAGATAAGGCCCTAAATGCAAACTAAAAGTTTGGAAGGAGCCCTTACCTTCACGTTAGCTGTAACGTGCGATTACAGTACCGCGAGCAAATCCGGTAAAATCTCCGCTCGCAACGCCGCTTCCAAAGTTGGTCCCCTAGCACCGTAGCGTGGTAGTGAGCAACTTTCCCTTCTATCTCTTCACGAAATGAAGCTTAGATCTAGATGAAACGGGGAGGTTTGTGTTTGAATCCCTAATACCGTTTTTCTTCGTTTTCGAAACAACGAGTAAGTATGAAGCTGAGAAAACCTTGCTCTCTTACCCACTAATCCTTGGGTTTCAATTCTTGAAGAAAAGGGATCAAAGGAAACGAAAATGAATGAAAATGGAGGAGGGAGGAAGCTAGCTCGCGTGAGGCAGAGGAAGAAGATGGAAAAATGCTATTTTCTCTCCTTTGTCTTTCTTTCCCTTGTTTTTCCTTTCTTTCCTTTTCCCTCTTTCCTTTTTATATCCTTTTCTTTTCTCCCCAAACAAATATATATTATTTACTTTTAAAAAATATCTTCAAAATATCTAGATATTTGTTAAATTACCATTTCACCCATAACGCATTAATTCTTCGTAAAAGATTCGCCGTAGTTAATTTAATTTATTTATCGACAAGTAATTCTAATCGGGCATCACAATATCTTTTTGATCATATAAACTCCAAAATATTAATAACTTGGCTAAAAAGCCCCTGAGTTCAATACCAAAATCCACTAAAATACATAAAGTATAATTTAAAATTACGGGTCTTACACTTCATATCCTCAACTTCCCTACATTTTTCCACAAGAACTTGGAAATGTTGAATTCCCAAGGGCAAGACAGAGTCTTGAATCTCATACTTTAGTCCGTCTTGGAAACGATGACACATGAAAGGTTCATCAATCTCTTCACGGAAGAACCTGAAATGTCTTGATAGCGATTCAAACTTAGCAGCATATTCGCCCACGGTCATGTTCCCCTGATGCAGTTTCAGGAAATCATCGCCCAGCTTAGTCCTGGTACTCATCGGGAAGTATTTGTCTAAAAACTTCCTTTTGAATGATTCCCAGTTCACCTCCTCGTGAGCTGATCTCATCAACAATCTTGCACTCCTCCACCAGTACTCAGCATCCCCTAATAGCATATAAGTGGCATAGTTGACCTTCACTGCCGCCTGACAGTTAATCATTTTGAAGATCTTCTCCACTTCTTGGATCCATTGATCCGCCTTCTCCGAATTCTCATCCCCCTTAAACTTGGGAGGACTGTAACGACGGAAGTCTTCTAGCCCCCTTGACTCTGCAGCACGGATCTCTCTTTCCCTCTTTTCGAGATCACGTTGAGTCTTGGCAGCAGTCTGTGCAGCAACAGAAGCAGCCATGTTATTCATAACCTCCGCCATTCGATCATCCCTGTTAGCATTGGCTCTCGGAGCGTCATCCCTTCTATGCGGCATGGTTTTCCTATAAAGCCATCATCAAGTAGAGTCTTAACACTACTTCCAATAATTCCAAAAATAACTTCCGACCACATCAGCACATAATAATTATTCTGAACTTGACAACTCAAACCACCTAAACCGACACATGATCAGACAACAACTCCTAACCTACAATCTAGAACTAAAGGTTCCACAGCCCCCAAAGAAAACCAAACCATAGCTCTGATACCACAATGTAACACCCCGTTTTTCAAAGCGAGGGTGTATTTTTTTTTTCAAAAGAAATTAAAAATAAAACAGAGAAATAAATGAGGTAATACATTTGGATAAATAATTAAGTCATTATAATTTACAAGCAGCGGAAAAAGTTCTCAAAATATGAATTCAAAATATTTACATATAAAAAGTGGTACAGTCTTCCAGTTTAAAAGAAATAAAAGCAACCCAAAAGAAAGACATATGTTCCCTTTGTCCACCTAGTCTGATCATTCTACAAGACAACTAAACATCCTGAGTAATCTCCACGCGCCCCGTGAGATCCTCCTAACGTAGCTCCAATCAAGCATTCCCATCTACATTCCCATCCGTAGGGTACGAACCGGTGGGATCATCCTGGCTCTCATCTGAGGGCAAAGCCCAGATTTCCACAATAGTTGTAAAGGGTCGTCAATCGAAATTAACAGTTAACACATAACATTTAAGTTTTTAAATGCATAAAATATCCTCTCAACTAAGCATGCACCTTAAAAGGATTTTCCATATGCTAAAAGTTCATTTGATGTTTGCCAAATGTAAATGAAATCAATTAAAGTTCTCAATCCATTAAGTATTTCATATCTGACCAAAACATTGATAAATCAATTGAGCAATCAATTATCTAACTCAAAATAAGATTTTCCCCTGAGTAAATCGATTGGGAAAATCGATTTCCTGAAAGTTTTTAGTGAAAATTGAAGTCTGGACTTGCATCAATCGATTGGGGCAATCGATTTCGAGAAGGACTGAGCCTCTGCATTGGCCAATCGATTGGGCCAATCGATTTTGTGAAAGACAGAGCCCCTGTATTGAAGCCAATCGATTTGGCAAATCGATTTTTTGAAAGACAGAGCCCCTGTGATGGATCCAATCGATTTGGCAAATTGATTTCTTAACTGGTTTTGAAAAACATTTTACAAAATTGATTGGGTAAATCGATTTTTGGCAATGCGAAGTCCCTGTAACTCATCAAATCGATTGGGTAAATCGATTTCTCTGTGTATTCTTTCAAAAATACATAAACTAACTCAATCATATTCAAACACAACTCCAAATCCTAACACTTAGCAGTTTCCACATAAACACCACGACAATCGGGTTTTCGAAATAGTTTTACCATCCATCACATTCACACACAATTCAAAACATAACTCTGAGTAAAATCACACAAATCACAATGACATCTCAAGTTCAAACACTCATCATAAACTTGAATCAACGCATTTACGCACAATTTCGAAACATACCGCTTAACGATTACAACGCAATACCCACACAAACAGGATGACCCAACAAATCACATGGCATCACCTTGACTCGACAATCCCAACACGGACAAGATGAACCAACAAATCACATGGCATCACCTTGACTCGACAATACCAACACGAACAAGATGAACCAACAAATCACATGGCATCACCTTGACTCGACAATCCCAACACGGACAAGATGAACCAACAAATCACATGGCATCACCTTGACTCGACAATCCCAACACAGACAAGATGAACCAACAAATCACATGGCATCACCTTGACTCGACGATCCCAACACAAACAACATGAACCAACAAATCACATGGCATCACCTTGACTCGACAATCCCAACACAGACAAGATGAACCAACAAATCACATGGCATCACCTTGACTCGACAATCCCAACGCAGACAATTCATTTCTCCACAAAATCATTTTCACGACAACATTAAGTAAACGCAGATATTAAGAGATTCCCCATTCTTAATACTCATTTAACTTAATGATTTTCACAAAACAAACATTAAGTAAACAGAAATATTAAGAGATTCCCCGTTCTTAATACTCGTTTAACTTAATGGTTTTCAAATTCCACACAAAACAACTCAAACATACTTTCACATTCAATCCATAATTCACACCAAAACACATCAAATCATTTTTCCACACAAACCACACAAAACACATCTTAAATTCTATAATCATCAATTATGAACACGTCGAACACGATGACACAAATCAATACAATCCATCACTCAAACCCAACAAGTTTCATATACTCAAAATCATACATAAATGAGTTAAAAATTCATTTTTCCACGAAACATTACTTTAACCCTAACCAAATTCTTTTCCACACAACCACATATAAGTCCCTAAATGCAAACTAAAAGTTTGGAAGGAGCCCTTACCTTAACGTTAGCTTTAACGTCGATTTACGGCACCACGATAAATTCCGGTATAAACTTTGCTCGCGACGTCGCTTCCAAAGTTTGCTCACTAGCACCGCAGTGTAGTGGTGAGCAACTTTCCCTTCTATCCCTTCGCGAAACGAAGCTTGGATCCAGAAGAAAAGGCGAGGTTTGTGTTTAACGGTTTTGAAATCCCTAAACCGTTTTTCTTCGTTTTTGGATCAAGGAGGAAGAGTGAAGTTGAGAAATCCTTGTCCTATCATCCACTATCAATTTCGAACTCAAAGGAAAGAAAAGGAAGCAAAAACGAGTAACAATGGAGGAAGGGAGAAGAATGAGTGCGCGAGACAGGGAGAGGAAAATGTGTTTTCTGTTTTCCTTTGGTTTTCCTCTCCAATTTCCTTTCCTCCTATTTCCTTTTTCTTTCTTTTCTATCTCTTTTCTTTTTCCCTCCACTCAAACATATATATATGATTATATATATTAATTATAATTAACAAATATCTCAAAACTAGATATTTATTAAAATTACCATTTTATCCATAACGCATTAAATTCTTCGTAAATGATTCACCGCAGTTAAATTAATTTATTTATCGACGAGTAATTCTAATCGGGCATCAAAATATCTTTTTGATCATATACCCTCCAAAATATTAATAACTTGGCTAAAAAGCCCCTGAGTTCAATACTAAAATCCATTAAAACACATAAGGTATAATTTAAAAAGGAGAACATTAAAAGTTCTCCATGTTCAGTTTTGTAATTCAAGTTATGTTTGATTGTATGTAATCAACTAACTAACTAACCACTTATTTAGTTAGTTAGTTAGGTAGAAGTTAGTTAGAATGAAGGTGATAAAAGCTATGTATAAATAGCATATTCATTTCTCAATAAAGACAACACATTCACATTAATTCATTATCTTTTCTTGTTCTACCCTCATTGCAAGAACAACTTGAACACTAACAACATTAATTGTTAACCCATTTGAGTTGATTTAATCATTCTTTTGTTTTATAGCACCATTAATTGTTAACCCATTTGAGCTGATTTAATCATTCTTTTGTTTTATAGCACATTAAACACTCATAAAGTTAAAAGCCATGAGTTACCATAGGCCTTAGGGAGTAGAGGAGATTTGAAATTATGTTGCAAATGGAATTTTGAATAAGTGTAGGGAATAAATTGACATGCTTATTTCATGCTTGTTTGGAAAAGTTGCACGTGAAAAATGAACAAGAAAAAAAATGGTGTAAGTTACAAATGTTATGTTTGAAAAAATCAAATAAGAAAGATAAAGAAAAAAATAGTGATACAGAATGCAAATTTTATGTTTGATAAAATTAAATGGAAAAAGAAAAGTTGGTTAAAGTTTCAAATGTTTGAAATAATTGAAAAAAGTGGTGTCAAAAAGAAATAACTGGAGTTTGTTGATATATATTTCATGGGATAAATTTATACTACTTATAATTTTGTCGCCTTACTAACATGCCTTTTATTTTCTCAAGTTTCTATGGAGGCCTTATAGGGGTTTTAAAAATTTCATACCACAAAAAGCATATAATGATTCAATGATATGGATTACGAAAACCCCTTTGCTTTGTTTCTCTATTGTAGAGTGACATCAAATAGATAGAGTCAAACTGCAATTTGGATTTTCGCAAGACATAATCTTGAAAATATTAAGACACTTCAATGTCAAGATATGCGAGAGAATCAACTAGAAAATTGGAAAGACATACATGCTGCATAGATTCAAGTTTGCAACGACTGTCGAAGTCACTGTCTTACGGGTCAATCGATACATGGACCCTTCATGCCAACAATGGAGTATATGTTGTGACTTAGACATAACTCCAATCTTTACCTATCAATTTTGCAACTACCATGGGACCCACAATGTTTTATTGTAGAAGAGCTAAGTGTTGGTCCCTGTAGACTGACCCAACAGTCTCAACGAAAAAGGCGTAATAGATCTTGCTCACCGAATCCCACAATTACCACTAAATATGAAGCGCCACAACTGCACCACCATTCATTTTCTTTCACCCTAAAACGATAAAAATTTGAACTGACAAGAAAATCATTTTAATTTATGCCAACCCAACAATGTGATTGTCGACAATATTCAACAAAGATTGTTTGAATAATTTATCTGGTGCAGACATAAGTACGCCTGAGTCGATTGTTCGATATAATAACTTATACTTATTTGGTGTTATGTCGTTCTCTAACCAATCAAGTCTTAGTTCTTCAATTCATGTCAACCTATATGAGAATGTGCAGCAAGATGCGTCACATGCCCTTATTGAGGAAGAAAACTCAACTTCACCTCGCACGCGTCGTATTCGTCTACCACCACGATGTAGAACTGAACACCATATAAGTGATTAATACAACATCTATTAGTAGTATATGTAGCAAAGAGTTAAATTAATAATATATATATATATATATATATATATATATATATATATATATATATATATATATGAAACTAAGAGAAGGAAACAAATAAACATTTTTCTCTGCTGCCTTGCGATTACTTTCTTCTTCTTCTTCTTCTTCTTCCTCTATTTCAAAGTTTGTGTTGGTGAGAAACAAAAAACAAACACACACGAACCTCCATTTTTTTTTCTAGATCTAAGCTCTCATTCAAGAAGTGTTAGGAGGGAAAGTTGCTCATCTATACCCTACGTTACTTGTGAGCTAATTTATTTAAGGTGAGACACTTACTTACTCCTCTTTTTTTTCTAAATTCGTAAACTTTATACGGTAGGGGCAGGGGATATGAGTAAAAAAATTTCGTTCTTAACAAATCCTTGTTGTTGTGTTGTTTTATGCCTCAAGATTCTATTTCTTTTTACTATAGAATTGATGTAGCTTACGCCTCAAAGATTCTATTTCTAATTGAGATTCTATTTCGTTTTTACTATATAATTGATCAAACAGGCGTAAATCAACCTTATATAAATAGTGTTTCATTGACTTAATTAAGAATCCAATAATTGATGTATTATAGTTAATGCTCAAGGTTGAAAAACTACATTTAAATAATTTAGAAATTGGAGGAAATGCTGAATTTAAAATTGAAAATGCAACTCTAAAAACTGATATTACTGAACTTAAAATAGTAAATGCAACTATGAAAACTGATATTACTAAACTTATAACAGAAAATGCAAATATGAAAACTGATATTGTTGAACTTAAGACTGAAAATTTCACTAGAAAAGTAATTATAGTTTAACATCAATTAAACATACCACATGTTACTCTGATAAGCTTGAAGAAGTATCCATGATTTATAGTGTTAGTAGAAATGGTAAAAAAACAAATAGGATTTCAAGAAAAAGTAACTAAACCTAAATTTGTTCCCTCTGATAATTTATGTACTATTTTCTATAAGAAAGGTCATACTAAATCATTTAGACGAACTTTTGAAAGTTCGGTTCTAAGCATGAACAAACTTAAGAAGGTTCATACTAAGAGTGAATGAAGTGATTATTTGACTATTCCGGTTTTAGTAAGAAGTAAATGGAGAAAATCAATATTGCTCATTCATGTGGTAGAAATATCCAAAAAGAAAGATGAAGAGCATTCAAATCATCTTCAACATAAATATGGAATAAAGTCGAAATGAATAATCTAAAACTGAAAACATAAATAAAAGTAATTTCAAATTGTTCCTTATACTTCCAAGTTCCAACACAAGAAGAAACAATGGCATGTGAAAATCCAAGAACTCTACATGAGTAATTTCAAACAACAACTTTATGAACTTAAGAAAGTTCTTAGTTTTACAAAGTTCAAGCATAAAGTACAAATGTGATAAGAAAGCTGTTACAACCACTACTCTTACAATGGTCACTACAATAAACTTAATCAACATGGAAAAATATGATATGTCTCATGTTTTTTCTCTCCTAAACTACATGGCAAGAATAAATTCAGTAAACATTATGAAATTCACTGAAGTTCACAATTTTCATTGTTTTTCAAGCTGAATTTATAATTTGGTTTCCATGTTTTAGGATTTGAGAAGTATGGTCACATGAAGGCATGAAGACGTGAATATGAAGCGTTCACACCTCTTTAAATTAAGAAGAACTAATAACTTGAAGACCACGAGCTTAGATCAAGAACTTAACTCATTGGTCTCCAAGGTGCAAAACATGATCAAAAGTTTAAACACACTCAAAGTCTACATTATATCTATAGAACTCATGTATTAAGAGTGTAACATCAGTCTCAACTCATTACAAGTTTATAAATACAATACAAATTTCAAAATTGTAAACATTTTGAAGTCATCTTTTGAAGTGTAAACGAGACTTAGTAGTATATGTTGCAAAGTCAAGAGTGGCTCAGAAAGAAGATTATAAGCATGTTAATGCTAAGAAAATATAGATGAAACTTTTGAATTTATAGATCTGTAATGTGTAAGAATTGAGAAGGTTTCTCAAGTTTTATAGTGAAAAATCTCATTACGAATGAAGATTGGACGTAACCCAAGTTAGGTGAACCAATATAATCTTGTGTGTGATTCTCACATCCTTAACAATTTACTTAAGTTTACACAACTCCTACAACATTAAATGACTTAGCTAATTGTATTGAACTAACACTTCAAAACTTTATGAAGTGTTGCAATTCTTTTATTTCCAAGTCATATATAAGAGTTAAGAACAATCTTTCTTAAGTACAAATTAACAAATTTTAAAAGCATTACATTTCAAGCTTCCTTTCTCATGACTATTAGTTGTACTTTAGGTAAACTATAGAGTGAGAAAGTATGAGTATAAGAAAGAAAAATGGCACACCGCACGAGTATGACTTTATTTAGAGAGTCATAAATTTTTTGTCATCGCATTACGACTCCACTACACAATGAAGAGTTCATTAATCATGCTAATATCATTTGTTTTTGCACGACGAAAGATTATTTTTGCACTACAAAATAGCATCTTAAACGAAGAATTTTATGATCGTGACAAACAAACCCATTTTGCATTACGATGCGAGTTTCACTCCAACTGACACAAGGTATTACTTGCATTGGTGAAACCACATTTTTGTATGGCGAAACATTGAATTACAAAGATTGATATTTACACGTCGCACGACAATGTGTCCTCTTTGCACAACGAAGACAGTAAAAGAAAGTTGACTCACTTTTCCTTCCCATATGCATTATTTTTATTTTCAATGAATTATATGATTCATAACACATCATAAAATAGGAAAAATAGGACGATACATCTCTCCTCTTGTATGATAAATTTTGTCCTTAAAATTTTAGTTAAAAAAAATAGTTCTGAAAAAAAATCCCACCTATGGTTGTTAGCTTTCCAAGTGGCACTTTCTCTAGTTGCTCTAGTTAGCTTACAAAGGGTGTCATACAAATATTAGAATGGAAACTATTTATTTTAAGCAAACTCAATTAATTGTAAGAAGTTATTCCAACTCCCACTCTATCCTAACATGCACACTTTTAACAAGTCCTCCAAAGAATGATTAGTCATTTGACAATCGATCTAAGGTTGGTAGGTTAAACTCAACCTATCATTTGTACCAAATGTTCAATGCCGACGTTTCTCGAAATTAGAAGTAAACCTATCGTATCTATCTGATAGTACATTGGAGGTTACTATGTGAAATCGTACAATATCATTGATGTACAAGCCAACCAAATTTTCCATAGATTACATCGAAATAAAATGGTCATGATAATCATCTCCAATAACCCAAAAAGTGTCACACCTTTTAGGTGTACAAGTAACCCTCCAACAAAACTCATTGAAACACTATCAACTTCGACTTAGAAATACTTTAAGGTTGCATCCAATATGAGAATTTCTTAGGCTAGATATTTGATTTCAAACAAGTTAAACAGGTATACACACATTCAATGGTATCTATCATCATTGTAACACTCCAATTTTTGTTGTTTTTTCCTTTTTAAACAAATAGTTTCAAAGAAATTCTATAAATAATTAAATCCATAACAAAGTTTATAAGGAAAAAAATATTTCTAGATAAATTGTCTGTAGTTTAAATTAATTTTAAAATAAGTTAAAAAATATATCAACAAAAGTTATCGATACTGATTACCCAACTATTGTTGAATTGAATACCACTGACCTGTGACACCTTCACCATTATCATGAACATTGCATAAATGGATCCTAATAGTCTAGTGCGTTCAAACCAATCCACAAAAAATAAAGGGCCACTAACCAAAATTAACATATAACTAGGAAATTAAAGCATAAATAACAATTTATAGAGCATGCATATTTGTCATTGCAGCAAATACAATTCCTACATCAAACACCCTAATGCAACGCTCTAACATGCCAATGCATATGAATTTAGATTATCATCTACCTCGCAAGAGCTTTCCCGAAGGAAATCGTGAAATCCACTTGACGAAATGTAACCAATTATTTCCTCATAAATTTGTGAATGTCCACCTTACAGTTCACATAACCAACGTAAGCATGTGCATATTTTCACCATATTTCATACATTAAATTCACACACCATTTTAAATAAGTTTCACCAACACCAAAGCTATTTATACCATATGCAATCACCACGTTAACTAATATAAACATCAATGTATTATTCAAGATTAATAGCATAACACTTTTACCAATTTAAACACCTTTTCAAGTAAACTTAATTTCTACATAACAAAACATCATGTAAACAAACACCAACAATCAAATATCAATCTTAAAACACAAACCAAGTATAAACTACACATGTTATATTAAAAAGATGGAAGTAGCACTTACCTCATCTAGCACTGCTTTCAAAAGCACAAATGTTCTTCATGATTTGCTTCAACACCGATTCTAACTTCTCAGCCTTAAATCAAGACTAAAACATTAATCAATACGAAATCCTACGTATCCCTAAATAGGGTACTCAATTGACCTTTACCCTCTACAATCATCCTTGGATTTATTTTTCTCTCAATCCAACTTAATACATAATCCTTATATTAAATTAGATAGTCCTAGGTTTTAAACACTTTGACTTACAAGATTTGTTTTTCAGCACCGCACCAAATTCATCAATACGAAAACACTTGGAAATAAACTTTAGTTAACTCATACATTTTTTTACATTTTTCCTTGAGATTGCTTTTTCACACAAAGATTTTCAAATAATAAAACTTTATCAAATTAAACCATAACATCAACTTCAAAATTGATACAAGATTAATAAATTAACAAGAGGAGCAACTCTTGAAAAGTAGTTATCCAAGTTTGTTTTTATTAACAGATGATAAATTTTGTAACTTTAAAAGAAATAGTAGCTTTGGAGAGGGATAAGTGGAATTGGAGCGTTATATGGAAAAGAAATTTATCTCAAGAAGAAAGATTAATGGAAGAGCATATCAAAGAAAAGCCAAGGAGGATGTCACTGATTGACAACGTGGAGGATACGTGGGGTTGGTCAAGGATCACTTACTCGGTTAAAGAAGCATACACCTCGATCATGGATGGTGTTTAACAGGAAGAAAATAGGAATTTGGCAGCTGCTTATCTTGACATATAGCAATCACATATGATATTATTGTGTTTATTAGTTGATGTTTTATTTAAATTTATTTTGTATTGTGGGAAAAAATTAAATCCTTGAGTTGATTTATTTCCTAATTTATTTTTCCTTACTCTATGCATTCATTAGATAGTTGACACCACTATATATATATACATATATATATATATATATATATATATATATATATATATATATATATATATATATATATATATATATATATATGTGTGTGTTTTTAGTTTCAATATAATATGAAATTTTCCTTCCCTCTTGTTTTAATCTGGCTGCGCCCTAAAACATATGATATTAGAGTTTCGACTCTGATCGTGTGGCAGCTCACCATGTCCTTATAAGAAACTTAAAAAAATTATTCCTCCACTACTACAATATCAAGAAAAAAAATCAGCTGACTCTAAAATTGTGTCAACCCCTACCACAAATGATTCATTATCCATAAACTCTGGTTTACAACTTCTAATCCAAAATTTGAATGGCATAAAATATGTTGAATATGCCCATATTGTGAAGTTAGCTCTTGATGGCAAGGGAAAGTTAGACTACTTGACTCAAGATACTCTTCAACTAGAGAAGACCGATCCAACCTCCCAAAAATGGAAGTCAAAGAACTCCCTAATCATTGGGTGGCTGATTCACTCAATGCAAAAGAGGTATGGGAAACTGTACGCGATTGCTATTTTGACTTGGAGAACTCCTCACAGATTTATGAACTTAAGACTCGTATGTGATAGTCCAAACAAGGAGATAAAGATGTCACAACATTCTTTAATCTCATGGTTGTCCTTTGGCAGGATCTTGACCAATGTTATGAGGATGATTGAGACAATTCAAAAGATGCAAACATATTTAAGAAAAAAGAAGAAAATGATAAGGTTTATATGTTTTTAGCAAGACTTAATCCAGAACTTGATGAAATTCGTGGTTGAATTTTGGGCAAAAAACATTTGCCTTCATTGAGGGAAGTGTTTTATGGAGTAAGGACGGAGGAATCCAAAAGAAGTGTTATGATGCAAAACTCGAATAATACAAAGGTGCAAGAAACTGAGAGTTATGCTATGGCTACAAAGGGATACGAAGCATATGGAGAAAGAAAAAACAACCTTGGTGTGATCATTGTAGAAAAACATGGCACACTAAGGAAACTTGTTGCAAAATTAATGGAAAACCACCCAATTGGAAGAATAAGCCAAATGGAGAGGGTATAGCTTTCCAAGGTACAAATGGAGAAAATGTGGAGAGTAAATTCAACTTTGAGGCACCTCCTTTCTCTAATGAACAACTAAAGCACTTGTATAAGCTCTTTACCTCTATGTCAGTTACTTCCTCATCCTCTCTTGCTAAAATAGGTATCTATTTCTTTTATGCTCTTTTGAGTTCCCAACCAAATTCAAAAACTCCATGGGTTATTGATTCTGGAACCACTGATCATATGACAAATTGCTCAAAAATTGTTTTCCACTTATAGTACTTGTGTAGGTCAAAAATAGATAAAGATAGCTGACGATACTTTTTCCACCATAGTTGGAGTTGGTTCTACCCTATGTCTAAAACTCTAACTCTTCACAATGTCCTTCATGTTCCAAATTTGTCATGTAACTTGTTGTCCATAAGAAAATTAACACAAGATCTTAATTGTTTGGCTATTTTTAACCCAGTTAATTGTCAATTTCAGGAGTTGAAATTGGGAAGGATGATTGGCAGTGCTAAAGAGGTCAATGGTCTCTATCTCTTCGATGGCGAGGCTTATCTTAAATAGGAATTTCATAGTAATTGTCTCAACTTAGTTTTGGTTCAAAATAATGAATAAATAATGTTATGGCATTATATGTTAGGACACCCAATTTTTTTGTATTTGAAGCACTTTTTCCCGAGTATTTTAAGAATAAAAATACAGTTCGGTTTTTCTGTGAAGTTTGCCAATTTGTAAAGCATCATTGTTTCTCCTATTCTCCTCAGGTGCATAAACCATCTAGTCCATTCACATTAATTCATAGTGATGTTTGGGGACCTTGTAGGGACCCTACTCCTAATGGAATAAAATAGCTTATTACCTTCATAGATGATCACACTCGATTAACTTGGGTTTACTTAATGAAAACAAAATATGAAGTTGAAAGAATCTTCAAAAAAAATTTTCAAATGATTTTGGCTCAATTTCAAGTAAAAATCATAATTCTCTATAGTGATAATGGAGGAGATTGTTTTAATAAACAATTAAATGAGTTTTTTCTACAACAAGGTATCATTCATCAAAGTTCATGTGTGGATACTCCATAACAAAATGGAGTGGTTGAACGAAAAAATAAACATCTCCTTGAAGTTACTAGGGCATTGTTGTTTCAAAATAAGGTTTCAAAGTATCTTTGGGGAGAAACAATTCTCACTGAAACATATTTGATAAATAGGAAGCCTAATAATAAACTTTCATACACTTTATCCCTAAAGATATTTGGATGTACTGTTTTTGTTGATATTCATGACCCAATCAAGGAAAACTTGAGTTTAGAGCAAGAAAATGTGTTTTTATTGGCTATGCATCTAATAAAAAAAGTATACAAATGTTTTGAACTTATTTCCAAAAATATTTTTGTGACTATGGATGCCCCTTTCGTTGAAAAAACTCATTTTCTGGTAATCATCTTCAAGGGGGATAATAGAAGAAGATGATGTTTATTATCTAAAAATTGCAAATCTGGATTTTCTAAACAATATCAAAAAAATAGATTGTGAGAGAAGTAACATAACATAGTCCTATTTGAAAATACTAGAAATTGAGGAAAGTAACAAAACAAAATCCTTGGGTGAAGCTAGTCAAGATAGCCATGAACATGATATTAAAGAAAATGTCTTGATAGAACCAGAAGTAGAGAATGAGACATTTGAATTTGGTAACAAAGGTATCCAACCTTTTGATCACATATACTTAAGGAAAAAAGTGCCTCAAGTAAGAGAACCTCAACACTGCCAAATGTCCAAAATTATGAAAATTATGATCATAATAATCTTGTCTTTGTTGAACCTGTTCCCAATTATTTTGTCCATTTAGAACCTACCTTTGATGATTCTAGTCTACCCATTGTTGTCAGAAAAGGGATAAGAGCATGTACAAAACATCCTATCTCTAACTTTATATCTTATGAAAAATTGTTCCCCCACTTTTAGAGCTTTTACTTGTGTACGAACAAAAACAGAGATCCTAAGAGATATACAACAGGCTCTAAGGATTCCTAAGTGGAAACAAGTTGCCTTGTAGGAGATGGGTGCTCTTATAAAAAATCAAATTGGAATATGGGTGTTCACCATAAAACACAAAGCTGATGGATTAATAGAGAGGTAAAAGGCTAGGCTAAGCTAGTTGCCAAAGGCTTTACACAAACTTATGGTATTGATTACTCAGAAACTTTTGCTCATATTTCAAAACATAACAACATTAGAGTTCTTTTATCTTTAGTTGTTAACTTGGATTGGCCATTACAACAACTAGACGTAAAACATGCACTTTTAAATGGATATTTAGAGGAGGAAGTCTATATGGATTCACCCTGGGGTTTTAATTTAAATTAAACCAAAAGGTTTGCAAACTTTAGAGGTATCTTTATAGCTTGAAACATTCAACTCGAGCGTGGTTTAAAAGATTCACCCAATTTATTAAACAGAAGGGATATTCTCAATGTCAAAGTTATCACACTATGTTTGTGAAACATTCTTATGAAGTTAAAATGGGTATATTGATATTTTATGTAGATGATATTGTTATCACTGGGAATGATTCTAATGAAATAAAAAATTTGAAGGCATCTCTTGTTGCAGAGTTTGAAATTAAAGTTTTTGGTTCTTTAAAATAGTTTTTGGGAATGGAAGTTGTAAGAACAAAAAAGGGATTGTTTTATCACAAAAGAAATATATTTTAGATCTTCTAAAGGAAACCAGGATGATGGGTTGTAGGTCAGCTGATACTCCAATAGATCCTAATTAGAAAATTGGTAGTGATGGCAGTGGTGATCCAATGGATACATCTCGGTATCAAAGATTAGTAGGAAAGCTAATTTATGTATCTCATACTCGTCCATATATAACCTTTGTTGTTAGCTTAGTGAGTCAGTTTATGCACTCACCTCACAAAGAACATTTATAGTATGTTTACCGTATTCTAAGGTAACTCAAAAGTCCTTCTAGAAAGGGCTTGTTTTTGCAAAAACTGTCAACATCTAGTTATTGCATATTTGTTTGGGAAAACTTAGTTACTTGAAAGAGCAAGAAACAAAATGTAGTAGCTACAAGTAGTGCTAAGGAAAAATATAGGGCAAGGGCCTAAGGTGTTTGTGAAATCCTATGGCTTCAAAGAATCTTAGAAGAGCTTAAACTTCCTATAAATCTTCAAATGAAGTTGTATTGCGACAACAAGGCTGCAATTAGTATTTCTCAAAATCATGTTCAACATGATCGAACAAAACATGTTGAAATTGATAGACATTTTATAAAAGATAAAATAGGTGCATATTGTTGATATCCTTATCAAAGGTCTGTTTAGGCCCAATTTTGAATTTCTTGTAAACAAGTTGGGCATGCTAGACATATATGCACCAACTTGAAGGAGGGTGTTGACATATAGCAATCAGATCTGATATAATTGTGTTGATTAGTTGATTTTCTATTTAAGTTTATTTGTATTTTGGAAAAGAATCAAATCATTGATTTGATTTATTTCCTAATTTAGTTTTCTTTTATTCTCTGCATTCATTAGATAGCTGACAACATTGTATATATATGTTTGTTCTGTTTCAGTTTCAATATAATAAAAAAATTTCCTTCCGTCTTGTTTTAACCTTACTACACCCTAAAACACAACTTGGAATGATTATGTTCCTTTAATGTAGAAGTTTTGGTTTGGAGAATTCTTCAAAATAGGATACCCGACAAAAGACAATATACTTAAAAGAAGTGTTCTTAGGATTTCATAATTATTGTGCCCATTTGTTTTGAGTGTCAGCTGACTATACAGCTATGGCAAAAGCTATTAAATAAGCTGAATTTTTCTACTGCTTTTCATAACTAATTAGAGATGCATTTGCACCAATTTGCATGTTGATTGATTTTAGAAAGATGATAATGGAGAGGTTCAATGTCATATGGTTCACGTGTATTTGGGCAATTTGGAAAGGTCGCAATGAGAAAATATTCACAAAAAAAGAAGGCTTGGTGGTGACAATTGTTGCAAGACTTTACCAATAAAGTTTTTGATGAAGATTGTATGTAGAAAACTCCAAAGGTTGTTACACTAGACTTTAGGTTTGATTTGTCTCGACGAATCGAATGCAGACGAATCTAATCCAAAACGAATGAACAACGAGTCCCTTCAAGGTACTTTGGAAAACTTTGATATGATTTACAATAACACAACAAGGGTATCTTTCAATGATATGTTACAAAATAATATTTTGTATACTTCACTCGTACATTAGAGAGTATGATATGATATCCTAAAATATATAAAATGAATGAAAAAGTTGTGGATAATAATGGCAGAATTCGTGTGTCCTTTTTGTTTGCAGAATGACAAAATTTATATAAAATTACATGTCACTTGAATAAGAGGTACAATATTTTGATTTCTTCCATTTTAATTTCACGTAGTAATATACATATAATGTTACGTTATTAACTAAAATATGTTGCATATGGTGGTAGAAATGTCATCCCTTTTTGCGCATGATTTGGTTTGTATCCCAAAGTTTGCACACAACCACTAGTCCAACAACATAAACATGCCAATGAAAAACGTTTACATATACATATGCATAGTATTTTAGAAATATCTCACAATCCCCACCATTTTTAAAATATACTAAATTCCATAATTTTTAAAATATCATGGTTTCATATAATGATATCTTACAATTTGAACCACTACTTAATAAGCTATAGGTTTGATTCATCCTGGATAAAGATTGGTAGACAAGTTTTGAACCAACAATTTATTAGAACAAGTGTGCGGAACACATAAAATATCGATATTATCGAAAGAATTATAAAGATGATACATTTGATAAGACTTTATGTCATGTACCTTTTGATGAAAATTTAAGATTCAATCCATTTAACTTTTTAAAACGCGTTCACTTCATCCTCACATAAATAGACTATATTAGAAATACACCCATAAGATATATTTCAGCAAAACACTTCCATCTTCTTCGTCAATGATCTTGAATAGTTCTTCGTTTTTGTACACATGGCGGGTAGCACGTACAAGAGTTTATCCAAGATTCAACATCTTCAATCATGTTGAGTTTAGAAATGAGAATAACAAGATTGTCTTTTATTGCATTTGAATTATTCGATTTGCTTTTCCTTTTTAAGAACTTGCACATTTTTAAGGTGTCCTAGTTTTCTACAATGATAACAACTTCATATTCTTTTCTTTCTTTTTTCATCATTACCATTATATTTTTCATGAGACTTATCAAAATCTTGATTTCCTTTCTTAAAAGTTTGGCTTGAATTTCCTTCCTTCATTACATGGACCTTTTTATGAGAACATCTGTTTTTAGTATCCTCTTATTTACCACACTCTTATTCTAATTAAATGTGATTACTCAATTTCTCAAGAGATGTGTTCTCTTTCTTATGCTTCATAGTTCTTTTGAAATCTTTCCACAAAAGTGGAAGTTTATCAAGTATGGAGGACACAATAATGATTTCATCCATGTGCATTTGATGTTGTATGTAGTTATTAAGAATGCGTTCAATCTCATGCATTTGTTCCATTACTGATTTATTATTAACCATTTTATAATTATTGAATTGAGATACAAGAAATTTCTGACTTATAGCGTATTCTTGCATGTATCTTGACTCTAATTTCTCCCATAGTTTCTTTGCATAATGACTACTTATATATATATATATATATATATATATATATATATATATATATATATATATATATATATATATATATATATATATATATATATATATATCGAACAAGGAGTCAAACATACTCTTGAGAATATATGATCTTGCATATATAGTCATCATTGCTCCACTTCTCTCTTTCTCTTGTTTCTGCTAATGTTTTCACTTCCTTCTCTAATGACTTTGTAGTGTTTAGAACATGCACCACATTCAAAGTTGTAAGAATGAATTTCATCTTTTTCTGCCAACGAATAAAGTTTCCTCCATCGAATTTCTCCAACTTCACAAAATCAGAAATCATTTCTTTGGGTGATGCAACCATTGATTGAAAATAAAATAGACTCTAAAGATTGTTAGATTTTGTTCGTGACAATTGCTACAAGATTTTAATAAAGAAGTTGTTGATGAAGATTGTCCATAGAGAATTTCAAAGCGTATTGTTATACTAGCCTTTAGATTTTATTCACCCATCAATCGGATGCGAACAACTAATTAATCCTCTTTGTGCTACTTTAGAAATCAGTAATATGATTTACACTAGCACACCAAAAATATATTTCATGTTACAAAAGAATGTTTTCTACACTTTTCTTATTCGTTAGAAAATATTATAAAGAATTATAATATAAAAATTAAATAAGAAAATTGTTGATAATAATGCCAGAATTCGTGTCATTTATGTACGGAAAATATAATGTTATAAAAAATTAATTGAAATGTTGCTAGTGATAAAAATATCATTTCTTTTCGCTCATGGTCTGAATTCATATCCTAGAGGTCTGAAAAACGTTTGTACATACGTATGCATAATATTTTAAAAACATCTTACATATCCTGAAAACGGTTAAATAGAAATGTAACAGGTTTCAATTATTCTCTTTAATCAATGGATCCTTAATGCATTGGAATGCTTGGAGTTAGTGGTCTGATGAGCTGAGGGAGGCCCGTTTTGTTGTGTTAGAAATTGATTTTTGGTTTGATTGGAAAGTTTCACCGCGGGTTGCCCCTTCTCAGCACTTGATTTTACTGTGTTTAATTATGTACTGATGAGCCTTACAATTTGTCTGTAAAATAATGAAGTTTTATTATGCCATTTCAAAAAAATTATATAGACCGATCCCCTGCATCTTCACTCTAAGATCTATCAAAAAAGAAATAACATAACACGTGTCATTTGTTGCGTGGCATAACTTCCCAACATGAATTTCACGTGTCACTCGACAAACATGCAAAATGCAAACATCCTCCACGTGTCACTTTTCCACAACCATTGTATCAGTAACCGCCGTTTCACCTTCTTATAAACGACAGAAAAACAGTATCAGGAATATTCATGGAAACTCCTTGTTCAGCAGCAACTCTATCATGGGAAGTTCTCATCCTCGTGGCACATCACCTTGACCCCAAAACTATAGCAATAGCTTCGTGCGTATCAAAATCATGGTTACATTCTATGTCCTCTGATCTTCTTTGGAAACCAATCGTAACAACTTATTTTCCCTCTCTCTCCACGCTTCCATCCGCCGTCTCATACATCCGTCTTTTCGCACTAGGACACTCCGCTAACACGCGCCGTCGTAAGACCCCGTCGAAGCCGACCCTATCCCTCGGCGATATCATCTTTGCGGTTTCGATTTCTTCCAAGCGGGACTCTAGCGTTGTAGCCGCTGCATCGAGACCCGTGGATGAACTGGTGGTGGATCCCCCTGGCGTGTTTCGTTTTAGTGTTGGCTGCGATGGCGGTGCTGCAGAGAAGAGTGAGGGTTTGGAGGAGGTGGTGAAGGTGACGTGGAATGTTGTAGTGAAAGGGTGGAGAGGGGTTTTTACTTTGATGGATTGTGAGGGGAAGGTGGGGTTTATGCGTGGTGGAGAAGGGTGGTTTTCGCAAGAGCTTACAGCACCACGGTGTTGTTGGAAGGTGGTGGCGAGTTCGGTGGTGGCAGATATGAAGGTGGGAATGTGTGGTGGTGAGGAAAGTGATGATGGGAAAGTAAGAGTGGAGAAGGTAAGTATCGGGATTTTGAGTGTTGTGGATTGGAGATACGTTGGTATTGAAGATGGCCTTAGATACTTGCAACATTTTCTTCTTTAACAGTACTACTAGGACTTATATAACGCAATGTGATGATTTTGTAATTATTGCAATGCCATATATATTAATGCAAGAGTTTAGTGAGTTTACAAAGTTTAAAAAGTTTTAGTAGATTAAATCCTTAATACAATGCAATATACATCATCATGTATACGAATTTACATTCCAAAAAATATTTGGGGGACACATAAAAATGTGTACATAAATATAAAATTAAGTGTTTGGGTTTAATTTAAGGAAATGTTTATGGGTATTTATCCAATATAATATTAAATAGAAATTTAGGTTGTATAAGTATAACTGCTCTTAAATTCTTGTAAGTTAAATTATATTTGTACTATTAATTTTTATTATCATTTAAAATCTTATTAAATATTATAACAATATATTTTTCTACAGTAAGTTAAAGTCAAATATAATTTTAAAATTAAGATAATAAATCATTAATTTATCTCATAGTAATTTGAGAAATTTTTGAAAGATAACAAATTGTATGTATAATTTAATATTTTTTAAAAATTAATGTTTTAAATGAATGTAACTTAAATTGAATCGAGAAAAAATAAATTTAAAAACTTTTAAATAAAATTGAGTTAAATATAAAAAGATAAATAAAAATTGAATTAAATTTAAAAAATTAAAAGTGTATTTTTATTATTTATAGAGGTTAAACTTAATAATTTTTACTCATTTATTTATTTAATTTTTTAATTTTTAATTCAAATAAGAAGGTTGAATTGTCTAATTTTTACTAATTATTTGTGTGAATTTTAGTACTTTGTTCATAATTAAAGTAAAATATTATTTTCTTTTTGAGAGTAAAATGCTTATTTTTATTTGTTGATAAAAATAAAATCTTTTTGAACGATAAAATGTGCAATATTAAGATGAGTGGAGGTCGTCATATCAACTACTCTATAAAATATAAAATGAATTTTTAAAATATTTAGAATTCTCTGATTTTTAGGGATGACAATAAAATCTGCACGGATACTCACTTAAATCCGTTTGATTTGGGCGGGCAAAACCCGCTTTAATTGGGTGCAGGTGCAGGTGTGGATGTTCTCCGACATTAAAATTTGGGAGCGGGTTTGGGGGTGATGATATCCACCCCACACCTGCACCCGCATCCGCTCCGCAAATAATATTATTGCAATTTTTAAATTTTATATACATATATATATTAAATATATTTAATATTTTTTTAAATATTAAAAATTATAATTTTATCTTTATAAAAAATATTTTTTAATTTTATTATTATTTAATAATAATTATTTTATTATAATAAATATGATTTTTAAATTTATAATTTTATATATATGAGTGGGTGCGGGTGCGGGCGGGGAAACCCGAGACCCGTTGCGGGCGGAGATGAATGTCTAAATTTTACAGCCACTATTAAACGGGGGCGAATGTAGGTTTTCCCCGATTAGTCGGGTGCGGGTGTGGAGGAAGAGAAATTCTCCCTCGCCCCGCCCCGTTGCCATGCCTACTTATTTCTATATTAATGAAGTAAAAATAAAATAATTTAATGTATTATTTGATCAAGTAATGTTTTAGTTAAAGCATATGTTAGCCATTGAATTAATGCATCCATTAAGTTACCAAATGTTACAACAATCTTTTTTAAGAGTAGTTTATGTTATATGAGTCAAAATTATGTTAAAAATATTTATAAGTCATTTCTTTTATTCTCTAATGCAGTGCGCGAAAGTAAATGAATGAACTTTATTCTATAAATTATCATTGATCGATATGCTTGATGTTAATGTGCAATTCACTTTAAGGATTTCAAAATATTTTGAAGAGGATTCGTCGATTAACCCATTTGTATTCAATATATATAATTCGTCGATTAACCCTAAACCTTCGTGTGTTACACAGACTTTAGAATTTATTTGTGCAAAATCTTCATCATCATCATCTTCTTGTTTAAGATTTGCAACATACTCCCAACAAAAGATCCAACAATTTTTAGGTTCGATATTCAATTACCTTATTTATGACTTTAACTTTAAAAGAGATGTCCATGTAGATATTCATACCTATGGGGACAAGCACACAATTATTTTAATAAATATATATTATTTCCTTGATGTCGTAATTCATACAATATTGAAATCTGATTAAATATAGTATCAATATTAAATAATATATTCTAGTACCAAATGTACACTTGAAAATAAAAAGAAAATTCATGAATGTATTGATACAATTTTCATTTTGTTTATGCATAAAAATTGTTAGTTTCTATTTTTTAAATATGTTTGAAATAATCATGCATGTGGAAGTGTAAGTTAAGTCATTGGTGAAAAAAAATTGTTGGTACTAAAGTTTTATGTTATTTTTGTTTCAAATGGTATAAAACTATGATAACTAAAGTTTTTGAAACTGATATTATTAATTTTGAGACTTAAAAAATTTTGACATGTGCATTTTGATAAGTATAAATATGTATTCATTTTGTTTCATATGTTGTAT
>JBBPBR010000005.1:29461110-29493762 GCA_037974775.1 Cicer pinnatifidum | reverse complement strand
ATATTTAAATACGAAATTTGAATTAACAAGTAGAATTCATGATGCATATATTATTTATAATATTTATATAAAGAAATTGTTCCTTTAATATAGAAATGAAATAAATTCTTATTTTTTAAGGAGTAGATGACTTATATGTTTGGGCTTATCTTGTAATATTTGATCATGAGAAATTTTTATGATCATGCTTTGTTAACTTGTGATAGTATATGTTTAATGCATTCAATATATTATATATTGGATTTAGATATATTAAAAAGAGAATTACAATTTTTAAATTGAGATGCTTAATGAACATAGTAAAAGGTAGAATGACATAAAAGTTTGTGTATGTGATAATTGAGATGCTTATTAATTGTTTGTGATACAATGTGAAGAGATTAAATGACAAAAGTGTCATAATTTGGTGATAGTTGGTCAATACTATCAAGAATATAAAAGGTATTCGAATGTTTGATGTAAGTCATGACTTGTACCAGGCCTGATATATCATATGTTGTTGGAGGATTAAGTCAACATATAAACAATCCAAATAAAGAACATTTACATGCTATTAATAAAATATTAAAATATTTGAAAAAAATAATTAACTATAGTTTAATCTATAGTGGATATCCTTCCATTTTGGAAGCATATAGATGTCAGTTAATTGGATAAATCATGTTGAGGATCATGCTTCCACAAATGAATGGATCTTCAACCTTGGTGGAGGTGCAGTTTCTTGGTGTTCAAAGATACAAACTTGCATTGCCAACACCACCATGACTGCAAAATTCATTGCTCTAGTTGCAGACAGTAAAATAGTTGAATGGCTAATAAATTTGTTGTATGAGATACCAATTTGGCCAAGGCCAATGGCACCGGTATCCATCAATTTGATAGTTAATCTACACTATCAAAAACATATAGTCATGTATATAATAGAAAATCTAGACATTTTGGTTTAAGACATAACTATGTAAATGATTTAATGGAGTGATATCCATAGTGTTTGTAAGAACTAAAAAGAATCTATCCTTTGGTGAAAGGTCTGACAAAGGAAATGGTGTTGAAGACATCATTAGGGATTAAAGTACATTATTAAAGTGATTGAAGTATTTGACAATATATACATCCCAAAGAATAAAAGTACTCGGACGATAAAATATAAGTGGTAGGACGAGGTCTCCTCTTAATGAACATATAACATATATTTGTTAGAACGTATAATTATGGGTGCATTTATGATATAATCCACCTACATGAGAATGAAGTGAAACACTTCATAGAGTTCAAGCGCTTGACTCTTAAACTGTCATGAAAAGGATATGAGACACAAAATATTATCAAATTTATCATCTATATAATTCGATCAATGGTACCAAAATTTCATGTGTGAGTTACGCACACTTGTTCTAATGAGAGATTGGTTCAAAGTTTGTCTACCAATCTATTCGGAGATGAGTGAAAATATAATTTACTAAGTAATGGTTGAAATCGTAAGATACCTTTATCTAAAACTATGTGATTTCCGAAATAACGAGTTTAGATATATTTTGAAAATGATGGGGGGTTGTGAGGGGAATTTCCAAAATATATTTGGAATTCTCTAATAGCTATATTAATGTAGCAAACATTAAATAACTTAATGTATCAACTGGTCAAATGGTTGCAATGTTTAGGTTTAATCCATCTATTAGCCATCGAACCAATGCATCTGTTAAGTTACCAAAGGTTACAATATTTTTCATGTCTGCTTTTCTTTCATCAATTGATATGAGTTTCTCTATAAATAAAGATACTTTAGAGGCAAAAAGGACAAAATGAAATTCATATTGCATAAGTCAAAATTATGTCAAAAATATTTGAGTCAATTCTTCTATTCTCTAGTGAATGAGAGTAAATCAAGGAACTTTATTCAGTAAACTATCATTGATCGATAGGCTTGATGTGAATTCATTTCAAGGATTATAAAGTATTCTGAAGGGGATTCTCCAGTTTATCCGTTTACATCTAATATATATATATTTATGGTGACAAATCAAACCTAAAATTTAGTGTGATACATAATTTAGAATTTATTTTTACAATCTTCATCATCATCAACTTCATTATTTTCTTGTTCAAAATTTACAATATACACCAACAAAAAATTCAACAGAAAGTCAAATCAACTCAAAATTTAGATGAAATTTTTTATATAATATTAAATTAAAATAAAAAAAGCCGTAGAAAAACTTGCAATCCATAATTCATAATATTGAAATCAAACTCCCACGTTAGATAAATAAATTCATCTACAGCAGAATGGGCAGAGCATCATGAAAAAGTGAACATAACATCATACTTTTGAGTTAAACAAAGGAAAAGCTCTTAACAACCAATAGCTAGCTGAGCCAAGTGATGACAGTCAAAACTTCAATATAATAACAAAACAATATCCATTACGCACCATAAATAAAATTCTCTCGGACATCCAAGAAAATGTAAAGAGTAGTTGATTGTTTTTATTTGTCTTTATTTATTTTTATATTTGCAGAAGGGAAATTATAGTGTAATATTTGTAAGGAGAATGTTTTTTTCATCTTCACTGGTCCAAGTATGACCTTAGTTCTTGATAACACTCATTATTTTTGTGTGCTTGTTTGTATTTAAGGAAGCATAATTATATGGGACATATTTTGCATAGAGAAGTCTATTATTTTTATTAGGGGTGCACAAAGAAATGTTAGATTGGATTTGATAGGTCCCTTTCCTAATTTTAATATTTGATCGGGTCAAATTTTAAACCTTAACTTTTCCCTTAATCCGATTAAACTTGAAGAGTTGTGGGTTCATTATGGAGGGGACGAAATAAACAAGAGACCTGGTTGGTCCCAAGATAAGACGCCAAATAGTAATTCTTAAACTTTTTTTAGAAAAAATAATTAAACACAAAGAAATTCATAATAAGTCACATATAATTATTATTTGTCAATTCGTTCAATACTAGTAACTCATAATATTGTTTAACAAACTATAAATTACTAAGTTAGTGATTAATTTTTTCGAGAGGGGGTGAATCAATAATAACCTAAAATAATAACAAAAAACAATCATTTGTTCTTAAATTAATTTAGAACGGAACGGGTAACCCGAGGGGTAATCCAATCCCGATCCTTTTTCCAACTTATCCTTATTTTTTTTTGGTAATGGGTCATACCTGTCCCATTGCTTACGAGACAAGATAGGTTCGCGGGACGAACCGAGTCTTGTATACCCCTGCTTTTGATCATAATTTTTTTTATCAATCGCTCTATATATTGAACTAAATTGTAGTATAAAAACATATCATATCTTAAAATAAAGAATAAATCATAAACATATTCTAAACAGAAACATATATTATATATCCTAATGATATCTGATTGTTTATGATTTGTTCTTTATGTTAGGAATATAATATGTTTTTATATTACAATTGAGTTGTATATATAGAGCAATAAATAAAAGTGTATGAGATAAGGATATTTCACACAAAAATAGTAGACTTCTCTATATGAAATATATCACATACAATTATCAAATACAAACAAAAACGTACAAAAAATCCACTAACAATAATAAATATATGGCAAAAAATATAATAAACAAAACACACAAAGGACACAGATTTTAACAGGGAAAAACCTCCAACGTAAGAGTAAAAATTAAGGATTGTTTAGATCAATGAAATAAATCTACTATGATTAAATAAAAGATGTCAACAACTATGCACCAATCATGTCAACAACTATCAAAAAAACAACAAAACACAAGCTTAAAATTGAAAATAAAAGATGAAAAATATCCAAATATGCAGGAGATGTGTGAAGCATATTTTTCTTTACACATACCTCATCTTGTCAATTCAACTGTTGAAAACGAAGAGCAACTTGTTTTGAACTTGCTTTCACAAAATAAGCCCAATCTAATAGTGAACAAATGCTTATTCACTGTTTTACTTAAATGGTTTTAGAAAAATAGGAACAACTTTTCTCTCTTTTTTCCTCTCTTTCGATGACAGCTCTTCCTTTCAATAATACTCTCTCATCAACTCTAGTATGACCCATATCCACTTAAACAACTGCAACACATAATGAGATGAAATATTTGGGTCTTTCTCTACATAAGAAGATAGCCTAATATCTAACACCAATAAAACAAATCATCAACAAATAATAATGTCTCTAAAATTAGAGTTCATGTGGGTTCAATAAATGAGCCTTACTAATTTGCTAAAGTACACAAATCTTTTCTTAGGTCTATGCATTGGAAAGTGCAACTCCAACTTGACATTTTCAAATTGAAGCTTGTTCTTACAAAATGAAGTATACTAATTGATATTATTAATGGCATGTTAATGTTAATTTTAGGTTTAGTAAGTAATCTACCAAAACATCAACACATAAAATCTTTAATAGTGTAGTAAAAAGAACCAGAAATGGAGGAAAAGATATAAGAGAAAGTAAAGATATAAGAGGAAACAAAGACATCAGAGGAAACCAAGATATCAGAGGAAACAAAGACACCAGATTCAAATGAAGTCAACTCAACATTCAAACTTTGGTTATTACATGCTCTGTTGTGTGCATATGCCTTTAAGGATTTGCTTCTGAGTCATTTGCCTAGTGTACCTCATAAGCTTCTACGTGTCTGCCTCTCAAGAATAACACATGCCTCTGTTTAGAATGCCTCTTGTAGCAGGCCGACCCTTACCATTATTGGCACTGTTAATCACGGCCTTTTCTCCCCATTTTCACTAATTAGAAATAACGAGTTTTTGCCTTCCAGTGGAATCGAACCCGGTACTTGGGGGATAAGTACCACCGTCCATTCATTCAACTACCAATTCTACCATTAATCACCAGAGCAGAAAGTTGGCTCATTCATATACACATCAGGTTGATTCAGTCACGTAGGCAGCAGGCTGACTCAGTCACCTGGCTAGCAGGCTTGCACAATCCCTTAGCCAGCAGATTGACTCATTCACCTGGCTAGGCTTGCACAGTCACCTGCCCAATAGGTTGGCTAAGTCACTTAGCCAACATGTTGTGATTAATAGTGTCGATATAAGTAAAGGTTGTGCTGTTACAAAAAAAACACCTTATATAGTAACTCTGAAGAATGTAATGGTGCCAAAAACTTTATAGCATTTCAGTAAGTGTATTAAATCATTGCTAGTAATGCTAAAACGATAGTACCGGGTTTTGAACTCAAGGATTGCATTATACTATCGAATTACATTTAATTACTAAAATTGAACAAAATATTTATCAATTGATTGAATATATTTTTTTTTTTTTTGAATCTAACAAGAGTGATGGTATTGAACTTTAATGATGAAAAAAATGTCAAGGAAGAACTTCATTTTGAATCCAACCTTTGTTTCTAATTTAATCCTAGTTACTAGATTTATTTATTGAACTATTATCGAATTCTCTTTATTATTCTTCCCTTAATTCTTTAACCACAGAACATTTAATTCCAAAGTAACCCCTAATTACTTAGTGGATTTAAGATTAAAATTAAACATTACAGTACAAGAATTCTCGTATTAAACTATTGCCTATGCAAATAATTTAATTGGTTTCATGACCTGCATCTATCCTTAGACTATAATATCAAGAATTTATCATCTTAAGCATTCGTAAAGTCCATTATCATTTCAAAATACAAATTGTAAAAAAAATTAAAGTTGATTAAGCAATTAAAAACATTAATCACATAAATGAGAAAAATAATTCAATAAACTCATTCATATAACTAGAAATCAAATCAGACAAATAATGGTTTCATCTTGTTTCACTCATCCCTAACAAATAGAATTTAGTTACCCATAACAAAGATACAAAATATATAGATTAAAGAAGAATTATATGAAATATTCATGAATGATTCTTGATAAAACTCTTTCAATGGTGTTAGAACTAACAAACAATTGAGTTTCTCTGTTAGGGAACAAGTCTCCAAACATCAAAATAGCCAAAAAGATCCCTAAAAAGTGAGAAAAACACATTTTTATAGATTATGCAACACGTCATGTGCCCCAGGCGCAACCATTTGCACTCCAAGCATACAACATCTGATGTGTGATGTTTACTGCATTTTCTCCTCTTTTGAGTCCGCATTGAGTTCCGGTTTCTTCAACAATGTTGTAGCTATGGATCTTAGCTAGCATTTGCACTTGATTAGACTCCAGTTGGACATCTACAACTCCAAATATGGTTGAATTACTCCATATAGGTCATTTTGATTTCTCACCAAAATTCAACACTACATTAAAACAACGAAACACCATAAATTTACGAAAAATCTCTATATAACCAAGGAATTAAGAACATAAACTTTTCGTTAACTTCAAGGACTAAAATCAACAAACTATATCATATAACTTCCTAAATTACTAATTGTTAAAGAAAAATAACACTAAAAATAATGAAATATATGATATGATAAGAGTTATCAAGTTTCCTCTGAAGCTCAAGTTCTGCTCGCTTTGAAGACTGCAACTTGCTCCAAGATGCTACCATTGATTCGCAACATGCACTAAAGGTGCAACAAGGTGATGTTGCTCATGCCACTAATTCTAAGTCATGTAGTTTTGCCTCTATCGTAGACTCATGAACTTAGCAACACAATATCTATTTCATGATTCTGAAGGTCCAATAGCAAGTTATGATTTGTTCCCATTGCTCTTAAACAAGCATATGAAAGAATATTCAAGGAGAATTATTTTCAAGCGCTATCTGGACATTACGCGCAAAATCATTCTAGAATATTTGGTTGAAGATTTGTTTTGGAATTAATCAAACTTCAATGGTCATATTCCCAAACCATATTTATCAAGGCTTATTTTTTATGAATATCTCTATTGACCTAACACAAGGAAGATATGATCAGAAGATTCAAGGAGAATTTTTCTCAAGTGCTATTTGGAAATTCTCGCTCATAATCATTCTATAAAAGTTGGTTGAAGATTCGTTTTGCAATTAATCAAGCTCCAACAATCATATTCCCAAACTGTATCTATCAACGTTTATTTTTTGTGAAGATCTCTATTGAACTTATGCAAGGAAGATATGAAGATACACTCATAATTTGTTTGGGATAGTATTGAAACCCTAATTCATGTTATATAGAGGGATCAATTCTGAAGATGAATATTCAATACAACATATAAAAAAAATTTACGAACTCAAAATTCTCTAAGTATTTAGAACTCAAAGTTTTAGTTTTCGCAAAGGCACCCACTAAACTTTACATTACTTAGTTCTTAATGCTCTTGTTTTAGTGTGAAGTTCATTGTAATTAATCCGCTTAGATGAAGCAAAACCGAACTCAATTTCACCCGTTTGTAACCCAACCTAGAAGTTGTTATTTTGCCTCAATGACTTGTAGGTTTTCATGTTGGAAGTTTAGAAGACTTGACTTATAGAATCAAGGTGTTGTAATGCCTCAACAGTCTATATGTTTCAGGACAGAAGTTGAGAAAACTGACTTGTAGGGACAGGTGCTGTAATTCAACTTTGAATTAGTCGATAAATCCAATTGTGTAAGGAGATTGGATGTAGCTGCAACGTTGATAGTAAACCAATATAAACCCGGGTGCTTCTCGCCTACCCTATTACTTTGTTTTATTGTCGCTTCTAATCTGTTTATCTATTCTAAGTATCCTAAATCAGAATTCATACCCCTTTCTCGTGTTTTTGCAATTTCAATTTCAATTAGTACAATGTTCGAGAAAATATCGACTTTTCAATATGTTTGGTTTTGGTGATGAAGCCTCAGGAGGAAACATAAAAAAAAACATCTATTTGATGGAGAGTGCTTTAAGTACTACAAGGAATAACTCAAAAGTTTTTTTATCTCATAACATCCTGAGCATTGGGATTTGGTAGAAGATGGGTACACTGCACCTACTAATGAGGATGGTACTGATGTTTCGAAAAAGGAGATGAATGCTTCTCAGAAGAAGAATTACAAGATGCATCATAAAGCCATAATGGTTATGATGAATGCGATCACATTCAAGAAGTTTGACAAGTGCACCAACAAGGAGACAACTAAGAGTATTTGTGATGCTCTAGTTCTAACCTATGAAAGAAGAAAACGACCCGCCAACTAGAAGGATCTCTTTGGGCTCATAGAATAGCCTACAAAACACCAATATGGATTTCCCCTTATCGACTTGTGTTTGGTAAGGCATCACACCTCCAAATGGAAATAGAGTGTTGTGCTTATTGGGCGGTCAAGAGTTGTAACCTTGAGATGGAGAAAGTAAGTTTGGAGAGAAAGCTCCAATTGCAGCAACTTAAAGAGCTTAGACTAGTAGCTTATGAGAACTCTCAGATCTATAAGGAGAAAACCAAATACTTTCATAATAAGATGATTTCGAGGAAGAAAGTTTTCATTAACCAAAAAGTTTTTACTATTTAACTTCTGTCTGAAAATTATGACTGGGAAACTTCGATCCAAGTGGATTGGCCCTTTTGTTGTTACTAACAATTTTCCTCATGGTACAGTGGAAATAAAAAGTAAAAACACCGACAAAGTATTCAAAGTAAATGGTCAATGTCTCAAGCTATTCCATGAACGCTTTGTGCTTGAATATGCTACCATATAAGAACTCTCCTTAGAAAAGCCCACATACACTGAAGTTCGAACAAGGAGTTCTCTTTCGTTACTCTTATTTTATACTTGTTACTTTCATTGAGGACAACGTGTAATTTAAGTGTGGGAGTATTTAGCTTTTTATTTATAATAAAATTTCAACAACAACAAAAATGTGCATTGAATGTTTTTTCATCAGATTTTGTAGGTGCAAATGTTGTGAGTTATATTGAGTTTTTGCCAGGATTGGATAACATCTTTACGTTCTTGGTACAATAAGTTGAATTAGAACGCTAAATTGTGTATCATCTGTGACATGTCATTAACCTTTTGTGAGATTTTGAGACTTATGGATGCAATACATTTTTTTCCATTTTCTTTTTTGTTGTGTGTGATTTCACTCATGATTGATAGTTACATCAGAACTTGACTTAATTGTTGTCTACATGCATATATTGAAATGATCTAGACATTTGTTTCTTGTTAAGCTACTAGCCAAATAAGCTTCACTACAAAAAAAAGATCTATTGTGACACTCAATTTTTAGTGATATCTCTTTATTTGTCGTTATAGTTACTTTTAGCTACATATGAAGGGTCACCTATTCTCATTTATGTGATAACTTCAAAAAAAAACTAAAATATTTACATCCAAAAAATATTCACTTATTCTCTTTCTTTCCGATTTCCATCTCAGGATTATTTTCCCATTCTTTTTCTTCTCATTCTATTTCCTTCTCAAATTTGCTCAAAAGGTCTTCTCAATTTCAATTCCCTATTTCCTCTGGGAAATCATTAAAGTTTTTCCCGATTTCAATTCTTGTTTTTATGTTAAGAAGTTTTTCCCGATTTCTTTATTGATTCTCATTCTTCAGTTGAAGTTGAAGAAGCTTTTTTCAATTTCTTCATCATTTTTTTAATTCCATCTTCAATGGATTCTTTCAATTTCCAATTCAAACACAACGATTTCTTTATTTATTCTCGGTTTTTTTATGATATTTAGAAGTTGCACAAACTCTCTCATTTGCAAATCCTATTTTCTCCTTTGCGCACAACAATCAATTCACATAACGCTCTCTTCCATCTCGCAAGAACCTATCTTCTTTGTCGCAAGAACCCATTCTTCTCTCTTGCTCAACCTCATTTCTAAATGAAAAAGAGGAAAGAATAGTGTTGGTGAGTGAACATCAATTAGGGTTTTTCTCGTGACTTGCGAGACTTTTCCCCTATTCTGCATCGATTAGGATTTCTGCATCTTGCGAGACTTGCAACTCTTCTACCTCTTCGTGACTTGGTGATTTTGGTATGAATAAATGTAACTCATTACCCTATTTTGCATGATTCCATCTTAATAACTTTCTATAGTGATTGCATTATTTAACTATATTTAAGCTTAATTGATGCTTTTATGCACTAGTTTAGTTATTGCTTTTGAATTACTTTAAAAGTAACTTTTAATCATCTTGAAATCATTGAATTGATGTTTTCTGGTTTACTCTAAAAATTCAATTTGATTTTAAGTGACATAAAATTATGACTTAATTAGGAAGTATGACTCACTAAAATTATGAAACTTGGTTGCAATCTTGTGCACATTATTTTCTTAATTAGGTTTTCAAATTTTATGGTATTTATTAAAATTTTGGTAGATCATCTCTGCATTATTTTGATATGCTCATTGATGTATATTTGTTTTCTGTTTTCTGCTCTTCTGATTCTAAATCTAGCTCAAATTATAGTTATTTTAATGTTGAATCCAGCTCTAGCTTTTCTAATTTTAAATCCTTTAGTTATGATTCTGAATAGCATCAAGTGAATAAAATAGATTTCAAAGCATTGTGAAAATAATAAACACTTCCTAATTGTTAGTTGGTTTATATTGTTTGCTGGAACACCTAGGATGCCTTAATCTAACTTTTGTCATTATTTTTAGGCTACAAATCTCTAATTCGTTTTTCATTGTATTCATCCTACCCTTATTGTTAGTTCTTTATATGAAGCACTTGAGATATAGTGAACCTATTATGATATTTTCCTTTCTTAATTTATGAGATTTTGTGGATTATAAAATATGAGAAATTCAACTCTCTAATCTTATAGACAATTTGAAAAACTTGAAGCATCAAGGATGAAGAAGGGTTACTGTTAACATAAATAAGAGTTAGTGTTTAGTCTTTGATTCTATATTTAGATCTAGCTGTTGAAGGATTGATTTGGGGTTGTGAGTTTTTTGTTGCTGATGAGAATGAGAATGAAAATGAAGTCAAGGTCACTGGATCAGTGGAGGAACTACTTTAGGTCGTCAAATTTGGATATTTTTGACATAATTGACTATGCAATTGTGGTTACTGCTTGTGATTGTCCAAAGAATTTTAAGTTGAGGAGACATAAGATTGTTGAGAGGTTGTTCTCTTGTAAGTTGACTCGTTGTTTGGGGTGTGATAAGGTTGAATTGGCTGTGAATGGGGATGATGATCATGAAGGTTGCAAGAGTGATGGTGTTGAGTTTGGAGCTTGTGGAAGCAAAAAGAGTAAGGTGATTGATCATGAATTGATGATGGATGGGAGCCTTGTTAGCAATTATAGCTTTGGTGAAGTTGAGGTTTTGACTGATGAGATTGAAGGAGAATATCAGTTTCTTGGTGAAGTTTAGAGGATTAGAGACATTCTTTATAACCGTGAAGAAGAGGTATGTTTTTTTCTCTTTCTTCCCTTTCTTTGATTGACTTTGTTGGATGTTCGATGAGATTTTTATGGAAGGAATTGGTATTGATTTATGGTTTTTAATTGGATGGAATTTTGTTTTTCTTTGTCTTTGAAGGTTGAATTCATCTTGTGAATTATGGTCATTGATTAGTACTTACTTGTTTCATGTTGTACAAAACAGAATCTGTTGATTCTCCTTAATTAGCGCCAATCTTCAACACTCCCCCTCAATCTGGGTGGTAGATATCTATCATACCCAGATTGGACCTGATAGTTTTGTATGTGTACCTTGGAAGTGCCTTTGTTATAATGTTTGTTGTTTGTCTGTTTGATGAGATGTGGTTAACACTTATGATCTCATGATCAATTTTCTCCTTAATGAAGTGTTTGTCTATTTCAACATGTTTTGTTCTATCATGGTGAACCGGGTTTTTTGCAATGCTTATAGCTGCCTTGTTGTCACAAAGTATTCTCATAGTGTAGTTAGTAGGAATTTTGATCTCATCCAACATTCGTTTGAGCCAAATCCCTTCACAAATTCCTTGTGCCATAGCTCTGAATTCAGCTTCTGCACTACTTCTAGCGACCACAGATTGTTTCTTACTTCTCCATGTTACCAAGTTTCCCTATACAAAGGTGCAATAGCCTATGGTGGATTTCCTGTCAGATAAACTCCCTGCCCAATCTGAGTCGGTATAAACTTCAATTCCCTGGTTGTGGCTCTTCTGGAAATAGAGCCCGCGGCCAGTTGTACCCTTTAGGTATTGAAGGATTCTATTTAGAGTCTTCATGTGAGTCTCAGTTGGGTTGGACATGTAGCGACTAGCCAAGCTCACAGTAAAACCAATATCTAGTCTAGTGTGAGTTAGATAGATTAGTTTTCCAACTAAGCTTTGGTATCTATCCTTATTAGCAGGTATACTTTCTTCTTCACTTTGTTTCATGGGTTCTACCGGAGTATTGGCAACTTTGCATCCAAGCATCCCTGTTTCTTTGAGTAAATCCAAAGTGTATTTCCTTTGAGAAACACAAATACCATCCCTTGTCCGAGCAATATCCATCCCTAGAAAGTACTTGAGTTGGCCCAAATATTTGACTTCATATTCTTTGGTTAAGATACTCTTGAGGTGGCTGATTTGATCATGATCATCTCCTGTAATAACAATATCATCAACATAGACAATAAATAAGGCTATTCTTCCCTCCGGAGAGTGCTTAACAAACATAGTGTGGTCTGTTTGGCATTGGGCAAAGCCATCTTCCCTGACAACTCTTGTTAGTCTATCAAACCATGCTCTTGGAGATTGTTTCAAGCCATAGAGGGATTTATGGAGTTTGCATACCATGTTTGAGGTGTCATGTGATTCAAGCCCGGGAGGTATTTGCATATACACCTCCTCTTCTAGCTCACCGTTTAGGAAGACATTCTTTATATCAGTGTTTGTGGTGATTTCCCATGTGCCATTTTTTACCAGTGCTTGGACTTCTTCAGTTACAGTTGTTGCCCATTCAGGTTTCTGTAGAGCTTCTTGAACATTCCTTGGAATTTCTATGTTGTCAATGGCTGCTACAAATGATCTGTAGTTTTGTGATAATTTTCCATAGGAAACTTAATTCTCAATAAGGTGTTGAGTGCAAGTTCTCACCCCTTTTCTTACAGCAATAGGAATATCAATATCAACAGTGTCAAGGTTCACAGGGAGTTTAGAGTTTGGGACAACGTTACCTGTAGGGATTTCATTTTCTGGAATCTGGTGAGACTCATGGCTTTGTGGTGGAGCTGTGCTAGGCTCTACTTCCTTCCTCCTTCTTCTTTCATAAGTTTTCCAACTTCCTTCGTGTGTACCTTGATTATGTTGGGTTGTTCCAATTTCATTGTTTTTTCCATTTTCTGCCTCGACCACTGCTTCAGTTTCTGTTACAACAACCGGTTCAGGTTCTGCTGTCCTTTCAGCTGGGATAAGGGCAGTTTCTAATTGTTCAAACATCCAAGGTTGGTATTCTACAGTTTCAATTGGATATGTGTGTACTTGCTCCCCCTGAATGCCAACTTTGGGGTAGTAGGGCTGGTTCTCAAAGAAGGTTACATCCATGGTGTGGTAGAATTTTTTGGTGATGGGTGAGTAACATCTGTACCCTTTTTGGTGAGGTGAGTAACCAAGAAAAATGCACTTGATAGATTTGGGGTCAAGTTTACTACGGTGTGGGTTGTGGTTGCGGATGAAGGATGAGCATCCAAAATTTTTTAAGGGAATGGAGGTGAGTATTTTGCTAGTTGGGAAGAAGGTTTGGAGTGTGGAGAGGGGGGTCTTGAGGTTAAGGATCCGGGAAGGCATTCTATTTATAAGTTGTGTTGTCGAAAGGACAGCTTCCCCCCAAAACTGGTTCGGGACATTTGTGGCTAACATGATTGATCTAGTTACTTCCAAAATATTTTTATTCATTCTTTCCGCAACTCCGTTTTGTTGTGGAGTGTCCACACAAGAGCTTTGGTGAACAATGCCAACTTTTAGTAGGTAGGAACTTAGAATCGAATTGTAGTACTCACAACCATTGTCAGTTCTAAGCACTTGGATCTTGTTGTGAAATTGAGTTTGCACCATGTTGTGGAAAACCTCAAAGATCCTTCCTACTTCTGATTTCTCTTTCATTAAAAATACCCAGGTAACACGAGTGTGATCATCAATGAACGTGACAAACCATCTAGAACCAGTAACATTCTTAATGCGTGATGGTCCCCATACATCACTATGAATTAGGGCGAAAGGTTGGGATGGCTTATAGGGTTGGGGTGGGTATTGGCTACGTGTATGTTTGGACAGTTGGCAAATTTCACACTGAAAATGCTTCTGATTTTTATTGAATAAAGAAGGAAATAATTTTTCCAGATACATGAAATTTGGGTGGCCTAATCGATAGTGCCATAACATTACAGGATTGTCACTACTTGGAACACTAGCTGCTGCATATGACTGGTTCTTGAGTCCTCTTTCTAATTCTTCAGCTTGAAGTAGGTAGAGTCCAGCACACTCTTTAGCACCGCCAATCATCTTCCCCGACTCCAAAATCTGAAATTCACACAAGTTAGGAGAAAATTTAGTAACACATTTCAAATCTCTTGTGATTTTGCTAATGGACAGCAAGTTGCAATCAAGTTTCGGCACATATAGAACGTATTCTAGTGTAATATTAGGTGACAAAATAATTGATCTTGTACCCATGACCTTAGAATGTGTGCCATCTGCTATTCGGACAGTGCAGTTAAACGGATAAGGAGAATAACTAGTAAACAAATTAAAATTTCCAGTCATGTGATCTGAATCCCCTGAGTCAACAATCCATGACTTGGTTTTTCCCATGCTAGTATTTAGAGCATGTGAGACATTACCTATCTGAGCCACTACAGCCGTACCACCTTTTTATGTAGAAGCCATAGTTTGTTTGAAGATTTTTTGTAAAGCCTCCATTTGTTCCTTGTTAAATGGAAATGAAGTAGATTTTACCTCAACTTCTTGGTGGTTAAAAATTGTGTTGCCTCTGTTGTCCCTGCTTTTGAATTGCTTGGCTTCTGGGGGTTTTTCATGTATAACCCAACATGTTTCTTGTGTATGGCCTGGTTTCTTGCAGTGATCACACCAGGGACGATTTTTCTTTTGAAATGGCCGAATTTGGTTTCCTCTTGCAGCCATTGCTGAGCTCTCGGTGGGAGGTGTTGAGGTGGCATTTCCCAACATGAGTTTCCTCCTACTCTCTTCTCTCCTTACTTCTGAAAAGGCTTCCCGAATTTTGGGAAGAGGTTTGGTTCCAAGGATCCTTCCACGGACTTCATCAAGGTCCTTGTTTAGTCCCAATAGGAACATGTAGATTTTGTCCTTCTCCACCAGCTCTTTGAATTTTTTCTTATCCCCTGGACAGTCCCATGTGACTTCTTCATATACATCTAGTTGTTGCCAATGTCTACTAAGTGTATTAAAATACTCAGTAACATAAGATTCTCCTTGTTGAAGGTTGTGTAGAATGCTTCTTATCTCAAATATGGCAGAGGTATTGTCCATATTTGAATATGTTTCCTTCACAGCATCCCATATCTCCTTTGACGAATCATAGAACATGAAATTTTCACCAATTTCGTTGGTCATGGTGTTGAGCAGCCATGACATTACTTGGCTATTCTCAAGTTTCCATTTTTTAAGGGTGGCATCTCCTTCTTGGGGACATTTTGTGTCTCCTGTGATGTAGCCTTCTCTCCCTTTTCCTTGAAGAAAGATCTTGACTGATCTTACCCATTGGGTATAGTTTTGACCATTTAATTTATGGCCAGTGATGAGATGACTGAGCCCATCATGTGAACTGATCGGAAATGATCCAGTTTCCATCTTTGACTGCTCGTCGGAAGGTTCACCCATTGCTGGCGGCGCTAGGGTTTTCTTAGGGATGGATCATATCGAGCTCTGATATCATGCATAATTTTCTTATATTATTTCTATATCTTTACAATAATACAAAGCAGAATTTATACAGACTAGGAGATTAAGGCTGGGCGCTAATCTAGCCTAGGAGTTAGGGAAGTTATTCTCCTCATAATTGCTAATTCTAATAAGATAGGAAAGGCTAGGAATTAGCTAATACTAATCTATATTTAATGGACATAAAGCTATCATAAAACTGTACAAAACAGAATCTGTTGATTCTCCTTAATTAGCACCAATCTTCAACAAGGCTTTTATGTTTTAACCAATGTTTTCAAACTGCAACACTATAAGGCTATAACATAGCCAATTTTGATGAATTCAATGAAAACAATGACGTCATCCTAGTTTCGCTATTAGGAAAGTAGTTGCTGCTATTATAGTTTTGACTAGCAAATGTAGCATCGATAATACTTAAGCTGGTGCTCTACAATCATTTCCTTTTTTATTTGTAAGCAACATGTACGTTGCTGCAACGCTAAAGCTAACCTCTATTTCACATAGTGGATTATTGGGGTTCTCTATTTTCTGCAATCTTCTACTTATAACTATGATACTAACACTGTTGTTATGCTGATCCATCTTCAATTCACTATCATATTACCCTTTTTGTTAATTCATTATATGAAGCACTTGAGATATAGTGAATGTATTATGCTATTTCCCTTTCTTAAATTATGAGATTTCGTGAATTATAAAATATGAGAAATTCAACTCTCTAATCTTAGAGACACTTTGAAAAAGTTGAAGCATCAAGGATGAAGATCTCCTTAAAATGACAAGTTGTGAACAACGAGATAGTGTCACCTATTCTCATTTAACATCAATACATTGTGTTAGCTTAAAAAAAAATTAAAATATTCACATCTAAAAAAATATTCAGAAGGGTTAGTGTTAACATAAATAAGGGTTAGTGTTCAGTCTTTTGTATATTTGGCAATGTTTTATCTCTAAAAGTTTTACCATAGTAAACAAAGAAATGTAAAAAATGTAAGGAGAAAATGTTTTTTTTTTGTTAGTAACTATCTGAACCTGTTTTGATTCATTGTAAGAGGCTTCTAGGAGAAATAAATCAATTTGTAAGTTCATAATTTGTTCATTAACATTTACCAAAACCAAATAAAGTTGTCTCAGATTTATTTTTTTTCTTAAGTTTGAATGTATGCAATTTCCTTTCGGTTAGGTTTTGGCGCTGATGCATAATATAAAGCTCTTCCAATTGGACCAAATGGTGCCACCGAAAAGGAGGATACCAAGGTAATTATCATTAATTAAAAAGACATGAATGATCATTTTACATCAGTCTCAGGGTATATGTAAACTTCGTTCTTTAAGGTTACAAAACCACACTCTTAACACTAGATAGATAGTTATAATAATATGGTAATTAATTTGCAGGTGACTATTTTGGAAAATGTGTACTGGAAGGAATTTGGGCTTCTAGTATTTATTTGGGTTTCATTTCTTGCACTACAAATTACTAAGGTTTGATCTTTCATCATATTTAATACAATATAAATATAATAAAAGTTTATAACATGCAATTTTTCTAACTTCTGTCAAATTTTCTCTTATTGACAACATATAGAGTTGTCAAAAAAGCCCCCAACTTCATAGTCCTCTTAATTTTATTTTATTTTAGGCCCCCAATCAAAATAATTTTTTTAAGCCTCGACCCATTATTTCATGGGGCTTATGGGTGGGGGCTCATAGGGCTTATAGGCCTCCAATATTTTTTTAATTTTGAGATCTTTTTTCTTGAAAAATTTTCGAAATTTATTTTATTCGAAAAAAAAATTAAAAAGTATATTTTTTTCAAAAAAATTGAGAAAAATAAAAAAAATAAATCTCGAAAAAATTGAAACTTCTTCTTGAATAAAAAAACAAATTAGAAAAAAATTGTAAATCATTTTTTATCGAAAAAAAATCAAAAATTTTTGTCAATGAAAATCGAAAAAATTTTATCGGTGAAAAAATCGATTGTTTTTTTTGAAAAAGTGGGCCTATAGGCCTACTAAGCCCACAATATTTTAGGGGGATTTTAGTATTGGGGGCTTTCTTTTTTGAGGCCTTTTAAATTATAGAATTTCTTGGCCCCTCCAACATGTGGGTCGGGACCAATAATTAGAGGGCTTGTCAAATTAACAACTCTAACAGCAGATGCATCTTTGTGTCAATCATGAGGTGGATTTTTATAATAACTTGTTAGGAGGTTATTTGTTGTTCATTAATGTACAGGAACTTCAGCTTGTCCCGCGGGAATGTTTTATTGCTGAAACTTAGGAAGCAAGCCACATTTTATAGTTTCTTCCCATGTTAATGATTGTTATTGTTTGTGGTAAATATTTTCTCCTATAACTTTTTTCGTTGTCGTGTTTATCTTTCCTAGTTTATTGTTTTGGTCTTTCATTGGCATTTTATTCTCTAGAGGCATTAATTTATTTGAAAACCATGGATTATCTATGGTTACCTTTGAAATTGTCTTGATGAAGATCAAATAACACGTTAATCTCCATATTTACCACTTACAAATGGAACTAAGTAGTTTGTTTATTGATAAATGTATCAAATTTTGGTTCATTTTTTCTTACTAGATAAAGTTCTTGTGATAACCAACAACAATGTGAGTGATGATTCTTCATTTGGAAGAAAAAGCACTGGGAGAAGTAGTCATGCAAGAAGAGGAAGAAGCAGCAGCATAATAACACTGCAATCAAATGCCATTTGCCCACTTCAGAGATATCTCTTTGGATCCGAAGTTGAAACAACAACAACAGTGATCTTGTCCCAGCACCGCCAATACGCGCTGCAAACTAGAGAGCTCAAGGGAGTCATATAAGTTCTAGCATAAAGCCAACTTAGTGTTTTGGTTGGATTGGGATTCCCTATTCCAATATTTACTTTTTATATCCATATCCAAAACTTTTTGGAGTATTTACTAAATATTTTGTTTACGAAGATGATGATTGTTCTTCATGAAATTAGTTTGCAGTTTATCATAATAAATGTTAAGAAACTCATTCTGACTTCTGTTGAAAGTTTATTGAATCTTTTAGAGCAAAATAACTATTTTTTGTATGTTTTAATAGAATTAGTAAAATTAAATTATATTTTATTGTATGTTTCAATGGAATTAGTTGATAAAAATAAATTAAAATTTTAATTTTAATTTACTGATATTAATAATTTAGAATTACAATTTGTAGGGAGATAAAATAAAATAAATTTAATTTAATACATAATAATAAGTTTTAGTAATAGACAATACTAAAGGAATAGAGAATTATTTATTTATAATTATTTAGTTTTTAGTGACAATCATTATTGTAGGAACATGTTAATTCTTTATTTATATTTTTCTAATTTTTAGTGACAGACAATATCATAGGAATAGACCAATTCTCTATTTATATTTATCTAGTTTTTAGTAACTGTCATTATTGTAGGTAGAAATAAAAAACATGTAGTGACAATCCTCAAAGTTTACCAGGATATTCCCTTAAAGTTAATAGTAGATTTGGGTGTCGCTCAAAGTATTATTGACCTTTACCTACAATTTTTCAATTATCCATTTGTTTAAGCCTCTTTGAGCCTAATTATCATATTCTTTGTTATATAGTTCACTACAAGCCTAAAAGTGAACAACAATAAATTGACCCAATCGTGAGGGATAAAGGAGTCCTTATTTAAATAAGTGTGGGGATGCTCAACTTTTTTGTTTGGTTATATTTGAGGTTTATTAAAAAGAAATAAAAAAAGTCAAAAAAAATAAATAAAAGAAATAAAAAAAAAGAGAAAAAAAAAAGAAAAAAAAATATTGATAAATAAATGAGGAAAATGGTTGTATGGTGTAAAAGGAGAGTGTGAGAATAAAATTTAATGATATTTTGTTGAGTTACCTCTCAATGTTATTTTTCTTTCTAGATCGTTACTCATTTATCCTCTTTGATTGTTAGCTCTAGAAGTCTCTTTAGGATTATCTCACAATTATCTTTTCCCTGTTACAACATTAATAAAGATCTTTTGATTATTATGTGCATGTATTTCAAATATAGATGTTAGAGGTTTGTCAAGTCTATGCTAGTGTTAGCTATCATGGTGTGCTTTGAGTGTAAACAATAGCCCAAACACTTGAGTGGCTGAAAGAGCTTTATATTTTGTTATGACTTTATCACTTATGATGCATTTTTTAGTTAATTTGTCCTCTTGTTTGTCTAAGTTGTGATAAAAACTATTCATGATTGCCTTTATCTAGAAATATTTTTTCCCGCTCACCACTTTGTATTCTTGAGAATATTTTGAATCGCATGAATTACTTTGCTCAGAGTGCTAAAGCTTAAGTATGGGGGAATTTGACCAAAGCATTTGGGCTCATGTTTTCAGATTTTTACTTTAATATTTTAAAAGTTTTGTATAGCCTAGATTAATTTTTTAGCTTGTTTTTAAACTTTGAGTTGAAATTGAATTTTAATTTTATTATTTGCATATTGACCCCTACTCGCTCAGTAGGTCATAACTTGAGCTTTGGATATCGGATTAACGCATGTGAACAAGCATTGAAAAGCTAAAAATTAGAGCTAAAACTTTTGTCTGGAAATAAAAGCCCAATGTTGAACTTTAATAGGTCTAAACTGTAGATTACGTTATCTAAGTTCTTTTGTAATAATTTTAAGTAGCAGGCCACTTGTTTTAAAGTCCAAAACCGAGTACCATATATTGGGAGTTTTCGTTTTTTAGAAAGACACGCAGTTTTTGGATTCAGAAATATATAAAAAAAATTATTTTATTTTCATGGAAAGCTAATTTTCTTAGATTGATCCACTGTTTCAAGAGTTTCATCAACACCTTGAGGTTTAGTTTATAATTTTAATTTCACGTTATGATTCTATTTCTCTTTATTTAATTATATTGATATTATAATTTCTTAATTAATATCTTAATAGGGTTGATTAAATTAGTTAGATATAATTCGGTTTCTACATTATGCAAATTATAGTTTTGCGATGTTTGATCGTTAACTGTAATACATCGATGACTGTTATAAGACCCTTAATTTTTAAATCCGAATTTATTTAATTTTATGGTATTTTGGGAGTTACATGCCAAAAAAATATCTTTTTGGTGCCCCGATTAAAATTATTCATCGGTGAATAATTTAATTTAACTATGGTGAATCTTTTGTCGAAGAAAAATTTTATGAGAATCAGCGTTTTCTAGAAAAAATTCATTTGCCGATTGAATTGTGATGAAAGAAGATATTTTTCTGAAAAAGTGGTTTGAGAGGTGATGTGATGCAAAGGGTGAAATGATATTTTTTTAAAAAATATCTATATATATATATATATATATATATATATATATATATATATATATATATATATATATATGAGTCTGTGTGTATAAAAGGCAAATAAAGAAAATCAGAAAAAGTAAAGAACATTTTCCTTGTAGCCTTTTCACGTCCGCCTTCCATCTTCTTTCTCTCTTTTCCTTAGTTTTAAAAAAAAAAACGCGTTTGTATGTCGTGCTGGTCTATGAGCGACTACACGCTAGTAAATTATGTTGATCCGTGAGAGATTGCACCTTGGTAATTAGTGTTGGTCTGTGAGCGACTGCACTCTTGTGAATTGTGCTGGTCTGTGAGAGACTACACTCTTGTGAATAGTGTTAGTTTGTGAGCGATTGCACTCTTTTGAATCGTGTTGGTCTATGAGCGACAACACTCTTGTGAATTGTGTTGGTCTGTGAGCTACTACAATCTTGTGAACCATGCTGGTTTGTGAGAGACTGCACTCGTGTTAGTCCGTGAGAGACTGCACTCGTGTTTGTTTATGACAGACGGTACGTTTAAGATTTACGCCCCTCGAGGAGAGTTTTGTGTTTGGAAATGATGTGTAAGGCAGGTGATAGGCTACACTTTAGTAAATCGTGCAGACTTGTGATAGGTGGCACCTCGATAATTAGTATTAGGCCTATGATAAGCAGTACAATTACGGTTTACGTCCCTCGATGAGGGTTTTGGTTTAGAAATTCCGAAATCCTGCGCATTGGCATATACACATTGCATTACGGTGTTTGGCACGCGAGTCGTGTTCGTTATACTATGATGATTGTATATACATACTCGATTGTTGTTTATAATTGTGTCGTAATTGCTAAGTGCGATGATTGACTTTGTGTTGTAAGTGTTGAATGATTTCAAAACATTTTCGAAACTGAAAATCTGCATTTTTCACGGTTGTATTCTAATACGATAGCACATAGTTTGCTACTGACTTATGATGTCGCACTTCTATTCGAATGCGATAGGACTGTATTCGAATACGACATGATGATTTTTGCTACTGACGTATGAATTAGCACTGTATTCGAATACGAGAGTGTTGTATTCGAATACGACAGTGCAATTTTGTTAAAAACTTCATTTTTCAACTTTGATTATGCATGTTTGGCATATGAAAACCCTTTCAAGGAGTATACTAAGTTGAAAGGTTATTTTGTGCATTTGAGATTTAAATGTTATGTGATAATTGTTAATTTCGGTTGGTGACCTTTGCAATTATTGTGGAAATTTGGGTTTTGCCCTTATATGAGAACCAGGATCGTCCTACCGGTTAGTACCCTGGAGATGGGCACATAGTTAGACATACCTGACCGAAGCTGTGTCAGGAGGATCTTGCGGGGCACGTGGAGATCACCCGGGTTGTATAATGTTTGTAGCATGATCAGATTAGGTGGTTGTATAAGGACTAGATGTCTTTCTTTTGTGGTTGTATTTATTTTATTTTGGAAGACTGTATCTATGCTTAAACTGTCTGCTGACTTTTCTTTTGATGGGTCCGTGTTCCACTTTTTGATGTGACGTGGGGAAAGTAGAGATTCTTGAGGTAGTGCTTTTTATGCAGGTGTCTGCCGAGAATACCCAAGGGTATGAGCTATGTATGATAGGTCTCATAGCCCCGGTGTATTTTGCTATTTAAATACTTTGGATTTTTGGTTCAAAAACTATTTCCGCTGCTTATAAATATTGTTGACTTTTGTCGTTGTGTTACGACTTAAATATTTTATCCAAAAGTATTTCTTTCTTTATTTCTTTGTTTTATGAATTTGTTTTTAAGAAGAAAAAAAATACACTTGTGTTGTTAAAAATCGGGGTGTTACAATTGTCATGCTTAATCTAGTCAGAAACTGAATTCACTCAGGGTTAATTACGCTTTTTTGATCAATTCTATAGTCAAATAGGAATAGAGTCACAATTTATAAATTAAACATATTGATAGAGTATGTGACAGATCTAAAACTCTCAAATTAGTGGATTAATAGTTTTCTTAATTTGCCTAAATCAAATTTGAAACCCCCTTAATTTTAATTTTCAAATTGGTTAATATAATGAGAAGTCTTGTAAAAGGACTCAAGTTATTACCATACGCTACGTTTTATTACTTCTATTTGATCTGTGTGCGACAAAAGATCACTTACTCAAAACTAAACACTACAATTGATGACATTTTCATCTCTTAAATTTCATCCACTAGACACCATCAATCAACACAAAATTATGCTTTGTGAAAACAAGTAAACACTACAAAGAACAACATTTGCATCACAAATGATGCAACTACAACAAATTTCATTAACTTCACGTCAACTAACAAACTATCAATCTTCTTATTTAGATCAGCCTTCCACAAGTCTTCTATCGCATTATCTTTACCATTGGTCTTCACATTTTGCCTTCGAGTAACTATTGTATACATTTCTTCAAAAATAAAATCTTCTCAAACATCTTTCCAATTGAAACAAGAGTACTCTGACTAATTATCCTACAAAAAATGAAAAACTTAAAAGTTGTTCAAGCAGAAGAAATGACAGCAACAAATAAAAGGTTTAGCAAGAAAAGTCTTAGCATAACCAAACACAAATTAGGGATTAGGAAAAACCTTCTAGGTTCAAATTTGTGTTGGCTCTACGAACAACACACTTTTTTGGCAGTGGCAAATTAGTACATTCAAGGTAACCTGTACACATGAAGAAGATGATTGGCTCTTCTCTCTTGCAGCTCCCACCATGGCTCCACTCTCTTGAGATTTAGAGTTCCACCTTTATTGTAATCGAATACATTAGATCTAGGTTTTTTTTATTTTTTATTTTTTTATCAATTTGGTCTCTCATAAAATTGTCTTCAAATATACAATGTAAAACGTGTTACATGTTAGTATGATGTGTCAAACGATTTAAACATGTCATTTATCTAAATAGTAAAAAAAAATTGGACAAGTCATCAAAATAATGTTAGGGACAATAATTAAGTTTTTTTATTTTTTCATTATACCAAAGACTATTTTGATTGGAGTATCACTTTTAAAGATAAAAAAAACAAGTATTTACTCGTATTTTTTCATAAGACTTAAATATTTAATTTGTGAATGTAAATTTGACTTCTTTCTCATTTTTGTTTTTATAAGTTTTTTTTTAATTTAAATTTAATAAATTTTGTTTAGTTTTAAAATCATTTATATCATTATTAAAAAAAAAAATTTATGTGACAAACGAAGGAGTGGCGTGTCAGTTTGGCGTTGCATAAGAATAAATTAAATAATTAAAAAATGAAATTTAATAATTAAATTGATTAAAAAAGAAATAAAAAAAAATTGAAGGTGTTAAATTTTAACTCTTCTATCCAAAATTAGAAATAAGTTTTGAGATTAGAATTATCTATTTTTTCAATTTCTTCTTTTAAAATGATGGGAACAGTAGAAAAAATAAGAGGTAACTCTAATTTTAAAACTTATTTTTAATTTTGGATTGAGAAAATAAAACATAATACCATCAATTTTTCTTTCTCTCTTTTTTTTATATTTTTTATTAATTAATTTAATTATTTAATTTATTTTTTTATTAATTAATTTTATTATTTAATTTTATTTTTTTAATCCACCCGTTTACCACATAAACATTTTTTTTAACGGCATGTTTTAAAACTAAATTGAAACTTACAGCACCAAAAATAGATATCTCGAACTTCGCTAACCCAAAAAATACATCTCTTTGGAAACACGAACCGACGTGGATGCAATTTAGTCCACTTATCTTTTTTGCGACAGATGGAAATTCAAGAAAATATTTTTTTCATTTAAAGATAAGGTAACAAATAAAGTGAAATTTCGGTCTTCACATTTTGCTTCAAACATAAATAAACAGTACTAAGATCTTCACAGCGATATGGCAGCTATAGTCTCTAAAAGTGCTTCTGCAAGAACTACTCATGATGTTGTCTCTTCTTTTAGCTCAAAATGGTATTCATCTCTTGCAAAGAAGAAGCTTCTGTGTTCTTTCAGAATTAGAGCTTGTCAATCCATGGCTAACAATAAGGATATCTACAAACAAGTGGGTCTGTTCCAAAATGCTGTCTTTTTTTGTGTAAGACCAAGTACTTTTGGTTTTGCTTAGTGTTTCTGTTGTTTATGTCTTGTTGAATGAAGTGATGTTAGTGGGGTTTGCTTTTGTGGGTGTGGCTTTTATCTCTTCATATATGTGGGTAAGGAGGATTGGGGTTTGAAGAGTTTTTTGCTTTCGGATTCAGAATTATAACATAATATGTTCAAATTGACTAATTTGAGTGTATTGTGAGACTATTTGGAAGTGCTAATTGTCACCATTTATGATATGTTTATAAATTGTGTTCAATTTATTTCTATAAACTCTCTTAGATAGCTTATGAAAGCAGTTTTTAGATTACATGATAGCATTTTGACTTTATTTTATCTATAAATATTTTATACATAAGCACTTACAAGATAAGCGCTTCATTAGTTTGCTTATCCATATTGTCCAAACACGGCTTTAATGTAGAGAACGTCTTTTTTATTGGTTAAAAAGATTGTATTTTTGTCCCCTATAGAATCATGTTATACCAATGTCACAAATAGGGGTAGCTTCAAGCTTGTAATGTTGAATAATTTTATGTTTAATTTCAACAAAACAAAAAGATAAGGTCTAAAGAACTGTGCCTAACGGATAATCGGAGACCACTTACCATGTTCTCTGTTCAGATAACTGCTGATATATGATGTGTTATAGATATGGGCATATTAGACTTGATTTAATCTTAAAGTAAGAGAAACCTTATTATATTATGTAATGTTATCTATAAATAGAATTAATGTTAATTTCTTGGGACATTTTGCTCTTTGTAGTTGTAGTTAACATATGTATTTCATGTTAATTGCATCAATGATGATTAGGATCATGAATTTTTTTTCCCTTTCTGAATTTCTTGATCTCACTTATTAATTCATTAAATCATGTCAATCATTCAATGATCAGGTTTATTTTCACTAAGAAGGAAAATTGACGACGCAGTTATTCGTGCTGAGATGTATGCATCAACAGCTTTGGAAATGGAAGAAGCAAGGTGGATTAAGCAGGAAGAAATGGTACGCGATTCGGATCTGTGGGATGACCCATCTAAGTCCAATGACATTCTTGTCAAGTTGGCTAACAGTGCCAAAGTGGTTGATTCTCTAAAGGACATGAGATACAAGGTTTTGTTCTGTTCCCATCACTTTCAACTAAACTTTCACAGTATTATTTATGTTTCTCTTCAATATAAAATTTGATTTGTTTGATGATAAACAAAACCAAGTGCAGCAATTACATCAGAGAAAGAAGAATACAAATAATACCTCTCTGTATGAGATCATTATTGTTATGATATTTAGTTAGATAGTTGTCCTTTAGAGCTCAAAGATATTCCTAGATTTGCAAATGGCTTCTTTCATTCAATTAGAATTATATTATATTCAGAGTTGTCAAATAGCAGATATAGTGGCCCGATACACGATTTAGTACACAGTGTTGTCCAATCTTAGCTATAGCACTGTGGCGTTGTGGAATTTAAACAAAATGCTATTTTCAATGATCTGCGATTGACAACACTGACTATATTACTTCTAGATGTTGTAAATGGCACTTGTGCAATTGAGCCCTCCTGTTGCCTTTGGTGAACCACACTTCTTGAAGTGATAATGATTGATAGCTTAAGAAATTACTATTGTACAAAAAATATGAAGAATTTCACCATTAAAAGCATATAATGCATGTCATGCCAAATTATATTCTTTCTTCTATTCCTTTTCATATTTATGAAAAGAATGTGATAGAAACCGGTACCAAACATAGAGATTTAAGGGAAATAATCAACCTTTATTGATGATACAATAGAATCACTCAATGGGTTCTCAAGAAATTCGAGAGTCTTGGGTCTCTCCCTTCCAAGAGTTTGAGAGCTTGGTGTCTCCAAACCAATATCCAATTCCCAAATAATTGCCTCTGACTTTTCCATCAGTTTTCCTATTTATACATTTTATAATAAACATAACTGCTGCATAATTTAACAACAACAGCAATACTAATAAAAGTTCTAACAGAATGTAATCCCTTGTTGTATGTCAAGCAGGTAGAGGAAGCACAGCTGATCAAACAATTGGCTGAGATGAATGCTATTGATTATGGGCTCTATAAACAAGCATATGATGCATCTGTAGATGTGAGCAACATTCTGGATCAGTATGAGATATCCAAGCTTCTTAAGGGGCCATTTGATATGGCTGGAGCATGTTTGATTATAAAAGCTGGACCTAGTGGCATCTGTCCAGAGGTTCTATATATAAATTTTGAACTTAATTACAAACAATTTTGTTTGAGATGTAACTTGTGAATTAGGTTGGTGTATGATAGATTTTGTTATTATATTTTGTGAAAGCTCCACCTTGATAATGATGCATTCTAAAACTGTTTTTCAAGTTAGCTATTGTTTAAAAGTTTATTCGAATATTGTTTGATGTTTGATAGGCACATACACAACAACAAAATCCTTTTTCCCATTGGGCAAGGTTGGTTTCATGGTTCAAACATTGCCTCAACATCTTATAGTATATCATGGCCTTGTTTGGTTTGATTTTTTGAGCTTATCTATTAATATAAGTATTTGTGAGAATGTTTAGTAAAACTTATGGAAACAGCTTATCATATGTCCAAAAGCTGTTTTCAGCTTATTTGCATCTGCTACTGAAATTAATGGAAGTAAACTTTAATTGATGTTTGTAACATTTTTAAAAATTAAAATTTTGGTATGACTCGTGTGGATTTTTTAGTATTACTCTATTCTTGGAGTTTTTCAGTTACCTGTAAGTACACAGTTTCCGTGGTTAGATTTGTGGCTTACATGCTCATGTCTGCTTAATTATTGTGATGTTTTTCTTCAAGTACTATAACTTTAATATGAAAACGTGTGGTCATATTGGGATCGCGGTAGATGATTTTTTCAATAATGTTGAAGAAAATGGAGAAATATTTTTTATGTGTTGCTGCTGCTGCTTCAATTTACCTTGTTTTATTCATATGATAAAACTATATTTCATATTAGAATTTGTAAAACTGAGTGTTGAATGTCCACTCTATGAATCAATAACTTTGTTCTCAAACTATATATATGCAATTTATCCTTTTGTCTCTGACTAAATTTTACATGAATCAAGCTCTGGGCAGAACAACTCCTACAAATGTATCTTGGATGGGCCAAAAGACAAGGTTACGAAGGAAGGATTGTTGACAGGTGTTCGATTGAGAATGGAGGAATTAATTCGGCAACAATAGAGTTTGAATTTGAATGTGCTTATGGATATCTTTTGGGAGAAAAAGGAGTTCACCACCACATTAGGGGTTCTCTAAATGAATCTTCTCAGCTCGAGGTGCAAACAATTCCTTTCATACTAACTAATAGTAAAACTGATTTTCCTTTATTGTTTAACAACATGTTATTTTCATGTTGTGTTTTATCTTTGGAAAACTAATCCTGTCAAGAAAAATATTCTATTTTCTTATCTTGAGTGTTGAATTTCCGATTTCAATCCGTAATATTTGTTGAGATATGACTGTTTTATCTGCTATGTACTAATATTGTTGTTCTGAATAGTCTTTCTTTACAAACTAACCACATTTTAGATTAAATTTAATTTCTTTCAGCTGTAGCAAAATAAGTTTCAGATACAGTTCAAAACTTAGGAAATTGCGTTTGTCCTTTAGTTCAAATCCTCTAATTAGTGTCACTTTATTATATAATAATTTTCCCTTTTCCAATTTTTAAAAAACATATTCTTAAATTGGATGAAATTGTGGCTTTTGTTGATTGATTCGCCACAGTAATGTTTGGAATCATTGAATGGCCTTATATATCCTATCTTCAAGAAATAATCTTGTCTTCTAAATTCAATATTTGCAGACTAGCTCAGCAACTGTAGATGTTGTTCCCTTGTTCCTAGAGAATGCTCGTGATCTTGAGATCGATTCTAAGGATTTGATTGTCTCATCTCCCTTGATTCATGGAGAACATAAAAGAAGAACTGAACCTACAGTTTGCATTCAGCATCTACCTACCGGGATAAGTGTCCAATCCTCTGGTATGCATATGTTTGGTTATTTGTTTTTCTAATTTCTTATGCACTTTTTAGTATATATGCAAGACTATGTGCCAGAATTTTCAAATGAAATTGCTACACCTTATATTATGTGCTACTATTTCTTTTTTGGCCAATGTGTTGTGCTATTCTGCTTGCAAGATTTCTAAATACACAGACATGTGATGCCCTTCTTACGTGATTATACCGATAGGACACCACGGTCAATTAGGTTTGACGACCCAGTCGTTGGGCCTAATTCACATACCTCACTTACATCTGAAAATTCCCCTTTTCTATTTTTTTTAGCCATTTGAGTGAATTAATTTTATCTATGACAGGATATATAAGCAGTTGTAAATTCCCAGACCTATTAGTAGTTCTAGGCCAGTGTATATTATAAAAAAAATGATTTTGATATTTAATAAGTTGGATAGAAATTTTTAAGAAAAGTAGAAGTTATTGTGTTTGTTTACTTTAATTAAAACTATTTTTTTAAAGAGTTATCTATAAAAAATAGTTATAAAGTTTTTACATTGTCAATTTTTTTTAAACATGTAACCAATGAATTTTTTTTATCGAAATATGTAACGAATGGATGAAAAAAAGTGATTATTTTATTTGAAAAAAAATAACTTTTTTCTCACATGGAGAAGACTAGCAATTGCAAGTCAATGAAATAAACTAATTTTGTTAGCTTATCGTTTCCTTTTTAACTACATTCCCTAGCAAATCAATTCATAGAACAAAATAACTACCAATCCATTTTTCATCATCATTTTAAAAAAAAAAATGAGGATTTTACTAAACTACATTACATTTTAATTAATTTTATCTTATCTCTGTGAAGGTGAGAGAAGCCAGTTTGCAAATAAGATGAAAGCACTAAACAGATTGAAAGCTAAACTTGAAGTGATAGCAAGGGAACAAGGAGTTGGTAGTATAGATAATATAGTTAAGGGTAATATTGTCAATCTTTGGGAAGAAGAAACTAGGAGGTATGTATCTCATCCATACAAGTTAGTACATGATGTAAAGACTGGCATTGAGATGTCAGACCTAAATACTATTTTGGATGGGAATATTGGACCCCTTATTGCAGCTCATATTAATATTAGAGACTAATGTGGTGTCATCAATTCTGAATTCATGTTCATCAATTATTTAGGATGTTATACTTAGTATTTTTCACATTTGGTGCTGCAAATTTTGAGGATTTACTTCAATTCGTTGATATATCTGAACAAAAAACACAAAATTGGGTATCAAATCATCCAATTTGGCCTGTACCTACATATTTTTGTTAATGAGTTGAATGTTATCTTGTATTCTAAAAGCTTAATTGTATTTTTGTCCCTCTAATTTTTTAATTGTGCAAGTTTGAACCTTCTAGTTTAAAATGAGCGATTTTGTCCCCTTTTTAATGACTAGACATGACATGATGGAAAATATTTTATTTAAATTGATTTTTTTTACAAAAAAAAGACTTATTTTAATTAAATAAAACAAAATTATATTTACTTTAAAAAGCTAAAATTAGAATCTTTAATATCAATTTTGGTCTTTTTTTTTTCATCTTATTTTTGAGATTTCTACATATTCTTCAACTACTTTTGCCGCCACACTATTGTTATTCACTAAATTTTTATTTCCAATTCCATATGAGATTAGAAAAAGAAAACTTTGAAGCTTCATAAAAGAGATTCAAGAAAATGCAAGAAGATTTCATCAATGTACTCAGAAATCAATTAAAAGCATAATGATTTGAGGAGAAAATTTTGAGAGTTTAGATTATGACAGGGATGAAACGACGAATGAGCAAGATAAAATCATGTAGGTGATATAGCAGTGACTCTGATTCAGACTTAAGTTTAGGTTATGATTCATAGACCTCTAATTTAGACTTAAGTTTAGGTTATGATTCATAGGACGACAAGTTCAAATGGTTTAGTTCGAGCTAAAAGTATTTGGACTTTGAGAGCAATGCCTGAAGAATGGAAGGAAGAGGAAGGAGAAGAAAAGGAGGAAGAAGAAGGCATGTAAATAAAAAATGCATACCTTTCACGTTTAACAAGAATATGATCTCTCATTTGTTGTATCATGTCTAATCAACCAACACTCGAACAAAATGTCTCAATTTTTTTTATTTAGTTTTTCATCAATAGATAAAGGGGTGTCTATATTTGAAGCGAGTGAAAAGACGATATTTGGTCTCTAATATTCTTGAGATAAATTGTAGATACAAATTCAATATTGGACAATTGTATTTCTTGAATTTTTTGTCTTCAACCATTTTTAAATGACGTAACACTTTCATTATTGATGTGACATCTAAATAATATTTATGAGAGATAAAATAGTTTTCGTGTTATTATTGTTGTTATTAATTATATATATATATATATATATATATATTAAATATTAGTTAATTTTATTTATTTTTATATTAAATATTAAAATAAAACATTTAATTTTTTTAGTATATTTTTAAAATTTTAAAATATTAATACAAAGTTTAATTAAAATAATTTTCTTGGGATAAATTATAGATACAAAGTTTAAAAAATTATTTTAATAAAATAGAGAGATTAAAAGTACATTAATTAAAATAAAATTTATTTATTTTAGATTAGATATTGCTCAGAAAATAGCTAAAAATGAATTTGGTTATATGGAAACCGAACTGAACCAGCATTGTAAGAGAAGAAGTGACCCCAACTTCATTTTCCTTGCATTTTCAATCACACAATCTCTTAACGAAAGAAGTGACTCCACTGAGAGAAAAAGAGCAACATAAAAGGTGCAGTAGTGGAGCATAGTATAGGAGATGATAATGCATTTTGTTAACAGTATTTATATTACGGTTTTTCTTTTGACACATTTGGGTCCAACATTAGATATTTTATAGGATTGGGCCTAACTTATATAATCATTATCTTTTTTTTCTTTTTATTATTATTTATCATGCTCAATAAATCAAATTTTGTTATATTTTATGTATTTGTTATGAATATTACATGTATTTTTTGTGTGTGTTTTCTAAATTTTAATTCATAACTTTTATAATTTAATTAATTATCTATAAAATCTATCACTATATTTATTTTGCATTAAAAATATTATTATATTTATTTATTTAATTGTTATCCGGTTGAATTATAGTTAAATTGATCGAATCAATTAAATTATGAATCAAAAAGTTTGATTGTTCAATCTCTGATATGTTTCTTGAAACCATGTTTCTTAAAACATTGGTTTCACATAAAACAACACAAGTGTATCACACAAATTATTGGTTATAAAATACTAATCAACTTCAGTATAAGATTCTCTGCCCTTAGTTCAATTCTCTTGAGTCTAATAGGCTTAAATATTTTATTTGGCTTAATTAATTTTTTTTTTTTTTTTTTT
>JBBPBR010000005.1:29449815-29461100 GCA_037974775.1 Cicer pinnatifidum | reverse complement strand
TAATTTATTTAAAAATAAAATTAAATAATTCAATTAATTAACTGTAGAATTTTAAAATTAAATTGAATTTACAGAGTATAAATAAATTGTGAGAAAAAAAAAATTAAGCGTGATAATATAATTTTAGACCAAACATACATCATGCAAAAAAGTAGAAATAGTTTACGAATGTGAAAAATAATAAAAACAACCTCGTAAGGGATTTCAGTACATTAATGTACAGAAGCAATAAAGGAGTGTTAACAAATTAAAACTTGGTTCAACTCAACTATTAGTTTACATTAACAAACAAATCAAACTATTTAACTTAGCCTCTCCTCAAACTATTTAGTATTTAGCATATCTACTCTAGTATTTAGGATCTCATGCATCCCTCAAACAATCAATCAAACACACGTAACTAACTCCACACATAGGTTAATCATATCTGATAGAGGAATTATAATTAATTAAATTATTAACTTATAATTAATTAAATTATTAGTTAAAATATTCTAATTGATATTTTTGATATATTAGTAGTTAATTTATATTACTATGTTTTCTAAAATGTTTTTAGTCTTTTAGATTATGCCACATGGAGGGTTATGATTTATTTAAAACATAGTATATATAAGTGTAATGTCCGTTTTTAGAAATCAATCAATGAAGAAAAATAATGTTTTTTAATTTAGGTTAGAAGATACTTTTAGTCTTTTAAGTTAGTTTAGTTTCTGTTTAGATTCTTTAAACTTTATTTTTTTGATTTGGTCTATTAAATGACCATCTGGTTGCAATATTAACATTTATATTATTGTTCGTTTTTATAAATATCATTTTTTTAATAATTCAATTAAAAAATGTCACAAGGCCGTTACGAAGTTGACATATGCATCACAATACTACTGTGATAAATTATAAAAATAAATAATTCATATATTAGTCTTTTAAATTTGAAAAAATATATCTGTGGTCCTCTAAATTTAAACCAGTTCTTGCTTAGGTTCAATCTTCATCTTCTAATTCCTCTTCATCATCATCTTCCTCTTCCCCTCCATCATAAAAAACCTAAAATCCAAAATATGTAATTCCAATAGATAAATCCAAAACATAAACCATGTGAAATAGAGAAAAATCATAACAAGAAATCCACAATTCCAACAAGAATTACAAAATGAGTTGTAAATAAAGAGAAATCTACTATAAATCCATTCTAAATAAATGAACTCTTCAACCCATTTTTTATATTCTTCAAGATGTTTCTTTTTTAAAAACTCCACCTTTCTCTAAGTTTTCTCTTCTTCATTTAGCATAAAATGAGTCGTTTTTTGGTCATTTTTTTACCTCAAAATCATTCTTGTGCATCATTTTCTCTTTTTTTAATCTAAATAAGTGGTTTTCACATTGTCCAAATTTTTGTGTCCTATTTTTTTTTTTTTTTTTTTTTTTTTTTTTTTTTTTTTTTTTTTTTTATGATTTCGTCATCTTAGTATGGCGTTTTTTGATTTCTCGTCTTGGTACGGTGTTCGTTTGATTTTCTTTCATGTTGTGGTGTTCATTTAATTCAAATTGAAAGATCAATTTCGATCAATTACTGATTCAATTGATGACTAACACTGTGTTTGGCATGACGAGAAATAGAGAAGAGAGAAATAGGTGAGAGAGGGTGTAAGAAGAGATAAATAAGTGAGAAATTGAGTAGATTTAATATATTGTTTGATATACTAGAAAGAGAATAAAAATACGAAAGAGAGAATCCTAATAATTTAATGAATTGGCAAAAAATCCCTACTAAAAAATGTCTCATCTTTATAAAATACAAACAATATAATTTGTAAAAAAAAAAATTCTAGTTAATTATTTAATTTTTTGTTACAATTTTTTTTATATATTCTATTACAATTACATAATTAAAGAGATGGTAAAGTTTTTTTTGGTGATTTTGAAAGCCAATGTTTTCTGTTTAAAATTCCCTCTAAAAATTGTCCATGGCTTTAAGCTAAAAAAACACAAGATTTAACATGGTTTGCTGCAAATCCACATGAAACTAAAATGAAAATTGAAACTTTGTATGCAATAAGATGGTGGAACCGTGCTCTAATGTATTGACGGTGTAGCCACTAAAATGCTATGAACAGTGACAATGATAAGGGTGTACAGGAAACAATTAAAAAAAAATGTAAACCCTAAACCCTAAAAATGTATTATCACTATCACTACTACTACTACTGCTACTACTACTATTACTATTGCTACTACTACTACTACTCCGTGGCGTAGCTGGAAGTCACAATTTATTAGCCACGGTTAAAATTCATATTAGCCACGCTTAAAAGAGTCGTGGTAACATATTTTTAGCCACAGTTGTTTTACAGTTAACCATGGCTAAAATCGTATTAAATGATAAAATGAACATATATTTTGTTTTGGCATTTGCTACGGGCCAACCGTGGCTAAATGTTTTTTTTTTTAATATCAATTGCAGGTTTGTTGTTGTTTTTGTCATACCTTTCTAACAATGAAGTCAAACCAAACATTGTAATATCAGGAAGACATTATTAACCAATATAACAACAATAATTAATTAACATTCTAAAACCATCATTAATATAAAAGTATAAAATAGTTTATACCAACAAAAATAACTAATTAGCATTCTAAAACTTTGATCAAAGTAGTCAAATATTCTAAAATCTTATACATAAACTAATAAAACATAAAAAAAAATTTGATAACATCAAAATAGTCTAGAGCAAAACCAAAACAATCCACTAAACATCCATTCCTTCCATTTGCAATCCAAATAGCAGCATATTTCTTCCATTTGTAGTCCAAAAATCAAGATGAACTTTACTCGTTAATTATGAGAATCAGAACCTGTCAATTCAAAGCATAATGTAAATATTTTGTTTACTAACTAACATTAATGAATGAGTATCATTTTAATAATATCAATCACTATGTCAACAAATAGAACATAATATTTGCTAGTGACTTAAAGTATAGATCTAAGTGCAAAAACTCTTATTAACTTCAATTTCTATATATTATAAGAAATTATATTACTAAGGTGAAGGGAAACCTTGGTTGAAAGTAGGTAACTCATCACCAAATTTTCTTTGCATAAAATTAAGGAGAACTTTAAGTTGATCTTGTGTTTGTGAAAGTTGCTCCTTAGTCTCTTCATATCCATTTAGCTTTTCTTTCAAAGTGTGCACTTTCTTTTGTAACTCCTCAACATTTTTTTGGCTAGAGCTACCAACACTCTCAAATTATGTGAAATATTTGCGCGTCTTGAAAACACTCGTGGGACAAACACCAACACCTAAACCACACACTCAACCTGAATGTTCAGCTCCGTACACTTTTCCAATGACATCATCTGGATAGGCATTAATCTTTGATGGAACACCTTCAGTGGCAACACGTTCTTGATATTGAGACAAGTTCTCTTATATCTTTTCCTAGTAGAGAAATAAAAGTCAGATAAATTTCACCATACTAGTAGGTAGCAAATACTTTATAAACAATAACAATGTTATCTTTTTTACTTACTATGATGGATTTTCCTTCCTCATTCACATAGTTTCCATTCTTTTTAAGCAAAGTTGACAATATAACATCAGCACGACATACAGGTCTATTTAATTATAGCTCCTAAGATATTAATAAAATATAAATCAATATCAAACTTTCATATACAAATACTTTAATATATTACAAAAATAATAATTATGGATTTAACTTACCATATTGACGAGCTCTTCTTGTGTTGCTCATACTACCCCCAACATGTGAGACTTTAAGCATCTTTCGATTTTTCATATTTTGCTCACTTAGTTTCTATAATTTTCAAATGATAGTCAATATATGAATTTAATATAAAATATCAATGTACTTTGTTTACTTTGTAAAAGTAATGCAACAAAAATTTATACCTTCATTTGTGGTTTTTTATAGTAATTAACAAAAGCAATTCAATCATTTTCAGGCACAGGAGAATCAATAGCAAGTAGGTCTTCCTTACTTTTGTTAGGGTAGAAGTATTTACATCGTAACCTATATTTATAGGCCTTCCATCTTTCTCCTAGGGATGCCCATGTCCATTTGATACCAGTAGCATAATCATACACAAAATGATCCTTGCAAGATTATATAAACATATCAATTTTCAATGCAAAGAAATAGAATACAAATAAACGTTCTACGAAGTATAGATAATAACCTTGATGCAGTTCCAAATTGCTTTACTATTATTTTCTGACATTTCATCCCATCTTTCAACAGACATAGGACAAAATTCTGATTTTTTAGCAAGTTCGCCGAGAAATCTCACAAGTAAATTTGAACCATTATCATTGCCTTGTCCATTAGCACCAATTTCAACCATAATCTTTTTTGTTTTCTCTAGATGTCAAACTTGATTTACTACCATTTTTCGAATTATAATTTCCCCAGTAGAAGTATCTAAGTGTGCAAATAATAATAATAACTCAAGTAAGATAATATATTAATATTCGTACAACCACCAGAAAATAAGAGAACAAATTTAATGATATGAGATTTTTTATCTTTAACTTTGATAAGTAATGACTCATCTTTTTGTTGCGATTCAGTTTTATTTGACTTTAGTGAAGGTTTAACTACATCATCCTCTAATAGAATATATGTCAAGCTTACATCTGTAAATTGATCCTCAAGATGATTGTTGTTGAGTTGTTGGGGCTGATCTTGGAGAGTTTTATCATCATTTGAATTTTCTTGTCTTTGTAACCATTGTAACATTTCTTGTCCCGAACACCCATGCCCTTTTCCCATATCAAATTAAATACCTGCAAAATTTTCTAACAACGAGATAAAACATATTTCTAAAATGTATTTCAAATGATTCATAAGATAATTTGTGCATTACATAAACACCAAAAATATAAAATCTTATATAGAATACTATTTAAAAGCAAAAGAAATATGACAAAATTACAAAGTTCATAACTTAAAATATGAAAATACTCTATAAAATTATTCAATCATCTCTATCACTACAACTATTATGATCTTCCTCAATATTTGTTTCATCATTTTCTTGTTCATTGACATCGCCTCGCACTAATTGTAGTTCTTCAATATTTCCAACATTTTTCTCACAAAAAGGTATGTCTTCCATTATTGGCTCTTGTGATTCCATAAGGTTCACTTCTCCCATATGATATATATATATCTAGGCTTCATATGACAAACACAAGATCATCCTTGATCAACCGGATCATCAACATAAAACACCGTTCTAGCATCATTTGCAAGGATGAATGGTTCATCCACTTCATTCACACCGGTGTGAATCAAATGAGAAAAGTTTACACTTGTTATGTCAAATTTATCTATCTTAACTCCCTTTTTAGGTTTAGTGTCTACCCAAATACATTTGAATAACACAACCCTTAACTTACCAAAGTAATCAAGTTCTATAATGTCTACTAATTTTCCATAATATATGTCATTACTTGAGTTTTCAATAGGTTCTCCTCTAATTGAAAACCTCCGAGTAATAGCAGACATAACAACACCACTATTTTGGGTTCTTAATCCTTGCTCCTTGCTCATTGTTCGAAACTTAAATCCATGAATGTTATACCCATCAAATCTCCTTGCAATGTTATTTGGTCCTTTAGCAAGCTATTCAATTTCAGTTGTAATATTTGGATCATCTTTTCTTGCAACCTAGCAATATTTTAAAAAGTATTATAACAATTATAAACATAAAAGATTTTTATATGAAAAATTAAGTCAAATTATATATAGATATCCTTACATATTCGTTGAACCATTTATGAAAATTTTTGTGAACATATTCTTCCACAACTCTTGAGGCATTTCTTTTGCCACGATGCATTCTAGCAACTTCTATCTTACACTTTCTACATGAAGAATTTGTGGTTAGTACATTTGGCATAGAAATGAATATTGAGATGATAATTAAGTATATGCAAAAATATAAAACTTACTCCCGAAATGCATCAACCAATTCACAATTAGCTAATACATAGCGATGAGCTTGAATCATCTCCAATTGTGGAATTGAAAAAATCTTGGACCTGATGTAGGAAATAAATTCGACAAAATAGTGGATTCACTGCTAGCACAAATCCCATTGTCATCATCATTGCACCTTGGCCTATTGAACCTTGTTTCAACAATATTGTCCTCAAAATATGTTGAACAAAATGTAAGGCATTCTTTCATAATGTATTCTTCAGCAATACAACCTTCTGGTGCAGCCTTGTTACAAGCATATGATTTTAAATAGCCAAGGGTTCTAAAAATGAAAGGATGTAAGTATAATAACATAAAAAAATTGCAATTTATAATTAACTTAATACAAAATACAATATACCTTTCAACAAGATACATCCATCTATAATGCACAGGACCGACAATCATTGCTTCTTCTCCAAGATGAATGACCAAATGAACCATAATAGTGAAAAAAGATGGAGGAAATATCATTTCCATATGGCAAAGGGTCAAACCAATTCGTTGTTGGAGTTTCTGCAAATGCTTTACATCTAAAACTCTAATTGATATTTCTCTAAATTAGTTACATAGTTCAATCAACACATAACTAACTTCGTTAGGAATTGTTTTTCTAAAAGCAATTGGAAAAAGATGTTTCATTAGAATATGTGAATCATGACTTTTAAGACCCGATACCTTACGCTTCTTAACATCAACACATCTAGAAATGTTTGATGCGTAATTATCTGGAAAAACCACATTTTTTAGAATATGTAGGAAGATATCTTTCTCTGAATTTTTCATTTTAAAGCATGATTGAGGGAACTTAGAGGAATTAGGATATGGATGAAGTTTTTCCCTAATTCCCATTGCCTGCAAGTCTTTACGAGCTTGAAGATTGTCTTTTGTTCGATTTTTATCATCAAGTATCGTGAACAATACATTATCAGAAACATTCTTCTATATCTGCATTGGATCAAGGCAATGACGAATAAGATTATGCTCCCAATAAGTTAGATCCCAAAAGATACTCTTTTTCTTCCATTGTAGCGGGCCTTCCTCACTCGTACCCTCATCACGTGACCTCTTGCGACTATATTCCTCAATTTGTTCAAGCACCTCCGAACCTGACATTGGAGTAGGGGAAGATCTAAACTCCAAAGATCCATCAAATGAATGTTTGTTGTACCTATAATTGTGATCAAGTGGTAAATATCAACGATGCCCCATGAAACAATTTTTTTCTACCAAATTTCAACCTTTTAGATTCTATATCAAATCTACATGATGGGCAAGCAAACAATGTGTGTGTATTCCACCCAGATAAGTTATCAAGACCAGGAAAATCACTAATAATACAAAACAAGCTAACACGCGTATGAAACATTTCATTCGTAGAGGAATCATAAGCCTCCACACCATTCCATAATATTTTTAACTCTGCAACTAAAGGTTGTAGGTAAAGATCAATACTATTACCAGACATCTTAGGGCCAGGAATCATCATTGACACGATAAGAGAAGTTTTCTTCATACAATACCATGGAGGATAATTATAAAGGTACAACATCACAGGCCAAATACTATAAGTAGAACTTAAAGTTCCGAATAGATTGAAACCATCTGTAGCCAATCCAAGTCTTACATTACGAAGATCTGAAACAAAATTTGGATACAATAAATCAAAGTCTTTCCATGCTTTACTATCTCTTGGATGCCTTAACAATCCATCAGGGTTTGCCACTGTAGCATGCCATTTCAATAGCTTTGATGTTTTAGGAGACATGTATAACCTTTTCAACCTAGGTATAAGTGGGCAATATCGAAGTACTTAAGCGGGTTTTGGCTTCTTTTTCTTTTGGAAATCTGTTACATGACTTTCACCACCATCATTTTCATTTGATTTCCATCTAGACATATTACACTTCTTACATTTATCTCTCTTCTCATCCTCCAATGATCCCTAATACAACATGCAATTATTTGGACATGCATGAATTTTCTCATAGCTTAGACTTAACATCTTAATCATTTATTTTGCTTCATAGAAAGATGTCGGTAGTTTAGCATGAGGAAAAGCATCATTTAGAAGCTCAATGATCATTGAAAATGTCTTATCAGTAGCACCACATAAAACTTTTATATGATATAGACGAACAATGAATGACAATTTGCTATATTTTGTGCAACCATTATAAAGTTCTTGATTCCCATCTTCCATCAACTCTCTAACTTTTTTAAAATCCTCATAGCTTGCATCCTTTGCACCGATAGGGGGGTTACTATTAGGAATATTTGATCGCCCATCATCTTGAGTTCCTTGATCATCTATGACACCAAATACGTCATTCAACATATCTTGCATTGGATATTGTCTATCTAATGATTCTTTTACTTGGTTCACTAACTCAACATTGAATTGCACACATTTTTTCCCATGCATGTACCAAAATGTGTACTTGGTTGGAAAACTCATTTGTAAGAGATGACTAGACACCTCAACTCTATCACCCTTATGACTAAATTTGTATGAAATATAAGGACACCAAATTTTCCCATTCATTGTAGAATTTGAAAAGGCAAAATCCAAAAATTGTTTTACTCCATTTAAGAACTCTTTTGAGTTCAATGGTTTGTCAATCCAACTCTTATCGATCATAGTTTGATGAATCTATTTTCATATTTGAATAAAATTATTAAGGCATTTAAGGTATCAAATAAGAATATAAAGAAATTAAATTTTACTAGTATACAATCATAAACCTGCCAACAAGAAAAAGACTAGAAATTTTTAAGGTATACAATCATAAATTATTAAGGCATTTAAGGAATTTAACGTATACAATCATAAATTATTAATCGGAAATTATTAATCGGAAATTATTAAGGCATTTAAGGCATTTAAGATATACAATCATAAATTATTAAGGCATTTAAGTATCCAATTTTTTTTCAAGAAGCTTGCCAACAATAGAAAACCTGCCAACAAGCGTGTAGTAACCGAAAGTCCTTTTTTTTACACCTAAGGCCAACTTAAATTCACCAAACCAAGGACCAAAAATATAATAAATAGAAGGAAAAAAGATCACAAAGATAGGCAGACAACTTGACTATATATTGTATAGGTCGGATGTTTCCGTGAGCAGTAAGCAGCAGATCTCCCCTTATTGATTGAATTTTTTTATGGTGGTCATTGAATTTTTTATGGTGGTCGCTTGTGAATTCGATTGTGAAAGACTAGATCTCTCCTTTGAATTATTGAAAGACTAGAAAACTAGAAACCTGTCAACAATTCGATTTTGTTTCACAAGTCCTAAAATTTCTCTATAATTTGAGTACTTATTTTCATAGTTGCATTACTTATGAAAAATATATATTGTTGAAATATTTGTTAATTATTTTTTTAATTTTCATATATTATCATGAAATGTTTTCAACAATGTTGAAATTAGAGATAGTTTGACCATTTTGAATATAATAGTTTGATCAAGTGAGTAATTGAAGTCTTATAGTATGAAGAACCTATGTGATGCTGAATTTTGAAACATTTTTAACAGGAAATTAATGTTGTGAAAGATTGGCATGCTATGGTATGAACAGAAAATACAAAATTCTCCAACTACCACAATAAATAAAATCACTATAAACTCTACAATCCCCAACTCTAAAAACAAAAGCACAAAATTCTCCAACTACCACAATAAAAAGACACACCCTAAAAAACATAATCACCAAATAAATTTGTAAAAAACAGAACTTGAATATAAAAAACAGAACCTGAAGAAGGAGATGAAAATAACAAGTCTTTATTTGTTGGTATATTTGTTGGTATCAGTTGCCAAAAGTTAAACTTAAAAAATTCAAAACAGAAATTAAATGTATTAGATGCAAAGAAGAAGCTCCAAGAGGTCACACATTCACTGCAAATTTAAAGATTTATTTTACTTATAATGTTGTACGGTGACGTAAGTGTGAAAGGTAGAGTCGAATGGGTCGAAATTGTGGCGTAGAAGTGAAACGGTGGTCGAAACGGCACGGTGGTGAAACAATGATACGGTGTTGAAATGGTGGTGAAACAATGGTGAATAGGATTTTAGGGTTTTAGATTAGAACGTTAATGTTGAGTCTGGAGTTTTAGGGATTTAGATGGAAAAGAAGGAATCTAAAGGAAAAAAAAAAGAGCGAATTCAGAAACGAGGGAAAATGAAAACGAGCGAAAATGGGAAATAGGGAAGCGCACTTATTATAATGTTAGGCACGTTCATAACCATGACAAATTTTTTAAGTTATCTACGGTCATCGTGGTCGTGGCTAATCGCCGGTTTTCTTGTAGTGCTAGTTCTAAATGTCATGAAGTTCTTTATAAGGATTTTTTTTTTTGTAGGTTTGAAGAAATATTTTTTTTTTTATAAGTTTTAAAAAGGGTTTTTTTATAGATTGCACAAATTAATTGTTGATTTTATGCTTTTCATTTTTATGCGTATCAATTTTTTTTTTCATCGATCTCCAATTGTAGTTAAAAGAAATTTTAGGTTCCAAACTATATCATAAAATAGAGAGACTTCATTAAAGATGAACGCAAATCTCTATCACTAAGGTATATAAATTGCATTAGCCTTTATAATAATACTATATTATCAACAAGAATCATTGGCCTTTTAAATTAAAGACAAACGAAATAGATAAAAATAGTCTTGGCTGATTGTATATATTTGTAAAGACAAAATGTTTGTTGTCCCCCTACTTGCAAATTATAGAAAATTGAAATATAAAAAGAAATTAAGCTGCATGCTAGAATAGGACAAGAAAAGGAAGTAAATCTTTAGAAGTGTAGTTTGATATATAGAAGAAAAAACAGATTTCGGGAAAGGAGAATGAAGAGGTTTGCCTCGATCTTGGATTTAAAATGTAAGTTTGAAAGAAGTTAGAAATGGAAAGAGCATCTATTATAATATTAAAATAAATTCTTATATTAATTGTGTCAACTCATTCAAATAATGTCACATAAAAAAAATTATACAACGTAGCACATCTAACAAACACTTTTATTCTTTATTAATATTATACTTGCAATTTGTTTTTATCATAAATTTTATTACATTTTTTTCATACAATATTTTGTAGAACTATTCATATGTCATAAATTATAAATTACAATACAATAAATATCAATTATTAATTATTCGACACTTTTTCATCATTATTGATAACGGTTCTTCTCTTCGTATATTTTAACTCTCAATTAATATATAGAGTCATTTTAAAGGTTTAAATATATGATTATAATTAGTGTA
>JBBPBR010000005.1:29427894-29449345 GCA_037974775.1 Cicer pinnatifidum | reverse complement strand
TTTGGTATTTTCAATTCTTTTATTCCTTATGCTTTCTCATTTTAAACCATTAAGTCATCGTGAGCATTATTTCGAAAACATTTTAATATGTGTAGGGAAAAATATTAAAATATTAAATACTTTAATAAAAATAGAGTTTACGATTATATAGTTTATCTTTTAAATCATGGTTAATATTTTATGTGCATACACCATCAAATGTCAGTTAAATAGTACAAATTTTATACACCATATTTTTAATCATTTTCTAAACATAAAAATCCTCATTTAATTACACACTCTATATATATCACCTTATAAAAAAATTTAAATTTAAACATACGCAAATATTCTAGTTAAATTTATTTTGAGCGCCTACAAAAGAACAATCCCAAAGCTAAAAACATCATTCTACATATGATGCTAATTAGTCAAAAAAAATTATGTTAGCTTAAGAGTACTTTTCAAAGCTTGTGTACCTAGTGTATTTGTTTAATGGTTTCAAAATTTATTCTCAATATTAGCATTTCTAGGAATATAATGATGGGAATTTATTTTATAATAATTTAAATTCTTGAGAATAATTGTTTTGAAATTTTTAATAAATAAATAATTAATAAAATGTAAAAAAAAAGTGTGAGCTTGTATTAAAAGAAGATATTTTATGTTGTTAGTGGAATTATTGGGGTGACATGATATTTTGCACACAACTTATTTCGGTCTGCTTTGAAAATAAGTTTCCCACCAATAGAGATGGGAATAGGCTAGGTCGTCCGTTAGGGACCTATGGTCAGGCCTACTTATGGTTTGATCTGACTTGGTCTATTTAATAAAAAAGCTAGACTCATACTATTTTTAAAGCCTATTTATTTAAATAGGTCAGACTTAGGCTTATAAAAAAGCATATTAGACATGACAGGGTGACCTACATATATTTTATTATTTATTAATATTATTTTTTATTATTATATTAATAATATTATTTCTTATTTAAAATTATATCAATTAGGCAATCACTCAATAGTCATTCCATATTCGATAGCGATTATATATTTGGTAATCATTTCATATTTGGTAGCCATTTAATTAGTCAATTACTAAGTAGTCGTTCCATATTTGTTTGAGAGGTAATAATAGATGCGTTTATTTCAGAAAAAACAATCTATTCTTTGAAACTAAACATTATTTTTTAGGGTTTAAAGAATTTTTTTTTTCTTCAGATTTTTTTAAAATTATTGTTAGAAAAATTATTTTTTGTTTAATATATATAGATATGTATATTGATACTAGTATGTGGAGAGCATTATGTGGTATGAGTAGAGCATTTAAATATTTTAATGTGAATAAGGCTTTTAAATAGACTTTTTGGACAGACCAGACTTTTAAAAAGGTCAGGCCAGACCGAAAAAAAAACATATGATAGGCTGTAGGCCAAACTTAGGCCTAAAAAATTAATCGCATACCAGACTCAAATCTTTCAAACTCTAGCCTGACCTGGCCTATTCCCACCCCTACCCACCAACATTATTTGAAAATATAATTCCTGGTTGTTCAGATTAAAGAAACTCACGATATAATTAGTTATTGGGAACACTTTTTTATTCTTTTATAACAATTATGAATACATTGATGTCCAGTTTTCTATTCTCACAAATATTTACAACTCTAAAGTAAACACACCATAGCTTTTGAAGCTTGAGAAGGTGTCTTCCAAGAACTTGATTGTTTTAAATTAAAATTTTAAAAAAATGTATTTTTTAAGAGTTTGATTCAACTAAGTCGGAAGTTTGAGAAAAATAAGATTGATTTAGTGAAAAAAATTTCAAGTTAAAGGACTATTCAATTGCATAGTACAATCAACCTTTTTAATTCAAGCTGTCACTTGTTTTTTCTAATATTTGTTTTTAGTTCGTGAAAAGCTCTTTTTCAAATACTTGACAACTTCTCATGATTTCTTGTTAAAAAAAAAAAAAACATTCTCATGGTTTCTGATAATCAATGTTATTCAAATTGCACTAAAATAGTGTATGAAATGACAATGTTGATTACAAGAAAGAGGGTTTGAATTGTAATTTCCCTTTTTTAAACTTTATTTCTGTATTAAAAAGAAAACTCAAGACTTATCTTTCACACGAGAATGTATCTTGGTTTACTCAAAATGGGTTACATCCAATCCTCATAGTTTTGTGAGCTTTTTCACTAAAATATTCAGGCAAAAATGTTCTTGCTTTTCCCACAAATGTTCGAGATCAGCTTTGATCTGTTACAATAATTCACGTTTCAACCTCGAAAGGAGTTTCAATGATTACCCTTCTGTCTAGAAGAGTATTTACACTTTACCTTTTTAAAGTACAAAAGGATTTCTTAATAATACTCAAAATATTTATATTTTCTATAGTTTTTGAGTTTCAAAGAAATCGCTGTAAAGAGGATTGATGGATCAACATTTACTCAACACTTGTTTGAGTTAAGTTTTAAGCAATCAAACTCAAACAATAGATCCTTAAATCTAATGTAGAACAGATGGAGCCTTGCTTGATTTCAGAGCTTATACTTCTCAAGAATGATGATTTAAGTGAATGATTGTTTTCACTTGGAGTTGTAATAATTCCTTTGCCTCGATGTTCCTTTTACAGGCTTCTTGAAGGTTTGTGCCAGCTCATATAGTCGTTGGAAGATATGTTGTTTGGTTATGAATTAATAGACATGTGTTGCAAATAAATGAAGATTGTTCCTGCTTAAGCATCAAAACATTCTTCATTTCTGTTTTTGGCAGTTGCTTGTATTTGTCATTTTTTACAGTTTTTTGTAAATCATATTATTTTGTTCTTGTGTCAATGATGCAGTGCCTCATTTCTCCAATATGTATTTGTTTATCTACGCCATTAATTTGAAGGTTGATCTTGCATTTAACATTTTGTTTATTGCTTTGATTTTGTTGATTTCAAATATGTCCAGAGTGCTCGAAAATGTAGTTATGTTTCTTTGTGATAGCTTCTGGTGGTTTTCCATGCATTTGGATGTATGTAGTTATGTTTCTTTGTGATAGCTTCTAGTGGTTTGCCATGCATCTGGATGTACTAATGCAGCCTGGTTTGATCTTGATTGCAAAATGGCTTTGTTCTTTAATGAATCATTACATTCTTGGATTAAAGTTGTAAAAGTCATAACAGTCTTCATTTTTCTGTTTAATAGCCAGAACAGACTTGCTTTCTTAGATTTGATTTTACTTCTTTCAAATTGATATTTGTTGTTATATATGATATATGTATGTCTTTGATTAGTTCACTCAAGAGCACATGTTAAATAACAACATATTTTTAGAATCATAATTAGAAGATTAATTAGCTTTGTTTGATTATAATCAAAATATTTAATTTAGGATTTTGCCTCAATAGTGTACTATTTATAGTACTAGTGCAATAATGTCGTTACAAGGAGTTGAGCAAAATTATGACGGTTACTCAGTTGTTTTTGTTTTGCTTGTACATTATTTTACATCCTTGTACTGATTTGGACAACTGTGAAAATTCAAATGTTTTTGCAAATATCCCTTATGTAGAGAACTATGACTTGTGATTTATTTTAATTTCTTCAAGATGGAGCAAGTGACAAGATGATTTGTTGAACCGGATGGAACGTTGCATTAGACGAATTAATGATTGTTCACTAAAAGATCTGAAACTTGTTCTCTAGAAGATCTGAGCAATTTGTCATGCGTTTAGAATTGAAGTTGGAGAAGTGGAGATCATCCACAAGATCGAATAATTGGAAACACATATGATGGTATTAGAAAACTATCTTTCAAAAACAACAACAACAAAAATAACAACAACGACATGACAATAATATCTCAAATAGAACCAAAATCTATCAAAGAAGCTATAGTTGATGACTCATGGGTTGAAGCAATGCAAGAAAAACTTCTTCAATTTGAGAAAATCCAAGTTTGGACTCTTGTTCCAAATCCTCAAACTCAAATTATCATTGGTACAAGATGGATATTCAGAAACAAATTGGATTAAGAAGGTAAAGTGATAAGAGATAAAACAAGACTTGTTTCTCAAGGTTGCAGTCAACCAGAAGGTTTTGATTATGATGAAACATTTCCTCTAGTTGCAAGGTTATAAGCAATAAGAATCATTCTTGCTATGAATCTCATAAAATTATTAAACTTTTTTAGATAGATTTTTAAATGAAAAAGTTTATATTCATCATCCTCTTGGTTTTGAAGATAAACCAAAACCAATCATGTCTATAAACTCACCAAAATCTTATAAGAACTTAACAAGCTCCTAGAACTTGGTATAAAAGATTAAGTTAATTCTTAATCAAAAACGGTTTTTTTAGAGAAAAGATTGATACTACACTTTTGAGAAAGGTTAATAAATATGATTTATTAATAGTTCAAATGTATGTTGATGATATTATCTTTGGTTCAATAAATGATTTTTTTTTCTTTCAAATCTCATGCAATATGAAAATTGAATTTTTATTTGTCAAAAAAAGAATATCAAAGATCTTCTAAAAAAAATAAAAAATGAATGAAGTTAAATTAATGACAACTTACATGCATCCATCTCCAAATTTGGACAAAGATGAAAAAGGCAAAACCATTTTTGAAAAAGAATAGAGAGAAAAGATTGATTATTTATTATATTTAACTACTAGTAGACCATTTTTTTTTTTTTTTTGCATTTGGTTCATATATGTGCTAGATTTCAATCTTCACCAAGATAATCTCCTCTAACTGCAATAAAAAAGATTTTTCAGATATCTGGTTGGTACTACTGATCTTGGCCTTTGGTATAGCCAAGGTTCACATTTTATTTTTTAGCTTATTAAGATGTTGATTATGTTGGGAAAAAAATTGAAAGATAAATCACAAGTGGTGCATGCCAATTTCTTTGAGAAGTCCTAATAAATGGGTCATGCAAAAAACAAAATACAATTGCACTCTCAACAACTAAAGCTGAATACGTCTCAACTGCTTGTTGTTCTCAAGTTCTTTGTATTGAAAATCAACTTGAAAATTTTTCTATAAGTTATTTAAATGTTCCAATTCTATAAGTTATTTAAATGTTCCAATTTATTGTGATATTACAAATGCAATTAATTTATCAAAAAATCTCATCGAGTATTCAAGATCAAAACACATTGTAAATAAACATCTTTTTATTAGAAATCTTGTAACAAAAAAATGATATTAAATTAATTTTGGTTGATACTAAAAAATAAACTTGTTGACATCTTCACAAAATCCTTGGTGGAAGACTGTTTAGATTTTATTAAAGAAAAATAAATATCATAAGAAATTCAAACATTTGTAAAGCAAAATATAACCAGAACGTTTTAGTTTCTTTATTTTTCAAACTTCTATTTCACTTTTTTTTTTTTATTTCTCTCTCTTCAAAATACCACTCAGCCTTCAATCTTTTTACATTTGATTTTTCTTTTTAATAACCAATAGTTAATAAAATGGTTACTCTCTCATTTTTGAAGAAAACTACTATTTTTTAACCCACTGACAACTACTCACCTAGTTTTTATCTTTTCCCGTGTTCTGCAATCAAATCAGACAACCTACTATGCACCTTTTCTCACACGTGTGTCCCCTCCCCTCACCCCACACACTCTCTCTTATTTTATTTTCAAAACAAATAACTTATCTCGCTCTCTTTCTCTCTATCTCTTTTCTATCTTCTATATTTCTTCATCACAATTCTCATTTCAAGTTTTTTTATTTATTTTAAAAACAACTCTAAAAAAACTCATCCATTGCTCGAACAAATTCCTTTAGAAAAAGGCATTAACCAAACCCAAACCTCCAACACCATCTCCACCCAATCACCATCTCTTCCTCTAGAATCCTCATATTTTAGAAGAAAAAAAAAATATTTTTTTATTATCTCTTAACCTCTCTTGAACCAAATCCACCTCCTATTGTCATTACTCTACTCACTATTGTTCTACCCCCTTCTCTTTCAATGTAATCTTCCATCCATAACCCAAGCACCAACCACATATTCGCAAAATACCAACACAAGCCAAATCGGACAATACTCACTCAAAATGGAGATCTATGAAAACTATGGCTGACATTGGTAATTCCAAAAAATCCAAGAGTGTTGACACAACCATTAATACCATCTCAAATAACTCTAGAAGTGAATCCTTGCAACAAAAAAGGTTCGAATCATTTCTCTTGGAACAAGGTTGATTTTATACTTAGAGTTTTGATATTAACAAAAGTATTTTATGAGAACAATATATTTGGCTTCACGAAGTATGAAAGAAGATTCTGTTGAGACAAACTCTATATTTAAAGTTTTGATGAAAACATACAAATGTTAATTAAGTTAACTATGATTCTAAAATGTTATGTTAATGTAACATGTATTTTTGAGTGAATTTAATTAAGAACACAATCAAGCCAAAATAGAAAAGACAGCAACAAGATCATTCTGCATCAAAACAGAGAATGATCTCCAGCTTCAAAAAGTTCATCACAGCATGTTGATCAATCTTTTTCTACATCTTTAAAAAAGAATATGCCCAAGAAATTTATTCATATACAATCAGTACATGGCAAGGAACAAGTAGGATTCATCCAAGCTCAAAAAGGCTATTTGATCTAAAAAATAAAAGGACTCAAAGACAGACAAAAGTCATGAAAGTTTGTAAACTCCAAAAATCAAATGTCAAGAAAGTTCAATCAATCTTGACATATGACAAGAAAATTGCAAAGGAAATCCAGAATGATTAAATCGGGAACTCCAGAATGATTATTGAAGCTCAAGAAAGTTCAAACTGACAAACCAAGAACGTTAATCATTCTCTGTTTTCTGCACAATAACAGCAGCACTGCATCTCCTCTGAAATAGCCTGTAATTCTTCTCCAAACTTCTCTAGCTACACTCAAGACTCAAGACAGAGAATGTACCATCCAAGATCAATGAAGAAACGTCAAGAGTCCTTTCTAAAAAAGGACAGAACTGCTTTAAATGTTAAACCAATAAAGTCAAAAAGCTATTTCAAAGAAGGATTATTTTTATTCTGAAATAATGTTTCAGTCAAAAAGCAAAGCCTCTCCAACAACTCTTTGTACCTTCATTTAGTGCCTCAACAGCCTATAAATAGAAGGCCAATATCCAGAATCAAGGCAAGAAATTCAAGTGCTGAGAAATCCATAAATCAATCACATACTTGAAATTCTGCAAAAACAAAGGCTATCTTACTTTCTGCTTTTCGCGAAATAGTTGCTGATTCATATTCATATATTACATCATACAATTGTTATTAGATCCTTTGTAAAGAATCTATTCTCAAACAAGAGTTGAGAAATCTCAGATTCTGACAAAAACAATCCAATTGTAAAAACTCAAACTATAAGAGTTACTTTATAGTTTGTTTTAGATTACATCCTATCAAGGTTAGATAGGTGCTATTATTGCTTTCTGGGTGGAACGTGATAGAGATTGAATTAGATCAAGGTTGATCTAGACTAGGTGTTGTAAGATCAAGAAGGTTCTTTGCTTTTAAACACTAAGTGGAAAATCTCACAGTGTGAGAACTGGACGTAACCCACGTTGGGTGAACCAAGATAAATCTTTGTGTGGTATTCTATTTCCTATCTCTTTATTTATCATGCTAAATTGATTAACTAAGATAAAACATAAACTGCTGTTTTAAGTTAATCTAGGAACGTTCTCTGTTTTATAACAAAAACCAAGAGCGTTCTTCGTTTTATGTTTTCATAACCAAGATCATTCTTGAGTTATTTTCTTAAAGTTTTAACAGAAATTTTTAAAAGGTGCATTTACAATTCAAACCCCCCTTTCTTGTAAATCAACATTGTTACTTCAGATTCATATTTTTGAAGACTATCTAAAATAAGATTTGATTCAAATTTATAGTCGAAGAAAATATTTGATTAAGTTGAAAAGAAAATATGGTCAAGATTTGAAGATGATATGATCAACATCTTATCTACAAGAAAATATGAACTATTTACAAGAATATTTGATCAATATTTATCACAAGAAGGTTTGATCAAGATTTATCTAAAAGAGGATATGAATTATTTATAAGAAGATTTGATCAAGATTTATCTAAAAGAAGATATAAATTATTTTCAAGATTTGATCAAGATTTATAAACAAGAAGGTATGAATTATTTACAAAAATATTTGATCAAGATTTATCTACAAGAAGATATAATTATTTACAAGAAAATATGACCAATAAATATTTACCAAAGGAAACACTCACAAAAAGATACATTTATTAGTTGCAAAGATATGATTCATATTTTGACAAAGGACAAAATATTAAATTGGAGTTAGTCATATTCCAACTTGTGAAAGTTCAATAACTGGTCTAAAACTATGTTACTGCCCAAATCAAAGCAAACAATAGGAAGAAGATTCTAAATAATTTGCGAAAAAAATCTTAACAAAATACGAACAATATCAACAAAAAATTGTGGTTCCAACAAAAGATTGTGTTTTGTAGACCATTGCAGTAGAGATGACATGAGTTTCCTTGATCACCATAGTTAAACGAATGTTGACTAGAAGAAAGTCTTGCTCATTATCTTTTCATCAGACGATTGATCACTTGATTTGTCTTTAGATACTTTGATCAGTTTTGATTTTTTTGCTTAATTTTTTACTCTTATGAGACTTGGATTAGAGCCATTTGTTCCAACATTGTGTATATTATTTTATCTTCTTTTTTATAGGATAAGTTTTACATAGTAATGTGAACTAATGTCTTTAGGCAAAAACATCACTAGAGCTTTGATCAACATAGCTTTCTTCAAAGTTATGACTAGCTATTTTATTAGTGAACATATTCACTTGTTCATTTGTTGACAATGTGTTTTTTGTGCTTCGCACATAAATATTTATCACTAAGTCACAATCGCTTATGTTACTTATGTTAGAAAGTCAATAATACATATTATTATTATGTTTTAAATAATATGTACACTTAAAGTAACTAGATATCAAGTAATAGTTCTCTTGATATGTTATCATCAAAACAACAATAATAGGTATTTATATTTGAACCAATAAATTTGTTTTTTATAAAAGCTACGAAAAACTCACAACATCCATGATAATAGTATAGAACATCAAAATGTCTACAAATGTGACAAAATTAAAGTGCCTGAAATATTCATGTTTTTTGATCTGTAACGTTGAAGATGTCAAAGTCATTGATTTATTTGAAATGGACCAAAGATAATATATCAATTTGAAAAAAGTGAACATCGCAACAAGACAAAAAATCAATCAACACTGACGACGAACAAAACAATGTCTCACTTAGACAACAAGATCATAACAAAACACAAAAGTAAAACTAAGTCTATGTGAAAACTATTTCTTTTGATAAAAAGATAGAGACAAATAATTTAGAGGAGTGATTTCGAGTCAAAAAATGGCCAAAAACCACTCATTTTCAAAGTATGAGGAACATAAGAGAGATGCTTAGATTTTTTTTTTAACTCTAATACATTACAATTAAGTGTAACTTTCAATATTTCAATATAGAGTATATTAGCTAACAATTTTGACCCCTTAGTATGTGGTCAAACTTCGCCATTGCCACCACCATTTTTGACCATGCCTCCTATAGCTACCTCGACTGAAATATGTTTAGTTTACATTGGAACGAAATATATTTAATTATTCGTTAACTTTTAAATTTTTGAATGATTTTTTGCAAACATGTTTAAAATATTATAAAAAGTGTATTCACAAAAAAAATATAGAAATTTTTAACTAGGTAATAATTAAATATAAAAATTTTCAAATCTCATAAACTCAAGATAAAAGTAACGAAAATATAGACCTAGAAATTGAATTTTGAGATATTTTTTTTAAAGAAATTTTTTATTATGTTGTAAACAAGCTTAAAAAAATGATTCAAAAATATATATTAACCTTTCTTGGATGCTTGGATAAAATTGAGCTAAATTGGTTTGTCACTTATTTAATTTTTCCTTAAAACTCAACAAAAACATAAGTTTAATAATTTTTATTATGGATTTAACTTTAACACGTCACTAACAACCGATGTTAGTCACAATGTTGACCACCATGAACTATTATTTTGATCACATTCAACCACCACTTTGACCTCACTCTGTTAGTCACAATGTGACCACCACGAACTATTATTTTGATCACATTCAACCACCACTTTGACCTCACTCTGAGCACCGAAGATGATCACCACTTTGATCATATATTGTGGATCACCACTCTAACCGTCACTAACCACTAATGCGGACATACTAACCACCACCAATTATCGTCGATCACACTAACTACCACTTTGACTATCATTGACCTCTATTTTGATAATCACTTTGACCATTGTCTACCACCTTTCTAGCCACCACCTTAACCATCGTCGACCACCACTAGTCGCTTCTTTGGCCACCATTGACCACCACTCCACCCATCATCTACCGTCACTTTGATCATCACTGATCACCACTTTAATCACTATCAATCACCACTTTGACCATCACTGACCACCACTTTAACTACTATCGATCACCACTTTGACCACCACTTTAACTACTATCGATCACCACTTTGACCATCGACAACCACCATTCCAACCTCTGGTCACCAATTTTCAACAACTTTAATTAAATGTACTAATAAATTATAAGTTTATAATATTTAAATCATATTAATTAAAAAAATATATTTTAAAATATTATAAATTTTTTTAATTTTTTTTTATCTGTCATTATTTTAATGTGTGGATAACTAATTTTCAAACTAGAAAATAGAAAATGAAAATTAACTTAAAACTATTTGATCTATTAGTAGTGTAACCTTAATAAGACAAAAATAAATCTTAATATCCTTCTATAGACTAAGCACTTTTATTTAATGTTAAATTTTTCGTAACTTAAAATTGAAAATTTAAATTGGAATCTAAAATTGAACACTGAAAATAAAAATTCAAAATATTTCTTTTTTAAAAAAATTCAAAACATAATATCACCGATCTAAGTGGAAGGCTTTAGTTAACCAGAGTAAAAGTTTTGAAAAGAAGTAAACCGACCCGATTTAACTGGCGGGTGAAATGGAAGTGGGTCGAACTCCAACTCCAACTCCAATCCATGTATATAATTGTGAGTGCGTTTCAACAATTCACACAGATAACAATTAGAACGACGAGTTCCATTCCAGTTCCACCGATAATGATAGCATTCACAGAATCATAGAACAATTCTCAGATTCATTCATGGCTTCTCTTTCTCTCGCCTCATCTTCTCGCTGTTAGCCTCTCTCTCTCTCTCTCTCTCTCTCTCTCTCTCTCTCTCTCTCCTCTCCCTTCAATGCTTTTCTGTTAATTTCTTCACTCATTCTTCACAAATTCTAGCATTTTTAGTTTCAATTTTTATATATTTCTTTTTAATTCAATAATAATAGTTGTTCTGAAGTAGAATAAATAACTAATGGATTGTTGCTAAAATCTTACACTTCGGTTATGGTTACAAGTGATTATAAGGTTTTTAATAAAATGGACATGTGGGTTACTATTACTTATGAACATTGTTGGGTGAAAATGAGGGAAAATGGTGTCAACCGATTTCAAAGGTTGCATTACATTGTACAAATGAATTCTCATGTTCAAATTTAATTAAAAAAATTAAAATTTGAATTTGATTTACACCACTGTCTAATCATATTTTACTGTTTCATTGCACCCTAAACTGTTTAATGGATATGCACTGTCACCTGTTTAATGGGTATGCACTGTCACCTGTTTAATGGGTATGCACTGTCACTGGAAACTAATTTTACACTAACAACCAATTGGAAATAAGTTTTTGATAAAAAACAGTTTTATAACAAGCTTATGTGGCAATAGGATGAATGGTTATGGTCAGTGCACCTCCATTAAACTCAGTTAATTATATTGCGACAAAATGGTAAAATATGATTGGATTGGATATATGTAAGTAAAATTTAAAACTTGTTTTCACTATGATAACAACATATAATGAAATATAATCAAATGCTGTGTAAAATTTACTTATACCATTATTGTAATAATAACTATCTAAAATAGGAGAATAAAGTAGATACATTGTCAGTGTAATATTGTTTTACACTGACAACCATAACTCGCCACTACAACAAATAGTTAGATATCTGCCTTTAATTTATACAATATGATGTGACAGATTAAATGATGTAATTCATTGACAATGTAAAATTGTTTTACATTGTCAGTTAGTGCATCTTTAAACTCAAAATATTGTCAATCTCAGAGAGCTATAGTGAAATTTTCATACAAGAGGAAATGTTCCAGCAGTCACTTTTTGTTTCCATATTTTCCAATCAAAATGGCTGTATGTATTGCTTTCTGTTGATTGTGATAATGTGTGCATTGCAGGGTGGATATGCTGATGATAACTAGTTTCAGCATGTACCAAAAGTGTGGGATGATTGAAGTTTCACATTTAAGTCAGGGGCATTACAAATCCACTACCAAGGAAAAGTGGATTTACACTCAATTTCCTGCATACAAAAACATACTCACTGGAAGAAGTAAGCTCTTGTTCCAAGCATACATCTAGAAGTGTTTTTATCACATTCTCTTGTTCCAAGCGTATATCCTTTGTTTCCTTTTAAATAAATTGCACTACACTAGCATATCTGTTATCATTTTCTTTTCATGATGTTCAAAGCCAAATATTGCACTACCTTGTGACCTAGAAGTCACAAGTTCAAATTCTAGAAACAGTCTTCCCACTTACATTTACTAGGTTAAGACTGAGTATATCTATCCTCCTGCACCTGGCCGCCTTTTTCTAATTCAATTTGAATTATTACCAAGTTTTCAGCTTTCATTGTGTCGTACGCATTTGCACACACTTATTCTTGTTTGTAACTTATAGTTGTGTGACAATGCAGAATTACAAAAGCTTAACATTGAGTTTCTGAAAATTGTTGTGGTTTGATGTTTTAGGATTTTTATATAAGATGCCATCTGAAGTTCTCATTGAAAGGGGAAGTAATGTTGTCACCAATGGACAAGTGCAAAATTTCACATCATCTTCATATGAAGCTGCCATGGAAAAACTTTCATCTCTTATTACTCGCCAAAGGCGTGGGGAGAAGCCACCAATTGCTAATAAATTAGAAAAGATGTCAATGTATCTCAAGGTGATATATATGTCAAACTAATTTCCCACAATTTTGTAGTCATAGTGGTGACTGATGATGCAATGTATTTACAAACTTATAATTGGTTGTGGTGTAGTGTTTCTTTTGTTAGTTCTGAAGGTGTGATATAATTTTCTCCCCACCTATCTGGCCAAGCCAAACTAAGGAAAAAAATTAAATACAACAGAAGTAGATTGTGGAATTGGAATTCATCAGATTCAACAGTTTTTATGCCATTACCAATTAGGGAAACGAAAAAGTTCTTTTCCTAGGAGTCCCTTCTAGTATTATTGGCAGAAAATGTTCTTTGAATAATCTGATTCTTATCAGTTTTCGAGGTATTAGAGCTTCAAGAGGCTTCTTTCAATATTAGAAAATAAATGCATATTTTGTACACAGATATTGGGTTTGGAAGAAGATATGAATAGGCTCAACATCATTCATGTGGCAGGCACAAAGGGAAAGGTACTCTTTTCAGTTTTCATAATTTTCCATTTTTTCATTAATCATTTTGTCTTTTGTCACAATTGTTGTATAATCATTTTGCATTTTTCTTCAAGATTCAAGAAAGGACTATTAATAGAATTAACATTGTTTTTTCTCTTAAGAAATAAGTTGGTGCTTGTCTAAATGTTTTAAGATGGTCAAAATAAAAGGTTACGTTTACGTTACAGACATTTTACCAATTTATGGTTGTTTGGTATTGTTGTCAGACATCTAACTTGACAGAAAGGTTATCCTAATATTGATGTTTATCTGCACTTCCTCCTTTAATTAATGGATTATATGTCAGGGTTCAACATGCATATTCTGTGAAGCAATCTTAAGGGAATGTGGCTTTCGCACTGGGGTTTTCACGTCCCCTCACCTAATTGATGTGCGCGAGCGGTTTCGTATAGATGGGTTAGTAATTGAATGAACTGTCTAGAATGCTTGATCTTAACATTTGTATAGATACTGCATCACAAATTTAGCATTCCAATAATCTATTCTAACCACTATGGTTCGTTTACAATGTCTCTCTCACACACACACATCTTATCTTTCCTTTACCTGAGTGCATGATTGTACAGGGTAGATATATGGTTGATCCTGGCAAATTTTACAGCAAATTTCAAAACTTGTTGCTCAAAACAAAAAATCCAGAGGAAATACAATACATCTAGACTTAAGTTGATTAGGTTCTATTCTTATTTTTTCATATTTGTGCAATAATATCTTGTTAAAAGAATTGAATTGGCATACACAGCTTAGTAGTAAACTATTTGCATTTATGAATTTTACAATGTTTTATGAGGAATATCATGCCTTTTGGTCTACAAAGAGTTGGAGGGCTAGTCCATATGAGCGTATCTGAACAGACTTGGCTTGTACACTTCACATTATTTTGTTGATAAATCCTTCACCTAATTGTAAATTCAAACAGATGAAGCAACCGAACAATGAGCTTTTCCTTTGGAAAAGCAGGGCTAGATTATGGAGTATAGTTTTGCAAATAGAACTCTAGGGATGCTTCTAAGATAAATAATTAGTGTCAACTTTATTTTGCTTGTTTAACAGAGAAATTAGCTGTTTAGTGGAAATTCATGCTTTTTTCACTAGTTTAATTGAATGAATAGCATTAACTTCTAAATTGTTAATATCTCCTGTAGGATTGACATATCAGAAGATAAGTTTTTAGAGTGTTTCTGGGATTGTTGGAACCAATTGGAGGTATTATTTTACATTTTTCTAGAAATTCTTTTTGCTTCCCTTTTCTAAATAGATTTACTTATCTTGGATCCAAGTATTGCTTTATGCAACATTATTGCTTGTTCTTGATATTTAATAGAAGAATTTTCTGTTGTTAGAGTGTTCATGGCCATTCCCCTTTGGCCTTCAGATTATATACTTATAAGAACTTAAAAACAGAACTCGTCTTTAATGAAAGAAAACATCTAAAACCTCTTCTCCATGGCTGATATTGAATAAATACCATTTCAATGGAGATTTGTACAAAAACAATTAGTGAAAGATTCAAGAAATAGAAAAGAAAATAATGGGACACTGCAAGAACTTTTAAGGAGCTTGTTTCCTTTCTTCCCCAATCTCACTCGTAATTTTTCACCAATCTCCTCTCTTCTCCTTTTATCCTATTCCAAGTACCCAAATTTGTTTACTGCCCCATCTTCTGTGTGGGCTGGTTGTCATGCGGCATCCTCACTAAGTGCTTAACTGCTTATCATACTTCCCTCACTCGTTTATCACAATTGTCCCTATTCAACTGCTCTGCCATCCCTTTCTTTCTAATGTACACCTTTGTACCAGCGACAGGGAATCAAAAGGGAGAGTCCTCTGTGATTGAAAAGATAACATATCAACTCTCATCAAGCTTCACAAATATTATTTATTACAAAAAAAAATCCTAGATTTCCTGTGGTAAACTACTGAAAAATTATTTGGGCGTTATACTTGAAATCTTGAATGCATCATGGAACAGAAAATATAAATCTATTTTTTTTAAAGAAAATTCTTTTGTTGCCCACTGATATTGATGAGAAATCATTACTTCTCTTCTATAGATTTCAAATCAGATCATTACATTTCATATAGACATGATATTGTGCGACCCAAAAAATAGAAATGATACTGTGTGAATACATTATCCATTTCATGTTGACATATTCTGGTGGCAGTTTCTCAATTCTCAAAGCTTAATTTCACAGGAAAAAGTAACCGAGCAGCTTCCAATGCCCCCATTGTTTCAGTTTCTTACTATATTGGCCTTCAAAATATTTATATCTGAACAGGTAAGCTTTGTATTTCAGTTTATCATTAAGTTTCTTACTGTATTATCCTTGCAAAAAATGCTTCATATCGCTGTATGCAGTAGCTATTGTGGAAGATTCAATGTGACGAACTTGTCATGCCTGGGTCAGATTCTCATTATAGCCCCCATGCCAATGATGTTTACAACATTCTCTTACCTGTATTTATTATTGAGGTGCATGATTAATGTTGTTTAAAATTATACAGTACCACCCCAAACCAGTTTGCCACGCTATCTAGATTTGAAAAAAAAATGTCATTGCTAGTATATATATTTTACCTTTATTTGACTGCATCATGCTTTTTTAACTCTGGGAGAACTGCTTCCCTCTGTAATAAATGCTATCATAACTCAGATGTCGTATATTATCACTGGTTGATGTTACCTTAAATACTTTTTTAAGTAAATAAAACATAAGAAAGTAAGTTAATGAGCTTCTTGTTTCATTATAAGGTATGCTTTCTATCTCTACACAGATGGATTAACTTCTCCAAATTACAGCTGCGATGTATTTCTTGCATTTATTATTTTTTATCTAAAAGTTATTGGGATCATTGTGAAAAGCTAAACCAAATGTTTTCAAAACAATTATTTTTATCACTCTCTAATAATCCAAGACGAAATGCGGCTCATTTTTAATTTTTTTGGATCATAATAATGGTTTGCATGCTTATATGAATATCTGGATCTTAATAAATTATGTTTTAATTCAGGAATCCTTGCTCAACCTTTATTTTTCATATACTGCACCTTTTAGTTAAGTATAATGTAATTGCTACTTCATACAACTTATCTTATAATGTGTATATTGAAATTTGTTTATCTGCTTATTTTGACATTCATTGTTCTTCTTTTCCCCTCACTGACAATATTTTATTAACTGGTTCCCATTCACAGGTTGATGCTGCCATTATAGAAGTTGGTCTTGGAGGAAAAGAAGACTCAACAAACGTGGTATGCATTTGACATATGGTATCACAAACTTACTTCTTTTATCTTTTTCTGTTAAAATTTTTTGTTTAATACATTTTCTCGAACAAATTTTATAAATTAGGGATCGTTAACTTTGTGAAAACATTTCTTGTTTTTGTTTTTTAAAATTTGTGTTAATTTTCCTCGGTAATGAAAAGATAAGAGGATTTTAAAAGTGAACAGTTGTCTACATTTCTAGAAACAATGGAAATGTCAAAAAACTATTTTCATTATTTCTAGAAATGCATGTTCATTAACTAGCATTTCATCTTATCTTCATACAATAGTTTACTTGAAGAGTTTTTCATCAAGGTAAAATGAACACACATTTTAGGAAATGAAAACATAAAATGTTTTCACAAAGTTAGCGGTTCCTTAGTTTACAGTAAATAAGACCTTTCTTTAATTCCTTGAATAAACTGTTCACTATTATTTGAAATTTATTATGTACGTACAGATTAAAGAACCTACTGTGTGCGGCATTACTTCATTGGGGATGGATCATACTGAGATATTGGGTGTGTATGTCTCATACTTTCTGAACATTCTTTCCGTTGTTTTGCATTTGATTTACTCAGAAAGAGGTATAACAACAGTGAATTGACCACAATATGGAAAAGAGGTATTTAAAAATTATTAAAACTCTGCAGGAGATACTCTCGGACAGATAGCTTCACACAAGGCAGGGATTTTTAAGGTCTGAAAGTTCTACTATAGCAACCAAACTTGCACATTGATTTATATGCAAAAATAGGTTTCTTGTCATAATACTTATGTTTCCAATCTATCTAATTGAAAGCCCCTTTTCCCCGCCTTTACTTTTCTGTCTTATCTTCTGAAGAATTGATGTCTTCCCTGTTCCTGAAGCCTAAAGTTCCTGCTTTCGTAGTACCCCAACCTCCTGAAGCAATGGATGTCATCCTTGAGAGGGCCAAAGAACTCATGGTAATTATTGTTGTCAATCTTAACTATTATAAAATGCCTCCAGAAGAAAAAAGAGCATTTTGAGATTGCATCTTATTAATGCAATTTTCTATTATTTTATTTTAAGATAAAACAGTTCTAGAAATTTCATAATTAGGTTGGGTCTGATTGACTCAGAGGTTATTTATCTCAGTCTTTTAATTAGGAATGTAGCCAGTCACTTCTTGTATTTGACAGCTCTAATTTTGCAGGAAATATTGGTCATTAATGGGACAAGCATGCAACCTTACATATGAGTAAATGAACTTCTTTATTGCTAATGCCAATAATTGTTTGCCTATTTTCAAATGCTGCAGGTTCCCCTGGAAGTTACTGAGCCTTTAGATTGTAAACAAATGAAGGGATTACAGCTTCAGTTATCTGGTGATCACCAATTCTATAATGCTGCCCTTGCAGTCTCACTTTCTAGATGCTGGCTTCAGAGAACAGGAAATTGGGAAAAAATTTATCAAAACGTCAGTTAAAATTCTGCTCTTGGTTCATGCATGCATCTATTAAATGTTATGCTAAGCCTTGTAGGTCATAATTCATTAAAATCAAAATACATTGGCAGTAATTATAAAATCAGCATTTATGTGCTATGTATGAGAACTTTTTTAAGGCATCCCTTGTTGGTATGATTAATTTATTTTTCAAGACACGGAAATGTTTAATCAGATTTTATTACTTTTGGACAGATTAGCAATAGCCAGTAATTTTTTTTTTCACTTCATTTGTGTTTGCATGTAATAATAATTTTTCCTTCACTTAAAGAATATTCCATCCGCCCTTCTTTCATTATTTGATGCTCTGTTATGGGAGTTGTGTTAGTCTTCTTCTTTTTTCATTATATACCACGTTGACCTTAATTTCTCGCTGTATATTAGGATTTTCAGGATTCAAATTTGCCAGATGAATTTATTAGAGGCCTTTCAACTGCCCGCTTTTCTGGGAGGGCTCAGATTGTTTGTGACTCTTCTCTATATTCTGACTGCTCAGAAATAATGTCCGAAAATTGTGTTGGAGAGTTGATATTTTATTTGGATGGAGCTCATAGTCCAGAAAGCATGGAGGCTTGTGCTAAGTGGTTCTCTAATGCCGTAAAGGGATATAAAAATCCATCGCATTCATCTGTTTGTGAAGAAAATTCAGAGGAATCATCAGAAAATGGTCACTTTTTACATGAAAGCAACACCTTGGGGCAGTCTGAGAAATCTTTTAGGCGGGTAGGTGTTACTAAAATAATTTAATGTTGTCTCTTAAGCTTAATCATTGCTATTGGGATAAGATAGTATTAGTGTATCCTTTGTTCAATATTTCCCAATTTTTAAGTAAATACTAGGGTTGTCCCTCTCAACCAACAATATCAATGCAAATCCCCAACCTAACTCTTAGCTGTTGTTTATTCTGTTGAAATTTCGTGCATCGGAATACCATATGAAGTTCATTTGATCGTCTAATTCAGTATCAATTGATTAATTGTAGATTCTTCTATTCAATTGCTTAGATGTGAGAAATCCTAACATTTTGCTTCCACGGCTAGTGAATGCATGTGCTTCGTCAGGTATTCCTACTTCAAATCACCTGGTACTTTTTTATTTTGACTTTCCATCATAAAAACTATTTTAGACTAGACTTTTCTTTGGTTTGTTTACAGGCTAAGTCTAGGGTGCACAAATAATACAGCTTTGTACCATGCACAAGTTTATTTTCTACCATTGTATCATTAAGTCTCCTCATTTCTCATTTGATCAAATAGTGGAAACAAACTTGTGCATAGTATGGTGCAAGACTTATCTCACTTGTGCACTATAGAATTAGTCCTGTTTACATATAATATAATATTTTAGGGATTGGATATAAGAATAAACGAATAAATGTGATAGCATACATTAGGGACGTGAGTTGAGTGAGTAGAGCCCCTTGACATATGGTGGAGTGTATTCTACATCAAATGGATTATTATCAGTAGTTAATCTGCTGGAAAATAGTAGGGCTCGGATTGAGTCTTTTTGTCCAAAAGGGCAGATGATTCATCATTTGCTTCATGGGCCAAATATTTGGTAAGTCTAGACTAGGTAAAATAGAGGGATAGTTGGGAATAGTGAGCTGACACTGACAGAGCTGAAACAAAATGCAAGATGGTTATTGAATTGAGCTGTTGCAGTTATCAAATAGGCTGATTGCATGGGATTGTGGTATCTTTTGGTAAACAGTTATGCTCTTATGGATAGAGAACTTTTGCTCTCTATAGGAAAGTAGCTCTGTGACAGTTGGTATATCATTCTACTGTAATTACCCAAATTCAGAAATAATACACATTTTCATTCCATTGTTGTGTTTTCTGTTTTATTTTTATTGTGTTGGTTCTGGTTTAAATCTGAAAGAAATAACAAAACAAGGAATATGGTCCAAGCTGTTTTATATATTTTATTATTTTGCTATCTCATAATTATTTGATCATGTATATTTGTAGCATTGCGCTAATGTATTGAACCGTTGGTTAGGTATTCATTTCTCAAGAGCACTTTTTGTTCCAAGTATGTCAAAATATACGAAGGTTACTTCTAGTGCATCAGTTATTCCTTCTGATCTCAGTGGGATAGACCTATCATGGCAACTTAATCTCCAAAACATATGGGAGAAGATTATGCATGGGAAAGGTACGCTTTATCTTTTCTGTTTATAACATTCAGTCACTCCAGAGACCTCACAATAAATGGCGGATCTAGAAATTTGTTGTAGTGAGGCAAAACCATATCAACAATATTTTCAGAAAACAACAATATTAGATTTTAGTGTAAAACTGGTCTTGAGAAAAATTATGAGGTCTTTTGGTCCCAAAAAAAAAACAGTATTAGTTTGGTTCTAAAAAATCTCAACTATTGTTAAATTAATCATTTTTAGGATAAATGTGAAAGGATATTTCAATCATCATTAGAGATTATTTTGACCACATTAGAAATATTGTGACCGAACATATATTTTTTTTTCCCTCAAAGATCAAGTAACTGTTTTTTCTCAAAGACCAAATTGGGACTTCTCACAAAATAATAAAATATAAAGTTTTACAGTAAAATTAGAGAAGAAAAATATTTTAAGCATTTATAATAGAGTTAATGAAAAAAGTAGTCTATAATATTTTTACATATGAAAAGTAATAGATATTATAAAAATTAATATAAGTTTTACATTAGAATTACAACATCTAGGGATTAAGTATGGAAATCAATTTGTGGGATAATTGCTCCATTCCTTATAATTAATGTGTAATAAAGGGAAATTTTAATTTCATGGAATTCAAATGATTTATTTGAACTCTCTTCATTTTTAAAATTTATTGTTCAATAATGTAATTCAATTCCTTCATTTTCAAAATATATTGTTTGAACAACATTTATTAAAATTTGTTCTTCTCATAATTTATTTTATTTTCTAGATTGTACATTTTAAAATAGAGAAACTTAATTAAAATTGTAAGAATTTTTTATGAAAATTAAAAAAATTGTATGTTTTATGA
>JBBPBR010000005.1:29339958-29422237 GCA_037974775.1 Cicer pinnatifidum | reverse complement strand
ATAATTTATAAATTTATTATAAAATAATATTATTAGATAAAGAGCATTTATTTCGAAATTTATGAGTGATTAATCGGGTATTTTTATTGAATTTAATGATTAATAATATAAATTATTACTATTGGTAAATGACTAATAATATTATAAAATAATATTATTTTATAATTTATAAATTTTAATATAGAATAACTTATAAAATAATTTCATAATAATATAAATTATAAATTATTATCAAATTATAAAATAATTTATAAATTATAAATAATTGTAAAATAATTTTATAATTTATAAATTTATTATAAAATAATATTATCAAATAGATTTTGAAGATATTAAAGAAATTGTGGAAGGAATAGAAAAAATAGGGTAGGATTGAAAGAGATTAGGTATTGAAAGCATGATTGAGATAGTTGATGTGAGAAATATTTATATAGATGACATTCGAGAGTGAAGTGACATTCGGGTTCTGTTAAATATATATAATAGATCTTATATTTTTGGTTACATTTATGCCAAAAATTTGATCAAATTTGCTTCCCCTCTTTCACATGTTGATTTAATGAACTAAAAATTATTTCATGTTTTCCAAATCAACCCTTGTGAAAACAATCTAATTTCCCACCCTTTACTATTTATGTGGTCTATGTAACTTGTACTGTTGTACACTAAACTCCTCAACATCACCTTGCCAAACTTTGAATTAAAATTTAACGTGTAATAAAACAACCTATTATTATTAGATATATTATATTCTTAAACTAGATCAATGATCAGAACCCAAGAAAGACTAAGAAAGTGGTCACAGATTAATAGTGGAAGCTAGCCGTTAACGTTGGTTTACTTTAAAAAAAACTTCAACAAAGGCCTAAATTTAAAAATAGTTTTGTTTTTGCGATAATAACAGTTTTTATTAAAGGATGGCCAGAACGGCAAGTATATATATCCAATTTTATATTATCAATTTATTCATCCTCCTTCCTTTATCCATTACTATATAAACCTTTCGAATTCAAAGTAATTCACACATATTTATTTACAATCCAAATATAGCACATACTAGCCTCTTAATTTTCTTAGTTGCACTACAATGGAATTTCCCATTATCATTAAAACATTGTTATTATTATTGTTCATTGCATCAACCCATGTAAGAGCCACAACAACAACAACACTCTCCTCAAGCACAAACCTATTCAGAGAATACATAGGAGCTGATTCCAACAACATCAAATTCTCAGATGTACCTATCAACAAAAATGTCCAATTCCATTTCATTCTCTCCTTCGCTATCGATTACGACACGTCATCTTCTCCTTCTCCCACCAATGGAAATTTTAACATCTTCTGGGACACAAAAAACCTTAACCCCTCCGAAGTTTCTTCAATCAAGTCCCAAAATTCAAATGTCAAAGTTGCCCTCAGTCTTGGAGGTGACAGTGTTGAAGGTGGCTATGCTTACTTTAATCCATCATCAATTGATTCATGGCTCTCTAATGCAGTTTCTTCACTCACAAAAATAATCAAAGACTACAACTTGGACGGAATCGACATCGATTACGAGCACTTCAAGGCAGACCCAGATACCTTTGCCGAGTGCATTGGAAGATTAATCAAAACACTTAAAACAAATGGGGTCATCACTTTTGCTTCTATTGCTCCCTTTGATGATGATGAAGTTCAGAATCATTACTTAGCCTTATGGAAGAGTAATGGTCATCTCATAGATTATGTTAATTTTCAATTTTATGCATATGATAAAGGAACGAGTGTGTCACAATTTATTGATTACTTTAATCAACAGAGTTCAAATTATAATGGTGGGAACGTGTTGGTGAGTTTCATTAGTGATGGGAGTGGTGGATTGTCACCAAGTGATGGATTCTTCACAGCATGTCATAGGCTTAAGAATCAGGACAAACTTCATGGTATCTTTGTGTGGTCTGCTGATGACTCTATGGGAAATGGTTTTCGCTTTGAGAAGCAATCACAGTCACTTTTGGCTATACATTAGTGACTTCAAAACGGTATACATATATTGTGAAGAATGATTTTAATATGTACTACTCCGGTCTTGAAAATAAACAAAAATATGATAAAAAAAAATTGATGTATCTCATTCAAAATTTAGATACAATCATTTTATTTGACCTATTTTTGTTTGTATTTGGATTGGATGGAATAGTTACTAATACTCATGATGAGTTTAGTTTGTGTTGTGCTGTGAATGAGTACATGTATGATATTGATATATATCTTAAACATTTTCTATTATTAAATTTTTGGCTTATATGCATTTGGTTTTATTATTTTTCCCAAATTTAAATTTTCTTCTTCTTAGTTTAAATATTAGATTTTGGTCTCTTTATTTTTTTGAAACTCTTATGTGTAGGGTCAACCCAAGAAAAAGAAAACTAAAGCAACCACTTTAGAATTCTAAAAATAAATTAATTTTATTTAATAAAAGCCGCCAATAAATTTGTTCACAACAAAAGATCTCATATTCTACCCTACTCAAATTTAAAAATAATAAAATCTATTATCTAATCTTATCTCGATCCGTACTTGTAGTTGCAGCGAAATTCAACCATTTGTGGATTTCCTCTATCAAGAATACATCATCACATTTCTCATAGGTCTCAATAATGCTTTCAATCAAATTCATGGTCATATTTTACTTATTGATCCCCTTCCTCCAATCAATTGCGCTCTCTATATGAGAAATAGATGCTCATCAATCTAGTTAGAGAGTTTCCAAATCTGAAATATAAATCAGATGTTCTTTGTGAAGCATGTAAGAAAGGGAAATAGACAAAACCATCCTTTGCTTCTAAAAATGTTATTTTCAGAAGTAGACCACTTGACCTCTTATACATTGATTTATATGGTTGTGTAAGAACAACCTCTGTAAGAGGTAAAAAGTAAAGATTCTTAATTGTTGAAGTTTATACTAGATGGAAATATGTAAAAATTTTAAAACACAAGGATAAGTCACCCAAAGTATTTACCACCTTCTATATACAAGTGAAAAATAATTTCTTTTTTTGTATCACAAAATAATTTCTTTTTTTATATCACAACAATTCATAGTGATCATGGTGGTGAATTTGAAAACAAGTCTTCTGAAAACTTTTGTGAAGAGAATGAAATTTAATACAATTTGTCTTCACCTAGAACACCTTTAGAAAATGGTGTTGTCGAAAAAAAAAAGTGTCTTTAAGTAATGGCACACACCATGATACACGAAATGAATGTTGCAAAAACTTTTAGGCTGAAGTAATATATACTACATGCTATATTCAAAATATAACTTATATATGAAATATTCTAAATAAGACACCTTATGAATTGTGGAAGGGAATAAAACCCAATTTTTTTTTTTATTTTCACCAATTTGGTTTTTCTTGCTTTATTTTTAATAGAAAAGAAAATATTGGCAAGTTTGATTCAAGATTAAAAATGTGTCTCATTTAGGATACTCTGAATGCTCTAAAGCATACAAAGTATACAATAAAGAAACTTTGAATTTCGAGGAATCAATCCATTGAAAATTTCATGACAAGAAGCTTGACCATAAAAGTCAAAGCTAGATGAAGATTTTATAGGTTTACATTTTTTATACGAACTACAAAAACTAGAGGAAGCTGTCAAGTCTCCCTCTAATGAACCGTTAGATGACTCTGATAACATAGGAGCAAGCATCAAGCAACAACGTTCCATCAATTAATCAAAGTCAACTACAACCCAAGAATGCATGGAAATCATAGGTGATTTGAGTGACCCTCTAAAGATTTGATATGCATTTAAAGAGAAGTCAATGAACTCTTGTTTAAAATTTAATTGTCATCTATATGTGAACCATTATTAGAAGATGAAAGGATAATACCAATACAAGAACAACTTAATCAAATCATGAGAAATGATGTATGTGATCTACTATCCAGACCTAGAGGAAAACAACCTATTGAACCAAGTAGATTTTTAGGAACAAACTAAATGAAAAAAATGAAGTGGTAAGAAACAAAGCAAGTATTATAGCTCTAGATTATAGTTAGCCGGAAGATATTGATTACAATGAAACCTTTGCTCTTTTGCCTAGGTCTCCTTTTTAGGTTTTCAACCTAGCGGATGCTCATTATTATTTTTTGTACCCTAATTTTGTCTAAGTTGCTCCTTTCAGGTTTTGAACCTAGTGAGTATTTATTATTATTTTTTTGTACTCTAATTTTTTCATAGGTTGCCTTTTCAAGTTTTCAACCTAGCAGGTATTTTATTTAAGTATGATACTTTTTTTTTTTCTTATAGAATATGAGGTTATAGGGATGAATAAATCTTTTATGTCCATATTCGTGAGGAACAAAGCTCCATTTGAGAAAGCTTTCTTCCCGACATATGAGCCCTCATAGTTAGGGGTCCATTTCCCATGATTATCCTTTTGAATAAGTAAGATCTTTTATAGCACCTAGTCTCCTTCCCGAGATACTCGAGGATGTATTTTCTTCTTGTACACTTTTTTAAGTCTTTTCTGGTATAATTGCCCATGATATAAGGCCACCAACCTTTTTTCTTCAATTAAATTCAATTGATCAAAATGGGTTTGCACCTATTCCGACTCCTCTAGTTTGACTTCCATTAAAACTATTAGAGAAGAGATTTCTACTTAAATGGGTAGCACATCCTCCATCCCATATACTAGGGAAAAAGGGGTTGCCCCAGTTGAAGTGCACATTGAAGTACAATACCTGTGTAGTGCAAACGACAACATCTCATACTAATCTTTACAACCATTTTCTGTTTTTATTTTTTATCATTTTTTTATGTTTTTATTTGTTGCTTCAACTACACCATTCATTTTGGTATGTACGAGGATGAGTTGTGGTGTTGAATTTTAAAGGTGGCATACAATTCATCCATCATTATGTTATTCAAATTTGTGGCATTGTTATTAATTATCTTTCTTGGTAGGCCATTACGACATATTAATTCCCTTTTTATTTTTATTTTTATGACTTTGACTTCCACATTTTTGGTTATGTTGGCGTATGAACTGACCTCTACCCATTTGGTAAAGTAATCGATTGTCACCAAGTTGAATCGTTGTCCATTTGACACTTTCAATTTGATCATAATGATGACATTTATGCTCCGCATTGAGATCAACCATGTTGTTGTAAGGGTGTTTAGGGGCATTGGTGGGACATGAATGTTGTCAACATATATTTGACACTTATTGCAATTCTTTACATAATTGAAGCAATCTTTTTCTAGGGTGAGCTAATAATACCCGACCCAAAGAATCTTTCTAGATCTGGCGTGTTTGTTCATATAGATCCCATAAGAACCATCATTAACATCTTGTAGAATTTATTTCGCCTCATTGACATCGACACATCAGAGTAGTACCACATAATGATTTCTTTTATACAAATTTTTTTTGTTAAAGAGAAAGCTTGCGGTTAACCGTCTTAGAGTCTTTTCTCACTCTCTGATATTCCAGAAGGATGTTCATTATTTATAAGATATTGTTTGATGTTGTGATACCAAGGTTTCCCATCGGTTTCCTCTTCTATTATGTGATAGTAGACAGGATGATCTCGACTCTCTATTTTAATGGACGGGATTTCATCGCTTCGACTTATTTGGAACATTAAGGATAAAGTAGCCAAAGCATCAACCAATTGATTGTTTTCTTGAGGGACATGGTGAAAGGTGATTTTGTCAAATTATTCAGACAATTCCTTTATGTAGGTAAAATAAGGTATTAACTTCTTTTCTTGAGTTTTGAATTCTTGGTTAAGATGATTAATGACTTTTGCTTTTTATTCCAAAGCAGCCAAAATTCCCATGGCACAAGCTTCACATACTGCTATATTATTGGTACAATCAAAACACAAGCACACTGCGGTAGGCATAAACGTTTTTTTAGGAGATCTTAAGACAACACCAATCTAATGTCCATTACATTTAAAGCCCCATCGAACTATAAGGTCCATTTTCCATTATCACACTATTCCAACAAAACCATGTTGCCTTCATATGGGAGTTTACATTGCATTGAATGATAATCATCCATAAGTTGATTAGCCAAATAATCTACAAAGGCACTCCATTTGAAGGCCTTCTAAGTAACATAGGTAATATCATATTTTGATAACATCACCTGCTAGCGAGTAATTCACCTTGTGAGAGCAGACTTTTAAAAAATGTACATTATTGGATCCATCTTGTATATCAAGCAAGTAGTATGGCAAACCATGTATAGTTAAACACTTGTTTCTCTTTCACGGTTGTTTAACCCAATTTAAATTCTCTATTGCGTTAAACTGTTTTAACTGCAATCCAAATTATTAATTTTGTCTCATATTTTGATTTTATCTTTTACTAGTTGTTGCTTCTTCTAAATATTGATTGTGTCAAACTTTTTTATTGACATCCACACTATAAAATCAATTGGGTTTGTTCTACATTAATATCTAAATAAAAAAGAGATTCATGAGGAAATCAATTTTCAAAGTTCAGTTACTCTCTGAAACTTTTTCCAAGTATTGAGCTTTTAGTTAAACTAGCTTTTAGTTCTCAATGTTACGCTCCGAAGATTAACAAATGTGTTCTTCATTTTTGTATTAAACCTAAAATAATAAATCTCTTTCATATATCCCCACATAGGTTCATGTAGAGATAAAAGAAAACTTGAAAGCTTGAAATTACAAAGAAAATATTAAAAAACATACCATATTTCAGGGTTGTAACGAGTAGCAATGTTGTTATACTATGTATGTATGTCGGTGATAATAAATAATCTTTTGATCAAGAAATTTGGGTGACGGTTAATACTTGAATAAAATGGAAAGAAAATAAGACAATGGGATGATATACAGATAATGAAAAAAACTTTGAGAAAGTGTTCCTTTATACTCCCAAAAATATGCCCCCAAATTTTATCCTTTATTTAAGGAAAAAAAATATCTTTCAAAAAAGAGACCTTTAATAAAAAAGAGATATCTTTTTAATAAAAATAAATGTGAAAAAAAATCTTGTAATTTATTATAAAAAAAATCTTATTTTACACCAACATTTAATTTAATATTCAAAGTTCTATAATTTTAAATCATAATTCTAATTTATTAATTGTATAAAATGACATAACTAACTTTGTGATAAACTCATAAATATATCTAAAAATTAATTATTATGTTTTTTTTAAAGTCTAATATCAAATTTTATTGTGTTAGAAAGTAATATATGATGTAATTTTTATACTTCAAAAACATGATTATAAACTATAAATTTATAGTTACAATTTAATTTGTTGAATGTATATATATTGTCAAAACGAATGAATTATAGTTATTACAATATGACTTTAATACGAGTGAAAATAAATTATTTGTTTATAAATAAGTTACGAGGGAGTGATATGATTATATATTTTATAGTAACATAATATTTTTAAAAGATAAATTCATGACCAAATTAAAACATAATTTTTTGACAATGACTAATTTTATATTTAAATTACAAAAAAAAATAAATAAAGATGTTACCAAAGTCTTAAAAGTATGTCAAGATAGTTAAATGGATTATATATTTTTTTTAATTAAATAAAACAAATCAAACTCAAAACTCAAAAAATATATGAGTAAAATGGACCGTCTTGGATAGTTGAACGCCATTAAAGGCACAAATAGGCCAGACCACTTGACATGACATGAGTCAAATGCTTAGCAAAATAGGCCAGACCACTTGACATGAGTCAAATGCTTAGCATACGTCAAACTTAAGTCACACTGTATTTAATTAAAAAATGTTACACAATATGTAATAAAAAAAGGTTTTTAGACCTAAAAAGCACGATTACTATGGTCAATATAAACAATATTTTTCATTACTATCTATATATTAGATTTTAAACTTTATGTAAAATTATAAATTTACTAATAATTTAATAATTTGTTTTTTGTTGCAATATTTGTGATTTATTTATCTATTTTCATTCTCACTCTTTGTCTCTATTATCACTTTTCACACCTCTCTTTGGATTTGTGTTCTTTTTCCATCTCATCAACTACTACTATCGTATTTTTTTATTTTCTTTGGCTTCTCTTAAGCACATTTTTCTCTTAAGCACATTTTTCATTAGATTAAAAGTTGAGCTAAGTATTCACTCTATGTTTACTTGTAAAAGGTGTCATTTTTTGATAGAGTTAAACAACAAGGCTTAGAGTGTATCACTCAATATTTTATAATAAACTGTTTTATTAATGAATAGAATTTTAAATAATTAATTTATTGTTAAAATTATTTTAGAATATATGTTGATTAATTTAGGATTAATTTTCTTTATATGATGTTTTAATCTTGTACATATTATACTAAATGAGTGATATAAATATCAAATATTTTATTTTTATATTTTAGTGTACACATTTTAAAGTAAAAGATTTAGGCAATTCTATATGCATATGTGCGTTTTGTAGTTAATGTGATATTTTCTTGTATGCTGACTAATGTTAAGTGTGCACATAATTATATTTAATTATTTTTAAATATATGTTATTTTAATTAATTATTTTACAAATAATTATCTTGAGATATTAGTAATATTGATATTGATTTTCTTTATTTCTATATAGTTGTTACGGTATGATGATTTTACACATCTTTATTTTGATTTAGTAATTAATATAAATTATTGATGCTATATTTATTTATTCTACTATTAGTATTATTTTGAGTATAAGAGTATTTTGGAGAAATAGTTAAGGAAAAATAATATTATGTTAAAATGAGTATTTCGAAGAAAAAGTTTCTAGAAAAGTAAAATAAATATTTTATTTATTAAGGGCTTTTAGAAATACTAGAAAATAAATTTTGAACCAGACGACTGTTTACGCCCCTATTTTCTACTTCGTATATTAATTTGGGCTATTATTGGTTGGACTTTTCTTTTCTTCACTTGCGAGTTGCTCATTACACCCCTATTTCTGCCTCAGACTACCCTGTGTTGCGCCTTACAGTTTTACTCTTGTACCTGTACATCTACTATCTGCACTTCTCCTTCTACCATTAAAAAAAAAAAGACTAATGTTGGCCAAAACAAATCCTTTTTTGCTCAAATTCACTCCGACCAATTATTTGCCATTTGAATTGGTCCCACACAAAATGCCACGAAATCCATTTTTGGCGTCAAATTTATCCATCATGGCTCTGTTTCATCATAAACAGTTGTGTTTCATTCCTTGGGCGAGCTATTTTTGGCTGATTACGATCACCACATTTGTTGTCTCAAAAAACTATATCGTTTTTGGATTCTGCTCGTCAAAACCTGCAAGAAGCACTACTTTGCATTTTCCGTGAAGTTGATATCGGATCCTTCTAGCGCTCCGACGAGTCGGTGATGCTTTTTATGTAGATTTTCTCATCATTTTGACTCCATTTTTGCTCTTAAAATTATTATTAATTATTTAATATTTATTTTTAGGCTCCGCATAATTTATCAATCGTGTCTCGGTCCTTTTTTGAACTCGCCGCTTATTCTGATTCGCATGTTGTACGCTTTCAATCTACAGCCGTGGTTGAAAACTTCCATTGGTTTATGTGTTTGATAAATCGTCTAAATAAGGTGAGGGGTGAGAGAGTGTTTGAATTCATGAGTATAATATATTGTGAGATGAACAGGAAAACTGTATTTCCCAATTATTCAATTAGGTCCACTATGTATGGCAGTAGCCCTTTCAAAAATAAATTGATTAATGTGAAAACATGAATTGTGAAATTAAAATATGAAATATAAATGTTTATAAGGTGTTGATTGATTTAATAGTTGATATTTTCCATTAATGTGATGTTGGATTGTGAATGAAATTATGTGCATGTGTTTGAATAGATGAACTTATGTGATGTGATAATAAAAGATATATGCATGGTATGATATATGTTTACTTGATAATAATGGTGATTCTTGATTGATGATAACGATGTTATAAAATTGTGATGAGTTTATATGATGATCATGATTATGTATGATAAATGATGTTTATAAAATTGTGATGAGAATATTGAAGTAACCCCATAATGAAATAAAGGTGATTCCAATTTGTGTTTGAGATGACGGTATAAATGGATTATCATAGGATAATGGGAAAAAAATAAATATAGAGAATTTTTGAAGATGAGATTATCATATTCTTAGTGATTCCGGGGAAGTACAACTGAATGAGCCTAATTGTGGCGGTCTGCTAATGAGCCTTAAGGAAAGATTGTTAGACCTTGGAGGTATTCGGGTGGGTAATTCCTAGGTGACTTGGAGGTAGCACTTCAAATGTCGGGAGCTACCATGCAACACATTTTTACCTCGACTATTGCGTATATTTGTCTCGGTTTGAGTTGAGGAGATCTATGAGGACATGGCCAATTTGAATTGTATGTCCATCGGGATGGTGGCATAATTTCAAGCCTCTTAACCAAGTATGTCAGAGTTAGATTGATACCACATTGTAAAGTAGATTATAAGCTCATGCATAACATTGCATTTCCTTGTTATTAGTGTGTTTCAAAAGTAATAATAATTTTTCTTTAATGATTTGATGCATATTATAATAAAATAACTATTTTACTTGAGTGACTTTGATGTTATAATATAATATTATGTGCTTAAATATTTTGATATATCGTAATGTGATTATGACACGGTATATTATGATTGCTCGATGTTCTTCATACTTATATATTATACAATCAATATGATTGTGAAACTCACCTCCTTCGTTGTTTGTGTTTGACTAGATTGGTCATGCATTTGTGAAATTGAAGTTATTATAGGTTAATAAGTGTTGAAGTTCAAGTTTGAGAGAAACTCTGCTCTGATAGGTGATACCGGGAATTAAGTGTTGTAAATTGTATTTTATTTATTTAATTAGAAACGACTTTTTGTACAAAATACTTATAAGTACTATTAAGTTTTTGAAATTAAATAAGAAATGTGATATCCTAATTTAGTTATAAAAGTTTTTATTTTTTTAGAAACAAATTTTGTTATCCACTGTGAATTTTCCTTAAAACAAATCTAGTATAAAACACTGTATATGTTATTTTGGGGTTAAAGGTGTCACAAAGAGCTTCGTTAAAACCCCTACAATAAAAAATCCCTTGGGAAAAAGATCCAAAGGAGATAAAGAGTACCCTTCATCATCTATTTGTATTAATATGATTTAAATAATTCAAGTACATATGTTGTAATCAATGTGGTACATTTTTTATCCACACCTCTTCATTATTACGTAAAGCATATTTTTCTTAACAATAGGTCAAACATAATTATAATCTTATATAGGTAATTCCAATAGCACTACTGAAGACTAAAGAAGATATGAAAGTCGGTGGTTGTGGAATTATTCTCATATAAGTAATGTCATTTGCTTCCAACTTTTCCATAAAATCTGCACTAATAGAAAATTCAGTTGTCAATTATCACAAATAGAAAATTTTCCTTTCACACTAGCGACCGAAATAGAGATTGAAATTTTGAACCTTGAAACTAAATATTATTTTGTCATTAAATCGATCACTAATAAAATTTAGAGACTGAAATAACAACTAAATTTTAGCGACCAAAAGTTCAGTCGCTAACTATTTTTTAATTACATAATTTAATTTCCTTTAATAGTCAAAAAAGAAAATTGTAAAATAGTTTTTGCAGAATAAATTTTTCTTTACGCGAAAAAAAATGTGAAATAGTTAATAACTAATTAAAAAAAAACGAAAAAGAGAACTATGAAGTATCTTGCATTTGCTCAGCCATCCATGCTTGTCCTCGTCAAATTTTTTTATTTTTTAATTTACTCAAAGAAACCCTAAAACCCCCTTTCTTTCTCAACCTAGAAACTCACATTTTCCTTCTCAACCCAAATAATCAACCTTTCTTTCTCAACACAATCTATTTTTCTCACCACCACAAACAATCAATTCCTCTTTCTTTCTTAACCCACCACCAATCCTAAAACTATTCATCTCGTGCTAATCCACTCTCACCGTTATTTTATCATGATTCAAAATCATGAAACCAACTAGTTCAGATTTCATTTGTTGCTAACCATCCACTCACCGCCATTCATCACATAACCATCCTCATTGCTAATCCCCTCTCAAACCAACCTCCGCAACTACGACATGAAGTCAAGCGGTTCTCTTAAACTGTTAAACTACAACTGCAACGTGAAACCCTCATTATTTGTCGTCTCGTCAGCTATCGTGAACAAGAAGGTAAGGAATTTATTTTCTAATTTTTTGATTATGCTCCATTCTATGTGTTTTTTTTTTTTTTTTTTCTGTGACCTAATCATTTTGAATTTACTTAACTAAAGGGGGTAAAGAAATACTGAAAATGATTCAATTGAAAATGTTTATGTTGGTTGATTTTAGGACTTGAGATATTGGGGTTTCCATGTATTTTTTTAGTAACCAAAGACATGTTATTCTTATAGTTTCGTAATCCTTATTTTTATTCTTTTTGTTTAGGCATTATTCTCAGTTGTTGGATTTTAATGAATATTGATATTGTCTAATGCATTTTTTTTTTTATTGATTATGCATTATATCTCTATTATTGTATTCCCTTACCAAAACATTAATACACGACGCAAAAAATGACATTTTATAGCACGTCTTTTACAGTGCTTATTAAATACAAGCGCTATTGTATAATTTTTTAAAAATAACGAAGGATACTACAACGCTTTTTTGACAAGCGTTGTAGAAAAAGTGCTATTGTAGGCTTTTAACAAATAATTTAAGGAGGTCTTTTACAGCGCTCTTTAGGCTTTTAAAATATAAGTTAAGAGGGTCTTTTACAACGCTCTTTCAAAAAGCGCTGTAATAGGCTTTTAAAAAATAAGTTAAGGAGGTCTTTTACAACGCTCTTTCAAAGAGCGCTGTAATAGGCTTTTAAAAAATAAGTTAAGGAGGTATTTTAAAGCGCTCTTTCAAAGAGCGCTGTAATAGGTTTTTAAAAAATAAGTTAAGGAGGTATTTTCCAGCGCTCTTTCAAAAAGCACCGTAATAGGCTTTTAAAAAATAAGTTAAGGAGGTCTTTTACAACGCTCTTTCAAAGAGCGTTGTAATAGACTTTTAAAAAATAAGTTAATGAGGTCTTTTACATCGCTCTTTCAAAGAGCACTGTAATAGGCTTTTAAAAAATAAGTTAAGGAGATCTTTTACAGCACTCTCTCATAGTGTGCTGTAATAGACTTTAAAAAAATAAGTTAAGGAGATCTTTTACAACGCTCTTTCAAAGAGCGCTGTAATAGGCTATTAAAAATTAACTTATATTTTTTTAAAAATAATTACATTAAAATGAATACATGTTTCACATGCTTTAAATTTTATTTATCATATATACATTAACAACATAATTTCTATTTAATTTTTTTTACAACTCTACTATAGCATTTTAAAATATGAATGTTTTATGTCTTTTGAAAATAATCTTAACGCATTTTATATGTATAATATTACATATTTCATAATTAGATCAATATTATAAACTTGCATTCTTTTAAATAAGTATTATTTGGTTTTTGAAAAAATTTACAATTTCTTAAGAAAATAACATTTTACTAACATAATAAACCATAACAAAATAAATAATTACAATAAAAAAAGATAACATTTTAATTTGAGTAAAATTTTTACACTAGTACAAATATTTTATTGACACTTTTTTAACAAATTTTACTAACATTAAACTTTAAAAATAATATTATAACAAACTGTAAAAATAATATATTCGACATTTTAGAATAAATTTTTAATTTTTTGAAAATATTTTATAACCATTTAACCTTTTTTTTGACTAAATTTAACTTTCTTCAATACTAATGTATAAATAACAACTCTTCTTAATCAACTACTGTCCATATGAACGATATTGCCAACCATCTTCATTGCGAACCATCCCAATCTTTGTTACTATCCCTACCAACTCTCATTCAAATATTACCCCTAAACCCTAAAACCTAAACTGCTTCAGTTTCCTCTTCATTACGTAAACTTCATACGCTTGTTTCCTTCTCCTCTTCATTCTCCTTCTCATTGCGAGCCCTATGAAAAATATTGTCTTGTTACTAACCCTCATTACGTAAACTTCATATGCTTGTTTCCTCTTCATTCTCCTTGTCATTGCGAACCATCTTTGTTTCTGTGAACCCTACTCTCCTACGAACCGTTCGTATTTCTGCGCCGTAACCCTATTGTTCTTCTATTTTTCAGGTGTTGTATTTATTAGTTTTTTGTTTCAATAAAATGCATGTTGAACTTATACTGCTATCAATGCACAAATATTCATTGACTTATATGTTTTATTTTATAGTTCCCTCGTCAAACTAACAACATCCATTGTGGGTACTATATATTGCAATTCATGAAGGAGATTGTTGATATGAATCAAACTATAATCCGAGAAATGGTATAGTATTTTCATTATTTGATTTTCATATATAAACTATGTTTATATTTGATTCTAACTTATTTATGTTCAGTTTTTATATCGCACAGTACTTTGACAATTCTAGTCTAACATACTCTGAAAGAGATCTAATTGAAATAAAGGAAGACTGGTGTCGGTATGTGATTGAAATAAAAATTATTTGATTTGATGGGTGGCATGCTGCAAGGGATAATTATATGAATATATGGTAGTTCTATTATGTGTAGTTCTGATAGTTATATGTATATGAATAGGGCACATTTGAAAAGTTGTGAATATGTAGTTATATGAATATGTATATAGTTCTGTGTTGTTGTCAATATGTGAATATGTATATGAATATGTTGTGAATTGATTGTGTAAATATGTAAAGTTATAAAGTTAAATTATAAAGTTATATAGTTCTGTTGTTGTGTACTGATTGTGAACTGATTCTGGATGAAAAAGATTTTGGAAAAAAAATAATAAAAGACAACGTTGTAATATATGGGTGCATAATAATGCATCTATTGAATGCACATTTTACAGCGCTTTTTCAAAAAAGCTCCGTAATAGGTGCATAATAATGCATCTATTGAATGCACTTTTTACAGCGCTTTTTGGAAAAAGCGCTGTAATAGGTGCATAATAATGCATCTATTGAATGCACCTTTTACAACACTTTTTTAGAAAAGCGTTGTAATAGGTGCATAATAATGCATCTATTGAATGCACCTTTTACAACACTTTGTCCAAAAAGCACTGTAAAACGAGTATTACAAGCGTGCAATTTATCTACCTATTTTATAACGCATTTTTATTTTAAAAAATGCTGTTGTATCTTTTACAGCGCTTGATGTTACGACGCTTATTTTGTTTGAAAAAGCACTGTAAATGGCTTAAAAAAGCGCTATAAAATAAGTTTTTTTCGCGTAGTGATAGTTTTATATTGAGGAGGGGGTTTGTTGGCTTAGTGTGTTTGGCTGAGCATTTGATAAATGTAGTTTGAGGAACTTAATTTTTTGTTATGAATTTGATTAAAATTGATTTGAAGTGAAGTGATTTATGTTTAAATGTTTTTGTCTTAAAGCAACTCTATTGATGACTTGAATAAAGTGTTTCGGTTATAGTAGATGTAATTTGGCTATAATAGATAAAAAATGTAAATGGATATCTATGGTCACGAGTTGTTATCATTCCTTACTCCTTCAATTGAATAAAGTGTTTTGTGTATCTACTTCAGAGGTATCTGTTAGACACTAGTCATAATTTTAGCCAAAGTTAGAAGAATTTCCATTTGTGTGTGATTTTGGATAATAATAATAATAATAATAATAATAATAATAATAATAATAATAATAATAATAATAATAATAATAATAATGTTAATGGTAACAAAAATACTTTAATAACACAATTAAAAATATGAGATTTTGATAACTCAACATGTTGATTTTTCCTTACCATTATAAACCATATTTCAGTCTCACTCTACCGTTTCAATGTTTCCAAAAATGTACTTTTTCCTCTTACTCTCCCAAAATATATTTTTCAGCCACATCCAACCTTGTCAATTATTTTCTTTCACTTTATAAATACCTTAAGGAGTAGTTTCACTCTTTAGTTGCATGAGTTGTTAACTGCTATCTTATAGGTGTGTTAATTTTTTTGACTTAATTGCAGTTTTGGTCCCTCTTTTATTATCAATTCACTAAATTGGTCCTCCTATTTTAAAAGTCAACAATTTTGGTCTATCTCTCATATTTTTAAACTAAAAAAACGATCATTTGACTTATTTTTAACTAACGTGAAATACAATTCTATAATAAAGAACCATCTAGATGCATTAATTATTCAAATGTCATTTATTAAATTAAAAATATGAGAAATTTTTGAAGTTGAAATTTAAGTTTTTAAAATGTTTTATTCTAATTTCATATGTATTAATTATTTTACATCATCCTATCATATGTTATGTTCTTTAAAACATCTCACGTCATTATTTGTTAGTTTAAAAGTTAGAAGTAGAGACCAAAATTGTCAACTTTTACAATAAAGGGATCAATTTCGTGAATCAATAAAAGGGACTAAAATTGCAATTAATATATTTTTTTCTTTGTATTCAAAAAATTTGATTGGAGCCTCTCTTGTGTTGTAAAATTTATTCGTGAGTATGTTTTATTGTGTTCTTTTTATCTTAAAATTCCTATTTTGATGCTTTCGTTTGTTTTGATAATTTGTGGCGGGGTTAAAGGCAAAGTAACTTAAGTTTTGTGAAACTGAATGAAATAAGGAGGTTTCTGTAATGATCTCTGGATTTTATGCAATTAAATTGAAAAATCATGGGTGTTTTGAGTTGGGTTTGTTATATTTCTTGTGAGAATTGACCAATGAAATAGAAAAAATGAAGTTATTTGTTGTTTGTTCTAGAGAATATGATGGACACAAATGGGAAAAATGCGGTTGAAGGACAATTGGTCAATTATTTTTGTTTTCGTGTTTTGTATTTAATTTGCAAATCTTAGATGAATAATTTCTTTTTTGAATGACAAATATTAGTAGTTAGTTGTTGAAATTGTTAGAGGAGTAAATTTCTTCAACCGTATATTTTTGTCTTTTATTTTTACAGAATTCCAAAATCATTTTATCACTATAAAATCAAGATAACATTAGCATCGGTGAATAGTTGACCATAGATTATTAATGTTAGCTATTGTGTGCGGCAAATGAGAAGAGGTGAGGAGTGAAAAGAAAGCTACAAATGAAAGGGAAAAGAAAAGATTGATCTAACTCTATTCATTATATTGTTTTAATTAATTTATGCTCACAAGAGAGGGAAATTGTGACACCCTAAATCCCAAAATAATATATATAATAATTTATATAATATTCCTATAAAATTTGCAGCGGATAAATAAAAATATATTTTCAAGAAAATAAAAACTTTATATTTAATTTAGGATATCACGTTTTCCAAAAATAAAAATAAAAACCCTTATTCCCGATATCACCTATCAGAGCGTGGTTCCTCCCAAACTTGAACTTCAAGACTTATTAACCTGTAATAACTGCGATTTCACAAACGCAGGGCCCAACCAGTCAAACACAAACAACGAAGGAGGTGAGTTTTGAAATCATGTTAATAGTATAATACGAGTAAGAAGAACACGCAAACAATCATAATAGAACCGTATCATAATCACATTACGATACATCAAAATATTTAATTAAATAGTATCATATTATAACATCAAAGTCACTCAAGTAAAATAATTATCTCATTATAATATGCATCAATCATCTAATTATTATTACCTTTGAAACACATCAATCACAACAAAACAATCACAAGGAAATGCAATGCTATGCATGAGCTTAGACTCTACTTCACAATGTGGTACCATTCTAACTCTGAAGTACTTGGTTAGGAGGCCATGATACTATGCCACCATCCCGGTGGACGGACAATTCAATTTGGCCCTGTCCTCATAGATCCCCTCAACTCAAAACCCGAGACACATATACGTGACAGTCGAGGTAAACGTGTGTTGCATGGTAGCTCCCGACATTTGGAGTGCTACCTCCAAATCACCTAGGAATTCCCCACCGGAATACCTCCAAGGTCTAACAATCTTGCCTTAAGGCTCGACAGCAGACCGCCACAATCAGGCTCATTCAGTTGTACTTCCCCAGAATCACTAGGCTTGTCAGGCCCTACCTATATGATGACAAAATAATCTCCACTTCACAAATTCACAATATTTATTTTCTCCCCCCGTTAGCTTAGACTACTCTATTAAGAGCACCATATTTAAGAATCACCACTATCTCATCAAGTATGGGGTACTTCAATATTTTCATCACAATTTTATAATATCATTAATCATAAATAATCATGATCATCGTATAAACTCATCACAATTTTATAACATCTCTATCATCAATCAAAAATCATCATTATCATCACGTAAGCATATATCAAACCATGCATCCATATGTTATTATCACATCACATAATTTCATCTAATCAAACATGTACACATAATTTCATTCAACATCCAACATCACAATCATAACAAATATCAATTACCACACAAGTAACGAAAATTAAATCAATCAACACCTTATAAAAATTTCTATTTCACATTTTAATCTCACAATTATCATATTTCAAATTAATCAATTTATCTCTCAAATGGCTACTGCCGTACGTAGCAAGCCCCGAATGAATCATTGGGAAATACGGTTTTCCCGTTCATCTCACAATATATTATACTCATGAATTCAAACGCTCTCTCACCCCTTACCTTATTTTGACGCTTTCTCAAGCACGGGAATCAATGGGACCTATTAACAACAGCTGCGATTGGACGACGTACAACGAACGAATCCGAATAGACGATGAGTTTACAAAACGTTGAGGCACAACTGATAAATTGTGCAGAACATAAAAATCAATGTTAAATAACTAAAAATAATTTGAGGAGTCAAAATGGCAAGATGAAAAAAAACTACAAAAAGGTCTCACCGACTCATCAGAGTGCCGGAAGGGTCTGACATCCACTTCGATGAAAAACGCAATCGAGTAGTGCTTCTTGGAGGTTTCGACGAGATGAATCTAAGGATGATATTTGTTTCTTGAAATGAAATTCATGCAAGTTGTTTTTCCTAGTAAGCAGCCGTGCCAATAATACTTTTGGAATACCAATTCTATGATCAAAGGATGTTGGTAGGCAAGTTTAAAAGAGATAAGTACTTGGACCGAGTAAAAGCAATTCCTTAGAACAAATACGAAAGCACATACAAGGACCCCATCAAACCTGTAATATGTATGTGATTTCACTCCCATTAGGTGAGTCCAAGAAGTAGAACTCAAATCCTTCGTTAAAACAGTAGGAGCAAAGCTTGGAATTGGACTATTAAAATATCAATTGTGGCTTCGTGTTTTCCAAATTGTTTTGTAATACCGGTCATGATTATGATTCCTTGGATTTAATCCAAGCTAAAATAAAGACGGTGCTCATAATGTTTTGTCATAATCTCTCATGCATGATGGAAGTGAAGATTAAGAATTAAATTAATAGGCAATGTTTGTGAGGATTTCTTTGTGAGGATTAGAGATCGGAAGGTGACTACTAGATGGTATAGATCGCCGTTTCTATGAGAAGAGGAAAGCATTTTAATTTCTTTGTGAACCCTAGAGATAGCCCAATAGAAACCGATTAGAAAAAGAGAGAGGCATTGCAAAGCAAGGGATGTGTGGCTGTAAAAAAAGCCGGAGGTACAACCAGGAGGTACAACTCAAGTCAATTTTATAAAATCTAAATTAATAATTTTTATTTTAAAGTCTTTTAAATGACTACAACTCTTCCTCAACATTTCTTAAAATAAAATTTGAACTACAAAATATTAATAATACTTTCAGACTAGTATTTTACCAACTAACATAATTAACATTTTAAATATATATATATTAGTAGTTAAAACTCTCATACTCATAATTACCACCACAATTTTTCTAAATACCGTTTTCCAAAATAGTCACATTTGTAATACTATTTTTGGAAAATTGTTAAAATGATAAAATAAATAAGTATAATGTCAATATTTTATATCAATTGCTAAATCTTAATAAATATATATAAAATTACAAAGTCATAACGAGTATATAAAAATAAACTAAATCAAACACAATATTACTACGATCTCAATATAATTATTTATAAAATAAATAATTAAAATAAGATATATTTAGAAATAATTAAAAATAAGAGATACTTAAAAATGATTAAAATATAAACATGTACACACTTCACATTAATCAAACATATAAGAAAATATCATATTAATTATCAACTCACATATACACTTAAAATCATATAAAATCTTGCTCTTTAAATATTACACTAAAATACTACTATTTTTAGAAGAATATATAAAATAATAAAATAAGATATATATTATTTATATCGCTCATTAAATATAATATCTATCAAACCAACACATCATAGAAAGCATCGATATAACAAAATTTACTCACAAAATTTATCAACATATATTCTAAAATACCTTTAACATCAAATTAATTAATTATTTAAAATCCTATTTAATTAATAAAATAGTTTATTATAAAATCCTATTCTAATATTCTTTTGCCACATATCTCTCTCCTTTGATCCATTTCCTGAAATTTTTACATAACGTTTCTATCTAAAACCCCTAATAACAGCCTTTCTTGTGTTAATGTTTTGTATGCTTAAGTCCATTAAGTTGGATTAGGACATGTTTTATTATTTATGTAGCAATTAAACAATTCTATACAATAAAATACTTTTATAGAAGATGGGGTGTTTCAATGCCTTGAAATACATGAAGAAAAAGGGGGTAAAAGGAAAAACACAACATAAAAACCCTAGTGAGCATGCATCTACTTCACTGCCTCAACTTGAAACTCAAAATCACTTAATGCACACCAAAATAAAATCCATTTAAATATGTTATCTTACATATGTTATCTGCTATTGCCAAATTACATCTGCTATAACCAACTTACAACTTTATTCCACTTTGTATCTGTCACAACTAATAACAGTCCTAATTTATGAACAATTTCGGGTGCAAAACTATATTCCAAGACCTGGTTTATCACTTATGGTCAGAATCTTCCTCAAACCCTTTCATTATCTTTTAGTTTAATTTGTTAGGTACATAACTATATTAGGTGTTGATTGATTTCATTTTCGATAATTGTGTGGTATTTGATATTATTGTACATATGTTTGATTATACGAGTTTATGTGATGTGATAATAAAAGATTGATACATTGAATGATAAGTTTATGTGATGGTGATTTACGATGGATGATAATGATGTTATAAATTTGTGATATGTTTATGTAATGATTTATGATTAATGATAGTGATGTTATAAATTTGTGATAAGTTTATGTGATGATGATGATGCATTATTGATGATAGTGATATTATAAATTTGTGATGAAAACTTTGAAGTAACTCCATAGTTTATGAAAAAGTGATAGTGCTCTTAATGGAGTAGTCTAGGCCAAGGAGGGGAGAAAATAGATGTTGATTATTTTTTAAGTGAAGATTATTTTGTCGTCATATAGGTATGGCCTGACAATCTAGTGATTTCAGGAGAGTAAAACTGAATAAACCTGATCGTAGCGGTCTACTATTGAGCATTAAGGAAAGATTGCTAGATTTTGGTAATATTCAGATGAGGAATTCCTAGGTGAATTGGAAGTAGCACTCCAAATGTCGGGAGTTATCATGCAACACACGTTAACTTCGATTGTCGCGTATAAATGATACATATATTTAAAATTTAAATTAGCCACACATGAAAGAGATAATTTACGCCAAGTTTTACAATGTCTTGTTTTATGAAAATCTAGAAGATTTGTTGTAGAAATTGTTTTCAAAAATTAAGAAAAAGAAAGAAAAAAAAAAACTATTTTAGAAGTTTGGGTGAGTAAGTAAATTTTGTATCTATTTTTATATACATGGTCTGATTTTCTTTCAAAATTTTCTTTCAGAATATAGGTTAAAAAGAGTACATAAATATTTTGAGAGGTATTTTTGGCGGTTAAGGTCGACTGGTGAAATTTTAGTAATGTTTTTTATTTTAAAAATAGTTTAAAAAAAATTGTTTAGTGATACTATTTTTTGATATTAAATGATTAGTGATACTTTTAAAATAATTTATAAACTTTTTTTCTTCTTATAAAATAGTACAATCTCAATAAGTTTGATTTTCTCCATTGCCCATAAATCCTCGATTTTCGTTAGTCGCACAACTACACCAAACCACAGTGTTCTTATCGAAATGTTGGTCTAATTATAACTTTAATAATTACATCCCAACATCCAATTGGTGATCAAAGTTTCCTCAAATATTTTCGACAACATGTCAGAACTATACCACCTACAACACACAAACCTCCTTCAGGTTTAGTGCTTTATTTCAACAATCAAGTCTCTAACAAAAATCCAACTTCAATCTCATTCATTGATTAAGACCTACATTTCTCTCATGCGCAACACCTCAAATTCACGCTTCACTAGACAATTTCTTACATACTTCGCAATTCTGCACAAGCTCGAAAATAATTTTACTACATCTACTGCCAGCATTCATTATGATACTTCTCCATTTTGTCACGCCCTTTATTTGCAGCTTGATGATTATCTTTTAATTACAATAGGTCAAACATATTGTATTCACTCCATCACTTTTCCATTTATACAAACCTTGAATTTCTACCTCGAACCTTGATACATCTTCATTATAGTGATTTCAATAAATCAAACCTTACTAGTTCCCAACAAACATTTTTCATTTCATGCTCAATTCTTCCCTACCAAACAAACATTTAACTCTATTGATTGACGAACACAATAGCAACCCCCATGACATTCACTCAAGTAGTGCCTTTATATCATTGACATACCTTTACCCTAACAATGTTTGAATTATAAGGGAGATAATTCCTTTCATGAATCTTTAATTGTCATAAGCTATATCTCTATGTGCTGCTCCAACAAGTTTTCTTGGCACATTTTCCAAAATTTGGTTCACTCGCTGGATTCTTATTCCTTCTCAACCTTCACTGAGATACAAAGTGAAAGAATCATAACAATCAAACGTCCTAAAGAATTATCTCAAATGCTTCCAATAATCATTTCCAAAGAAATAATTATCTATAAACTTTATCCTCATAACTTTGCAGTAAAATATCTCAAATACCCACAAATCTTTCATCGTCCATCTAGTCACTGAAACACTCATTTTAAATCTTAGCGCTTGACTTTCCAAGACCAACGACTAAGCCATAAATAATTTGTTACATTTCTTGTTTTTAACTTTCTATCATTGAAAAAAATTCTAAAATTTGATCATGGAAATTACCAAATACTAATCACACCGTCTAATTTCATTCATTTCATCTTAAGACACAATACAATGTCTTATTCGTTATTGACTCTAATGGTCTTAGTAATCAGTTGGTCTTAGTAATCTCATCTTAAGATACAATACATGAATTATTTATCACTTGCCTACCTCAACTCCCTCGATTATAAATGTTTTAGGCGTTACTTGGTCCTCCATCCAACCTTGTGGATTTTAAATCATTAACTTAAAAATCAACCATCTTAGGGTCCCAAATTAAATCTCGAATAATCCCTCTAACTTATCAAAATATGTCCACTCTCCTAGTAATTACCATCCTTTAATAAACACTCAAAGCTTACATTGCTACAATCTTTAGGTATTCTTGTACTCTATACTTCCGATGCCACATAGTAGTAACATGCGGTTCAATACATCAAGGCTTAACTCCTTGTGTTTATCCAGACTTCACCCAAAATTCACACTTATGCATCTATAGTTTCATCTAAAATCACTATCCATACTTACCATGTCCTAATCCACACAAAGATTTGTCACTTATTAAAGAAATATATATTCTCACTCCTATAATTGTCATGAGATTCATACTTAAAAATCTAAGTCGCGAATCTAGTTTAACTCGAATACTTAACCTTACGCCTGAATGTACCGACTATTCCTCAAAGTGTACTTTATCTAACCACGGTAGCATTTACCCCTAATGTGTAGTGCCCTTTAACTTCAATACAAGCCTCTTTTGTTGGCTCCTAAGCATCAAATGCTATTCCAAATGGAATCCCTATCTTCTCAATAATTCCATGGTGTTCACACCTCTTTGACAGTTATCAAACTTCATCCAGTCTCATCCTGAAATCTACCAAGCGAACATCTAAATACTCTTCTTAAAAAGCTCTCCAATGAGATGCTTACATGAAATCACCTATCTGTCTAACATTAACCAATCCATACCCATCATCTTCGAATTACCACCAACAACATAGCCTAGCCTCTATGTCCTTGGAACCACTTCATAAATTCCATGCTGTCATAATTCGCTTCAACCCTGCCTGACAATTTGTCTTTTCGAAGATCTTTTTCACTTCTTGAATCCACTGATTAGCATTTTCTGAGTTCTCATCACCCTTGAACTTTGGAGGATGGTAACGACGAAAATCTTTCAATCCTCTTAACTCAATTGCACGAATCTCTCTTTCCCTCTTTTCCAGATCCTGCAGAGTCTTTGCAGCTGTCTGTGCAACAACAAAAACATCCATGTTATTTATAGCTTCAACCATTTGATCATCCCCATTGACGTTCACTCTTGCAACATCGTTCCTTTTTGGAGCCATTGTTTCCTCAAAACAAACATCAAGAAGAAATCTCAACACCCTTGAGAAAAATTCTAAAAATAACTTTTGACTACATCAATACATAACAACTAGACCAGACCTAACAACTCAGACAACTTAACCCGACACATGATCAGATAACAACTCCCAACCTACAGGTTGACCTACAATCTAAACCAAAGCTCTGATACCACAATGTAACACCCCGAAAACATTTCAAAATCATTCAACACTTACAATATAAAGTCAATCAATTATGGCACAACCACAAACAACAACTGAGTATGTATATACAATCATCATAGTATATCAAACATGACTCGCGTGCCAAGCACCCGAATGCAATGTGTATATGCTAAAATGCATGATTCCTGAATTCCAAACCAAAACCCTCCTCGAAGGGCGTAAATCATAATTGTACAACCTCTCACAGACTAGTACTAATTACGAAGATACAATCTCTCACAGATCAACATGATTTAGTAGCGTGCAGTCGCTCACAGACTAGCACGATTTTCTAAAGTGCAATCGCTCCTAGATTAACATATTCTAGAGTGCAATCTATCATATATCAGCACGACGCAACAATCCCCACAAGGATAAGATTAACCAACAATTCATATGGCATCATCCCGTGACCCATCACGGTCACCACTATCACCATGGCCCTATCGTGGTCACCATGTACTATGAAATGCATGGCCCCATCACGGTCACCACTATCTCCATGGCCCATCCAGTCACCATGTACAATGAAATGCATGAGCATACTCTGACTCTATCCACGACAATCATTAAGTAAACGCAAATATTAAAAGATTTTCCATTTTTAATACTCATTTAACTCTAACAATTTTCACATTCCACATAGAGCATACTTAGACATTTTCTAAAATTCAATCCACAATTCACACCAAATCACATCAATTTATTTTTTCACAAAATCCATACAAACACATCTCAAAATTTATAATCTTAATTATGAGCACGTCAAACACGACAAACACAAATCATCACAACCCACCATTAAAACACATCAAATTTCATTTCCTCACAACCACCCATATATGAGTTAAATTCATTTTCCACAAAACACTCATCAATATCACCAAAACCCAACTCTAAAATTTCACCCATAAAAGCATTAAATCCATTTTCCCCAAATCAACACTTCAACCCTAACAAATTTCTTTTCCACCCCACCACATATTAGTCCCTAAATGCAAACTAAAAGTTTGGAAGGGTTCCTTACCTTAACGATAGCTCTAATATGCGAAGTTTAGATCTAGAAGAAAAGTGAAAGTTTCTATTTGTGGGTTTTGGTTTTTCGTGAACAGAGAGGAGAAGAAGAAGAAGAATCACGAGAAGGAGGAAAATGTTTTGTGTTTTCCTTCAATTTTCCTTTTCTTCATTTTCCTTCCTTTCTTTTCCCTTTTCCTTTCCTTTTCCCTCCAAACATATATATATAAATTATAACTTAACAAATATCTAAAAATATCTAGATATTTATTAAAATTACCATTTCACCCATCACTTCCCAAACTACTTTTTGTTAAAAATATCAACTCTCGTCGCAACTTAATTGACATATACAATTTTCAGATACCCGAGATATTTTTAACAAAACTGTCTGGAATTCGATTCTTCCACAAAAGATTCACCGTACTTAATCTAACTTATTTATCGATGAATAATTTTAATCGGACATCAAAAGATATTTTTGGGCATTAAACTTACAAAATATCAATAACTTGGCTAAAAAGCCTCAGAGTTCAATACCAAAATACACTAAAATACATAAGTTAGATCTTGTGAAGTCTTCATTTTCTCCTTTATCTTCTTTACCTTAGTTGTAGTATGTTGTACCATCTCCTATCCTACAATCATACTTTCACCGCCCTTATACCAACACAAGGGCGTTTGACACTCTCACCCATATAAAGCCTCATATGGTGCCATTCCAATACTTGCGTGGAAACTATTGTTGTAGGTAAACTCAACCAACGGAAGTACATCATCCCAACTTCCTCTATCATCTAATACACATGCTCTCAACAAATCTTCCAAGGACTGATTTGTCCTCTCAGTCTGTCCATTTGTTTGTGGATGGTAAGCTGAACTCAATCTTAGTTTCTTTCCCAACGCTTCATGCAATGCTCCCCAAAAATGTGATGTGAATTTCGGATCACGGTCTGATACAATACTTGATGGTATTCCGTGTAATCTCACAATTTCAGCAATGTAGATCTCTATTAGCTTTTCTACCTTATAGGTGGTCTTTATTGGCAAAAAGTGTGCGGATTTAGTCAGTCGATCCACTATCACCCATATAGAATAATTCTTTCTCCTTGTTTTCGGCAATCCAGTTATGAAATCCATGGAAATGTTGTACCACTTCCACTCAGGTATGTCTAAAGGTTGCAACATTCCAGTAGGTTGCTGATGTTCCATTTTTGCTTTCTGACAAGTTAAATAAGTTGATACATACTCTGCTACATGTCTCTTCATTCCCGACCCCAATAATTCTGCCTCAAATCCTGATACATCTTTGTTGCTCCAGGATGAATACTCAATTTACTCTTATGAGCCTCTTCTAAAATTGTTTTTCCTCATATACGCAATTTATAGTACACAAGTTCTTCCATTACATCTCAAAATATTATCTGGTCCAATCTTAAACTCAGTTGTCTTCCCTTGCACTTTTAGATTCCTCTTTTCTTGAATTAAGATGTCATCTTGAGAATTAGCAATGTCTTCAAGTAGTCCAATCGAAATCTTAATCATTCCAAATTTCAAAATTCCCGGTGCAAACTCAACGTTCAAGTGTAGGTCTCTAAAAGCTTCCCACAACTCTTGTTGTCTAGCCATAAATGTTGAAGACACCGATACACTTGTTCTACTCAACGCATCGGCCACTACATTGGCCTTCCTAGGGTGGTACTGCAGTGTGAAATCAAAATCCTTGAGAGTCTCCATCCATCGTCTCTAACGCATGTTCAATTCCTTCTCATCAAACAAATATTTCAAACTTTTATAGTCACTGAACACTGTGAACGGGCATCCATATAAATAGTGCCTCCAGATCTTCAATGCGAAAACTACAGCAGCAAGCTCCAAGTCATGAGTAGGATAGTTTTTTTTTCATGAATCTTCAATTGCCTTGAGGCATAAGCTACAACTTTCTTGTGTTGCATCAGAACACATCCCAAACGTTGGTGAGACACATCACAATAAACTTCATATAGTTCTTCTGATTGCGGTAATACCAATACTAGTGAGGTTGTCAACTTTTTCTTTAGTAACTGAAAATTTTCCTCACACTTCTTCGTCCATGCGAATGGTTGATCTTTTCTGATAAGTTGTGTCAATGGAGGTACAATCTTAGCAAAACCTTCAATAAACCTCCTGTAATACCCTGCTATTCCTATAAAACTTCGTATGTTAGTGACAGTTTGAGGCTGTTTCCAAGCAAGAACTGTCTTTATCTTCGCCGGATCCAAAGCGAGTTCTTCCTTGGTTATCACATGTCCCAAGAAATTCACTTCTTCTAGCCAAAACTCACACTTCGACAATGAACACCACAACAAATTTATCTAGAAATGAACTAAAGATTCTGGTCATGTAGTCCATAAAAATTGTTGGTGCATTGGTAACTCCAAACGACATAACAAGATATTCATAATGTCCATAACGGGTTTTGAAAGCAGTTTTGGGAAGATCCTGGTTCTCATCTGAGGGCAAATCCCATATTTCCACAATAGTTGTAAAGGGTCACCAATCGAAATTAACAATTAGCACATAACATTTAAGTTTTTAAATGCAAAAAATAACCGTTCAACTTAGCATGCACCTTGAACGAGTTTCCATATGCTAGACATGCATAAACAAAGTTGAAAAATGAAGTTTTTTACAAAACTTCACTGTTGTATTCGAATACAGCATCTTTATATTGAAATACAAGGTTGTTTCAGCAAAAACAACATGTTTGTATTCGAATACAGCCTTATGTATTCGACTACACATAAGTCAGCAGCAAAAAAAGCATATTTGTATTCGAATACAGCCTTCTGCATTCGACTACACATAAGTCAGTAGCTAAAATAGGATGTATCTATTCAGATACAACCTTCTGTATTCAAATACACATAAGAAAACAACACTTACACACAAATCCAAACAATCACACATAGCAATTATAGCACAATCACCATGACAACTTGAGTTTCGAAAAGGTTTTACAACCAATCACACACACAAATCCAAAACATTCACACTTAGCAATTATGGCACAATCACCATGAGAACTTGAGTTTCGAAAAGGTTTTGCAATCAATCACACTTACACACAAATCCAAAACATTCACACTTAACAATTATGGCACAAACACAACAACCACTTGAGTTTAAACACTCAATCACAATCTTGAATCAAACATGACTCACGTGTCAAGCACCCTAATGCAATGCGTATATACCAAAATGCATGGACTCAAAATTCCAATCAAAACACTCCCCGAAGGGGCGTAAATCATAATTGTATCGCCTATCACAAGCCTTATACTAATTATCATGGTGCCACCCATCACAGGCCCGCACGATTTACTAAAGTGTCACCTATCACAGGCCTTACACTATTTTCTAGAGTGCAATCGCTCACAGATCAACACGTTCTAGAGTGCAATCTCTCCCAGATCAGTACGACGCGATAATCCCCATAAGGATAAGATGAACCAACAAATCACATGGAATCATCTCGTGGCCCATCCAGTCACCACTATCACCATGGCCCATCCGGTCGCCATGTACAATGAAATGTATGAGTATACTCTGACTCTAGCCACAACAATCATTAACTAAATGCAAATATTAAAAGATTCCCCATTTTTAATACTCATTTAACTCTAACGATTTTCACATTCTACACAGAGCATACTCAGACATATTCTCAAATTCAATCTACAATTCACACCAAATCACGTCAATTCATTTTTCCACAAAATCCATACAAACACATCTCAAAATTTATAATCTTAATTATGAGCACGTCAAACACGACAAACACAAATCATCACAACCCACCACTAAAACACATCAAATTTCATTTCTTCAAAACCACCCATAAATGAGTTAAATTCATTTTCCACAAAACACTCAACAATATCACCAAAACCCTACTCTAAAATTTCACCCATAAAAGCATCAAATCCATTTTCCCCAAATTAACACTTCAACCCTAACAAATTTCTTTTCCATTCCACTACATATAAGTCCCTAAATGCAAACTAAAAGTTTGGAAGGATCCCTTACCTTAACGATAGCTCTAATACGCGATTACGGTACCTGAATTAATTATGGTAAATCTCCGCTCACGACGACGCTTCCAAAGTTAGTTCACAAGCATCGTAGCATCAAAATATATTTTTAGGCATTAAACTCACCAAATATCAATAACTTGGCTAAAAAGCCTCAGAGTTCAATACCAAAATACACTAAAATACATAAATTAGAATTTAAAACTATGGGTCTTACAGACCACACCTCAAACACGTCAAATTCAAATTCCACAATTTCACCCATAAAATGCATTAAATTCATTTTCCACAAATCTACACCTCAAACAGATCAAATTCATTTTCCATAAATTTACATATAAGGTCCTAAATGCAAACTAAAATTTTGGAAGGAGCCCTTACCTTTGTTGTAGCTTTAACAACCGATTACGACATCGCAATTAGTTAAGGTAAAATTTTTGCTCATGTTGTCGCTTCGAAAACTAGCTCACTAGCACCGTAACATGGCAAGGAGCAACTTTCCCTTCTGTCACTTCTCGAAAATAAGCTTAGATCTCGAAGAAAAATGATGATGTGTTTTTGACGGATTTTTGAAAAAAACAAAGCTTGGTTTGAAAATAGAGAAGGAAGAACATCATACTCACGAGGCAGGAGAAATGTTTCAGTTTTCCTTTTCTTCCAACACTTGGTTTTTTCTTGAAGAAGAAGGAAGCAACAAAGAAGAAGAAAGATGGAGTAGGCATGAAAAGGGAAAAATGTTTCTGCATCTCTTATTTCATTGCCTTGCCTTCTCATATATATATATATATATATTTTAACTCACCAATTAATATATATATATATATATTATAATGAAACCAATCCAACAAATATCTAAATACTCTTAATCATTCCAAATTTCAAAATTCCCGGTGCAAACTCAACGTTCAAGTGTAGGTCTCTAAAAGCTTCCCACAACTCTTGTTGTCTAGCCATAAATGTTGAAGACACCGATACACTTGTTCTACTCAACGCATCAGCCACTACATTGGCCTTCCTAGGGTGGTACTGCAGTGTGAAATCAAAATCCTTGATAGTCTCCATCCATCGTCTCTAATGCATGTTCAATTCCTTCTCATCAAACAAATATTTCAAACTTTTATAGTCACTGAACACTGTGAACGGGCATCCATATAAATAGTGCCTCCAGATCTTCAATGCGAAAACTACAGCAGCAAGCTCCAAGTCATGAGTAGGATAGTTTTTTTTTTCATGAATCTTCAATTGCCTTGAGACATAAGCTACAACTTTCTTGTGTTGCATCAGAACACATCGCAAACCTTGGTGAGATGGATCACAATAAACTTCATATAGTTCTTCTGATTGCGGTAATACCAATACTGGTGAGGTTGTCAACTTTTTCTTTAGTAACTGAAAATTTTCCTCACACTTCTTCGTCCATGCGAATGGTTGATCTTTTCTGATAAGTTGTGTCAATGGAGGTACAATCTTAGCAAAACCTTCAATAAACCTCCTGTAATACCCTGCTATTCCTACAAAACTTTGTATGTCAGTGACAGTTTGAGGCTGTTTCCAAGCAAGAACTGTCTTTATCTTCGCTGGATCCACAACTAGTCCTTCCTTGGTTATCACATGTCCCAAGAAATTCACTTCTTCTAGCCAAAACTCACACTTCGACAATGAACACCACAACAAATTTATCTAGAAATGAACTAAAGATTCTGTTCATGTAGTCCATAAAAATTATTGGTGCATTGGTAACTCCAAACGACATAACAAAATATTCATAATGTCCATAACGGGTTTTGAAAGTAGTTTTCTGAATATCTCATTCCCTTACTTGAATCTAATGGTCACCCGACTTCAAGTCAATCTTCGAAAATATCGCGGCTCCTCTCAACTGATCCATCAAATCATCGATGCATGGCAAAGGATAAAAATTCTTAATAGTTGCCTTATTAAGTTGTCTATAATCCACACATAAGCGCGAGCTTCTGTCCTTCTTCTTAACTAGCAACACCAGAGCTCCCCATGGTGATACAGTTAGTCTAATAAATTTCTTCTCCAATGAATCTTCAATTTGGCCTTTGAGCTCATTTAATTCCAATGGTGACATTCGATACGGTGCAATTGAAATAGGTTCCCATGATGTGTTTTTGATGATTTTTGAAAAAAACAAAGCTTGGTTTGAAAACAGAGAAGGAAGAACATGAAACTCGCGAGGCAGGAGAAATGTTTCAGTTTTCCTTTTCTTCCAACACTTGGTTTTTTCTTGAAGAAGAAGGAAGCAACAAAGAAGAAGAAAGATGGAGTAGGCGTGAAAAGGGAAAAATGTTTCTGCATCTCTTATTTCATTGCCTTGCCTTCTCATATATATATATATATATAGATATATTTTAACTCACCTATTAATATATATATATATATTATAATGAAACCAATCCAACAAATATCTAAATACTCTTATACACATCACTTCACTCACATTTTAAACTATTTTGATAAAAATATCTACTCTCGTCGCAACTCTATTGACATATAAATTTTTTCATAATATAATTAAGTTCGTTTCATTTGGGAATCGTTGTCTATCATTTAGATATTTGTGCATCCCCGAGCCTGATAGTGATTCCTGAGGACCTTCGGAACAGAGTCAATCAAATGAATAGCTGTTATAATAGAATCACGGTTGACTAAAGGAACAAGATGATCTTTCTTTCACACGCTCTTGCTGACTTATCCATAACGAGGGGTCCCTGAGTGGCATCTTCATTCGATAGGTTTATTTAAAAAGGGCACATTATGAGACTAAGATAGCCTGACTATTCTTATGAGCGGACTCACTTGATTTTAAAGGCTTCCTTGTATCAATCAGTCCCTCCCTCCCGGCTTGGTAGCTCAGTGGTAGAGCAGTTGACGGTTCACGTCGTGATCTGTTGATAAGCGTTGGTTCAAATCCGAGATTTTTAACTATACATATATTAATAAGTAAGTTCTTCGGTTTCTGAATGAATGTCAGATCGGAACTAAAAGGAGAATGTGGTCATAGGATTTGGTCTCAAATAGATAGATTTGAAATGGCTATCAAAGTTATGTAATGGGGCTAGAAGCAATAGGAATAAGACTTGTTGCAAAGAATACTAGTTAATTGGAATGCCCAAGTTGGAATCTTCTGCCGGGATCTCTCCTAATGGCTGTATTAGATTTCGAGTACCTATTGATGGAAGAATTTCAGGGCATTCCACTTACAGCAATGAAGGGAAGATTAGTTATGAATCACTTACACCATCTTGGCTTTAAATGCAAATTCTTTCGATTAAATGCTCGAATCTTAGTCTTGAACCTAACGATAAGACTTTACAATTTATCGCCCTTATGTTATGTATCCCGGTGCTGTAATGGGCTCCCTCTTAGGATGATTCTAAGAAACCACAACTGTTGTTACTTAACTAGTAGGCTAGAAGCCCTTACTGCCTGTCTGTGCGAATCTAATAGCCAAACAACCCATAGAAAGGTTCATGCAACGCAAAATGAATATAAACCCTTCCCGCTCTAACAATGTGTCAGCAGCCATGGCTCTCTCTTTGATGGTTACTTCTTGAGATAACTAAAAAAAGGCGTAAAGCCAGCCCTCCATTAGTATAGGAGAACCTGATTCCAGCCATACTCTTAGAATAGAAAGTAACTTCTATCTTTAGACTTGTTAGGAGTAGACAGGCTTTAGGCATAGGCAACCTAGCTTACTCGTTTTGATAGTTTCCGCTATGACTATGTTATGTATGTAATTACAGTCTTTGTTGGATATTGTTTAACCTAACCGTAGACTTTCTATTTTATTTTTCAACCCATTCATAGGACCACCACCTACCGCATTCCTGCCCCGACCTTTTATTTTGCCCGACACAATGGATTCGTCATGGGGAACCCTAGCTTGAGGCTTGCTTGTCACAATCAATTTGATTGCTTTAACTAGTCATGTTATGGAGAATTCCCATTGAGTGCCAACTGCTTCATGTGCGGGGATTCTGATTGTGTGTGGTTATATTTCCTTTTCATTGTGTAAAGGGCCGGAGTAGATTAGACCTGCAAGGCTTTCATCGGAGCACATCGCTTTTGTCACACCCCGTTTTTCAAAGCGAGGGTGTATTTTTTTTTCAAAAGAAATTAAAATAAAACAGAGAAAATAAATAAGGAAATACCTTTGGATACATATTTAAGTCGTTCTAAACCCTTTGTATTTTTAACAAATATCTTCAAAATATCTAGATATTTGTTAAATTACCATTTCACCCATAACGCATTAATTCTTCGTAAAAGATTCGCCGTAGTTAATTTAATTTATTTATCGACGAGTAATTCTAATTGGGCATCACAATATCTTTTTGATCATATGAACTCCAAAATATTAATAACTTGGCTAAAAAGCCCCTGAGTTCAATACCAAAATCCACTAAAATACATAAAGTATAATTTAAAATTACGGGTCTTGCATTACTACCCCCCTAAAATTAGTTTCGTCCTCGAAACTATTCATCGATAAATAACTCTGGGTGTTGTTCTCTCATCTTGCTCTCCAGTTCCCAAGTCGCATCTCCAATAATTGGGTTCCAAACCACCTTGACCAACGAAACATCCTTGGTCCTCAATCGCTTAATCTTCCTGTCACCAATTCTCACAGGTGGTACTTCAAATGACAGGTTATCCTTTAGCTGGATCGTGTCTGGTTTGATCACATGAGATGGATCTGCAAGATATTTCCTCAACTGTGACACATGAAACACATCATGAATATTGGACAATATCGGAGGTAATGCAATCCGATAGGCAACAGGCCCAATTCGTGCAGAAATCTGATATGGTCCAATGAATTTCGGAGTCAACTTCTTTGATTTCAAGGCTCTACCAACTCCAGTAGTAGGTGTGACTCTCAGAAGTACATGGTCACCCTGTTCGAATTCCAAAAGTCTGCGACGCTTGTCCGCATAACTCTTCTGACGATCCTGTGAAGTCTTCATTTTCTCCTTGATCTTCCTTACCTTAGCTGTAGTCTGTTGCACCATCTTTGGTCCAACAATCATATTTTCACCGTCCTTATACCAACACAAGGGCGTTTGACACTTGCGCCCATATAAAGCCTCATATGGTGCCATTCCAATACTCGCGTGGAAACTATTGTTGTAGTCGAACTCAATCGTAGTTTCATTCCCAACGCTTCGTGCAATGCTCCCCAAAAATGTAGACCTCTGTTAGCTGATCTACCTTATAGGTGGTCTTTACTGGCGAAAGTGTGCGGATTTAGTCAGTCGATCCACTATCACCCATATAGAATCATTCTTTCTCCTTGTCTTTGGCAATCCAGTTATAAAATCCATGGAAGTGCTGTCCCACTTCCACTCAGATATATCTAAAGGTTGCAACACCCCAGCAGGTCGCTGATGTTCCACCTTGTACGGAACATCCATCTAGTACCAAACCTAAACACTAAGTATGACACCGATACATTGAGTATAATGTATCATTACCTAATGATAGGGATTCCAATCCATACCAAGAATGATCATGGGTTATTGTAGAGGTAAACAATTCAAATTAATCGAGAAATCTCTATTATGGACAATTACTTGGCAATGTAAACATGCAATATTTTCAGTCAAAGTCTTACCAGGCATAAAAACAACCAAATCAAAAGGGTAGTGACGACGCAGATAACTTCCAACGATTCACACAATCCGTAGTAATGAAGGAATGGGTTGTCCCCGAATCAGAAAGTGTAGTTAGGGGGTTACCTGTAATCGCACAGTCATATTGAATCAGATTGCTAGATAAATTTCCAACTTCAGCGCCGACGCAATAAACATGTCCTCTAGTAGTAGGAAGAGTAATCCTAGCTACATTCACCATTGGTTCCACCTTCGGAGCCTTGCAATTCTTTGCAAAGTGCCCTGGTTTATGGCAATTGTAGCAAGTAGGACTGTTAAAGGTACAAGCATAAGCATAATGTCCCTCTTCTCCACATCGGAAACATCGTATACCTTGTCCCACTTGTCTCCCAAAGTCTTGGTTCCCTGGGTTATTCTGTCCCCCGTTGTTATCATGTGGTCGATTATAAGGTTTAACAACTTGTTTTCCCTTGTTCTGATACTTCACCCGACTAGGTCTTCCTAAGTTAAAATTGCCTCCTCGGCTAGCTCTTTTATTCTTCATATCCTCAACTTCTCTACATTTTTCCACAAGAACTTGGAAACGTTGAATTCCCAAGGGTAAGACAAAGTCTTTGAATCTCATACTTTAGTCCGTCTTGGAAACGATGACACAAGAATGGCTCGTCAATCTCTTCACGGAAAAATCTGAAATGCCTTGATAGTGATTCAAACTTAGCAGCATATTCGCCCACGGTCATGTTGCCCTGATGTAGTTTCAGGAAATCATCACCCAGTCTAGTCCTGGTACTCATCGGGAAGTATTTGTCTAAAAACTTCCCTTTGAAAGATTCCCAGTTCACCTCCTCGTGAGCTAATCTCATCAACAACCTTGTACTCCTCCACCAGTACTCAGCATCTCCTAGTAGCATAAAAGTGGCATAGTTGACCCTCACTCCCGCCTGACAGTTAATCATTTCGAAGATCTTCTCCACTTCTTGGATCCATTGATCCGCTTTCTTTGAATTCTCAGCCCCCTCAAACTTGGGAGGATTGTAACGATGAAAGTCTTTTAATCCTCTTGACTCTGCAGCACGGATCTCTCTTCCCCTCTTTTCGAGATCACGTTGAGTCTTGGCCGCAGTCTGTGCAGCAACAGAAGCAGCCATGTTATTCATAGCCTCCACCATTCGATCATCCCTATTGGCATTGGCTCTCGGAACGTCATTCCTCCTTGGCATCATGGTTTTCCTATAAAACCATCATCAAGTAGAGTCTTAACACTACTTCAATAATTCCAAGAATAACTTCCGACCACATCAGCACATAATAATTATTACGAACTTGACAACTCAAACCACCTAAACCGACACAAGATCAGACAACAACTCCTAACCTACAATCTAGAACTAGAGGTTCCACAGCCCCCAAAGAAAACCAAACCAAAGCTCTGATACCACAATGTCACACCCCGTTTTTCAAAGCGAGGGTGTATTTTTTTTCAAAAGAAATTAAAATAAAACAGAGAAAATAAATAAGGAAATACCTTTGGATACATATTTAAGTCGTTCTAATTTACAAGCAGCAGAAAAAGTTCACAAAATATGAATTCAAAATGTTTACATATCAAAGGTGGTACAGTCTTCCAGTTTACAAATAAAAACAACCCAAAAGAAAGACATCCGTTCCCTCTGTGTCAACCTAGCCTGATCATTTTACAAAACCACTAAACACCCTGTGTGATCTCCATGTGCCCCGTGAGATCCTCCTAACGTAGCTCCAGTCAAGCATTCCCATCTACATTCCCATCCACAGGGTATGAACCGGTAGGATAGTCCTGGCTATCATCTGAGGGCAAAGCCCAGATTTCCACAATAGTTGTAAAGGGTCACCAACCGAAATTAACAGTTAACACATATCATTTAAGTTTTTAAATGCCCAAAATACCTTTTCAACTTAGCATGCACCTTAAAAGGGTTTCCATATGCTAAAAATTCATAAACAAGGTTGAAAAATGAAGTTTTTAACAAAACAACAATGCTGTATTCGAATACAGCATCTTTGTATTCGAATACAAGGCTATTTCAGCATTCAGCAGCAAAACAACATGTCTGTATTCGACTACAACAGTCTGTATTCGACTACACAGCAAGTCAGTGGCAAAACAGCATGTCTGTATTCGAATACAACCTGCTGTATTCGAATACACATCAGACAGCAGCAGAAAAACAGCAAAATTCAGCATTTTTCAGCTTTTTAAAGGGTTCGAAATCAACCAACACTTACACACAAATCCAAACAACCACACTTATCAATTATAGCGCAATCACCACGACATCTTGAGTTTTGAAATAGTTTTGCAATCAATCACACTTACACACAACTCCAAAACAAAACACTTAGCGATTATAACACAATTACTACAACATCATGAGTTTCGAAATGGTATTACAATCGAACATGTTATCACCAAATTCAAAAACATAACACTTAACACTTATAACACCATTACTACGACATCATGAGTTTCGAAATAGTATTGCAATCAAACATGTTATCACCAAATTCCAAAACATAACACTTAACACTTATAACACAATACCCACACGGACAAAATGAACCAACAATTCACAATTTAACAGGGTGTAGTCTCTCACGGACAAACACCTGTGCAGTCTCTCACGGACAAACACAATTCACCAGGGCGTAGTCTCTCACGGACAAACCCCTGTGCAGTCTCTCACGGACAAACACAATTCACCAAGAAACGTAAGTCGTAAACGTACTGCCTATCACGGGCCCGTACCGTTTACCAAGGTGCCACCTATCACGGGTCTGCACAACTTACCAAAAATCGTAAACCATAAACGTACTACCTATCACGGGCCCATACCGTTTACCAAGAAACGTAAGTCGTAAAAGTACCACCTATTACGGGTCTGTACTGTTTACCGAGGTGCCACCTATCACGGGTCTGCACAACTTACAAAAAATCGTAAACCATAAACGTACTGCCTATCACGGGTCCGTACCGTTTACCAATGTGCCACCTATGACGGGTCTGCATGGTTTACTAAAACAAACATTAAGTAAACGAGACATTAAGAGATTCCTCATTCTTAATACTCATTTAACTTAAGCGTTTTTCAAAACAAACATTAAGTAACCAAGACATTAAGAGATTCCCCATTCTTAACGCCCAGTTAACTTAAATGATTTTCCAAAACAACATTAAGTAAATAAGTCATTAAGAGATTCCCCATTCTTAATACTAATTTAACTTAAACGATTTTCGAAACAAATATTAAGTAAACGAGACATTAAGAGATTCCCCATTCTTAATTCTCATTTAACTTAAAAGATTTTCCAAAATAAACATTAAGTAACCAAGTCATTAAGAGATTCCCCATTCTTAAAGCCCAATTAACTTAAACGATTTTTCAAAACAAATATTAATTAAACGAGACATTAAGATATTCCCCATTCTTAATTCTCATTTAACTTAAACGATTTTTCAAAACAAACATTAAGTAAACAAGACATTAAGAGATTCCCCATTCTTAATACTCGTTTAACTTAATGGTTTTCAAATTCCACACAAAATAAAATCAAACATAGTTTCACATTCACTCCATAATTCACACCAAATCATTTTTCCACACAAACCACACAAAACAAATCTCAAATTCTATAATTATCAAATATGAACACGCCGAATACGACGACACAAATCAACACAATCCATCACTCAAACACAACAAATTTCATTTACTCAAAATCATACATAAATGAGGTAAATTCATTTTCCATGAAACATTCATCAACATCACCAAAACCCCACATTAGAATTTCACCCATAAAGCATTAATTCGTTTTTCCCCAAATCAACGCTTCAACCCTAACAAATTCTTTTCCACACAACCACAAGTAAGTCCCTAAATGCAAACTAAAAGTTTGGAAGGAGACCTTACCTTTGCGTTAGCTCTAACGTGCGATTACGGCACCGTGATTAAATCCGGTAAATTTTCCGCTCGCAACGCCGCTTCCAAAATTAGCTCACTAGCACCGTAGTGTAGTGGTGAGCAACTTTCCCTTCTATCTCTTCGCGAAACGAAGCTTAGATCTAGAAGAAACGGGGAGATTTGTGTTTGACGGTTTTGAAATCCCTAAACCGTTTTTCCTCGTTTTCGAATCAAAGAGGAAGAGTGGAGTTGAGAAATCCTTGTCCTATCACCCACTAAGCCTTGGGTTTCTATTCTTGAGCAAAAGGAAGCAAAGAAAAGCGAAAATGGAAGAGGGAGGGAGATGGGTTCACGCGAGGCTGAAGGAGGAAGATGGAAAATGTGGTTTTTCTCTCCTTTCTCTTTCTTTCCTTTCTATTTCTCTTCTTTCTCTTTCCTTTCCTTCTTTTTCTCTCCAAACATATATATATATATATATATATATATATATATTTATATATATATATTATTTACTTTTAACAAATATCTTCAAAATATCTAGATATTTATTAAATTACCATTTCACCCATAACGCATTAATTGTTCGTAAAAGATTCGCCGTAGTTAATTTAATTTATTTATCGACGAGTAATTCTAATCGGGCATCACAATATCTTTTTGATTATATGAACTCCAAAATATTAATAACTTGGCTAAAAAGCCCCTGAGTTCAATACCAAAATCCACTAAAATACATAAAGTATAATTTAAAATTACGGGTCTTACAGCTTTCGTTCCTTAGTTTCTCAATGGAAGAGGACCTTTCTCGATCAACTATCTTTCTTGAATGAAGAAAGAAGTCAACTTTCTATACCAAATTATTTAAATAGCCGAATAAAGGAATTTTTTGCTTGGTAGCCACTCCCCTGAAAAACTACAAAGAAGACAATTCGCTACTTCCGAATCGCTGCATCCAGCTCTTCCAGTCTCCTCGATTGTCCCCCTTCGCCGTTGTGATCCCCTTAGTTAACTTTTTTATTGTATATTGAGTAGAGTGTCTGTCTGTGATTCGGGTTTGGATATTCTCCCGTCTTCCCTGCCGAGGAATCCCTCTCTCTTTACCTGCTACTGTGCTAAGGCTTCCCTTCTAACAAAAAATAGGCCAGACCATGTGCTCGAAAGCAAGTAAAGAATTAGCTCAAGTGAACAGAAAGAAGATAGAATAAAAAGAAGAAGAGGATATAGAAAAGGAAAGGTATCCCCCATTGAAGAAGCTGGTAGTTTTTCGGGTGGATTGCTTTTCATAGCTATCTTTCATACCCTTGCAATTCTACTTTTTGGAAAGAATGTGTTGGTATAGAATCTAGCAGCAATCCTTCTTGCTAGGCTAGTCTTAACTGAAGAAGTCATTTCTAGACTCTGCAGTTCAGCCCGTAACTCACTAACTACAGCTTCTATCTCCTCTAGGTCCCATTAGACTGATCCTTAGTCCTTCACCCTCGCAACCAGGCCTAAATTAAGGCTTTCCTTATGAGATGGGATGCTCACTAATTGACTGCTTCTCTCGAGATGCGAAGAATAGCTTAAATAAAGACTCTCTTTGGTCCTTTCGAAGTAGATATTCGTACGTCCATTGGGTTACTTGAGGGTAACACTGGTTTCGGCTTGACAACTTTGCTTCCTCCTATAGCAAAGTCTTACTCTTGGATCAGATCAACGGTTTTTTCGTAAAAGGGTCTTTCATATTCAAATTACAGATATTAAAAAATCTATCCAATTCATATTATTGTACCAAGCTTCCCTTCTTTATAAGTAAGAATAAGTAAGAAATAACTTTACTTGTTCAAGTCAGTCTAGCCAACTCCCCTCACTCTATCGAGTAAGTAATCCATTCCCTTCGAATCTAAGGCTCAATGATGGATTCAGGCACTTTTCAAAGGCGAAGACTGAAACTTATATCACCTGGCTCCGGGTGGACCATACTTCACCTTACGTCTAGTGGGCTTCTACATCTTGATTAACTGGGTAACTCGTGGGATGAAATAATAGTTCATTCTGGATAGCATGGTCTGGGCTGGTGATCTGGGATCTATTCTAAGTCTCCCTATGGGAGAAGATGATGAAAGGATAAAAAAAAGGATGTATTGACAAGTTGGAGTCGCTCTTATTGCCTTAGTGCATCTGTCTTTGCTCACTCCATGTGTGTGGGGTAGGCATCCTCCGCACATGCGGGTGGTACGACGTGGCTTACAGTAGACTAGACGATAGACTAGAGATCATTCGGAAAGGATCTCCCTCGAAAATGGGGGGTCAATCCTCCCGGTGAACTGACCGTACCCCAAACCGATCGCATGACTGATTGATGTGATGGTCTTCAGTCTACCCTCTCCCTTGTCAACTTTTAACGAATGCTTAGTTATTTATGGACTTATTCATTGTATATCTCTTTTTCTTTAGCTGAGGCGCGAGCTAGTTTGTCTATAGTTTACCCCAACAGGGTATCAACTAGTGATAATGGAAAGACTTGAGACTACTATTGCGCTAACGACTGGGCGAGCAAGGTCCTGAGTTAAGTCCATAAATAACCATATATAATCTAGGACTTCCCCTCGAAGAAAGGAAAGTTTTTCATGTAATTGATTAATCAACAAGATGAGATTTAAAAAAAAGGATTTGTCGTGGAAAGACTCCAGTCCTGAATGAGTAGGTTCCCCATTCCCTTTTCTTTTACGGATATGGAACCACTCTATGTATGATAAATTTTTTACATATAGAATCAAAGGCATTAACCAGAGAAGACTTTTGAGAAAGATAGCTAAAAAAGACTGGTTCTCGAGCTTCCTGAACCCACGCCGAATAGTTCGTTCAGAAAGCAAGGTCTCTAGATTGCATTTAAATGGCTTTCAAGGAAGCATGCAAAAGACCTCAAGCTCAAGTCTTCGTTCGCTTCAAAAAAATGTCCTTGGTAACGACATTCTACAGATTTGCTCTCCAGAATGCTCTTTTTGGTCAAGGTCTCATTGGTAGTTTCAGTCCAGCTCATAATGAAAGCATTCCTTTTTAATGTACTGAGTTGCGGCTCACCTGCTCTTAGCTAATTGGTTTATGCGGGGGACCTCTCATTAAGGCAACATGCCTAAGGACGAAGCCATATACTACCTCTACTCGATGCTCATACGCTATTCTTCCCCACTCACCCCCCCCCCCTTTGGTTTTCGTACTGTGTTATTTCAATTGAGTGAGGCTCATTCAAAGTCAAATCAAGGGGAGGGGTAAGATGAATACGTTGATTATCTGGGTCTGTCTAGTCTGGGTAAGGGCTCCTTTGTTGCCTTAAGTAGAGCTGACCACTACCAAAAGACTAAAGGCGGGTGATCCGCTGTCGCACACGGGTCAAATACAATTGATAAAATGTAGATATAGATAACTCAAATATTTTCACAAGGACTTCTGATATAATAATAATAACCGAATTGAAAATTGAAATTAAAAAGGGGTTTTTTTAGAATTTTTATTTAACAGATGAGCAAAACGATTAATCCACTTATTCGAGTTTCAGACCTATCACAGATTCTATCAACGAGTTTAATTTCTAATTTATAATTCTATTCTTATTTGACTATAGAGTTGATCAAACAAGCGTAATCAATCCTATGTGAATTTGGTTTCTTTGATTGGATTAAGCATCACAATCATCAAAATATTACAATTAATGATCAAGCGTCACAAAATTATAATTCAATTAAATTAGAAACCGAAACCAAATTCTATCAAATAAATTTAATCAATCCTATTGAAATTCAATTTAAGAAATCAAAATATCAATATAATCAAATAAACAAGAATAGAATCATGAATAGAAATTGACAGTGTAACCTGAATCTCAAGGTGTTGATGAAACTCTGAACTCGTTGATTAATCTTATAAAATTAGCCTTCCATGAAATTAAAATAACACTATTTATTTCTTGTAGCAATTTGAATCCTAATTTTTCCGTCCTTAGAAAAGAAACAAAACTGCCAATATATAGTACTTGATATTGGATTTTAGGGTTTAACAACAAGTGGCCCACTAATTAAAATTATTACAAAATTCATATTACGAAATTTGCAATTTCGGTCTAGTAAAGTTTGGAATTGGTCTTTCCTTCCAACACAAAAGTTGTAGCTCAAATGTTTATCTTTCCAACGACTGCTCATATGTGTCAATCCGATATCCAGAGCTCAAGTTATGACCTACACAGCGAGAAAGAGTCAAAATGTAAATAATAAAATTAAAATACAAATAATAAAATTATAATTCAAATTCGACCTAAAGTTTAGAAACAAGCTAAAAATATTTATCTAAGCTATAAAGAGCTTTTAAAATACCAAACTAAAAACCTAAAAACATGTGCTCAAATGCTATGATCAAATTCTCCCACACTTAAACTTTTGCACTCCGGGCAAAACAATGCATGTGATTCCAAATATTTTTATGAATGCAAGTGGTGAGAGAGAAAAATATTTCTAGCTTAAGGCAATTATGAATAGTTTTGTTATCACAACCAAGGAAAACAAGAGGACAAGTTAACTAAAATATGGATCATAAGTGATAGAGTCCTCCCGAGATATAAAATTTTCTCAAAGTGTTTACACTTAAAGTGTTTGGGCTACTATTTACACTCAAAACACATCATGAAAGCTAGCACTACCATAGGCTTGACAAGCCTCTATAATCTATATTTGGAACACATGCTGATAATGATCAAAAGGTCTTTATTTAGGTTATAATGTGGCCAAGGTAAGGGTTAGATAATCCTAAGGAGACTAGGGCTGAAAATCAAAGAGGATAAAGGAGTACTGATGAAGAGAGAAAAACAACATTAAGTAACTCAACAAAACATCATTAACTTTTATTTTCATACTCTCTTTGTTCATAACACAACCATTTTTCTTCATGTATATATATATATATAACTTTTTTTTCTTTCATTTTTTTTTTCTTTCTTTCTTTTTGTTTTTTGTTTTTTTTTTCATCACTCTCAAACAAGTTGAGCACCCCTAAATTTATGTAAGGAAAGACTCCTTTATCCCCCAAGATTGAGGCAATTCATTGTTTTTGACTTTTACGCTTGTAATGAGCTATATAACAAAAAAAAGGGTAATTAGGCTCAAAGGGGATTAAACAAATGGATAATTGTAGGGTAGGCTTATTTGGCTGGTAGCTTAATTAGAAACAAATGCCTAGATCATTTCAATATATGCATGCGGACAAGAGTTAAGTCAAATTCTGGCGTAACTAGCAATCATGAGTGAGATAACACACAAGAAGAAAAAAGGATGGAAAAATGTATTCCATTCATAATAAGGCTCAAAAATCTCACAAAGGTTAATGACTTATCACAAATGATACATAATTTAGCATTTTTATCCATTTATTTTACCAAGAATGCAAAAATACTATCTAATCATGCCAATCCAAACAAACTCTCAACATTTACAACCATAAAATCTAATGAAAAGCATGCAATGCAATGTCCATTATTTTATTTTATTTTTTGTTTTTATTTATTTATTATTATTTTTTTTTTTGGAATTATAATAATTAAAATCGTTAACAAATAGAATCCTAAATAATACCCCCACACTTAAATTACACATTGTCCTCAATGAAAGTAATAAGTATAAAATAAGAGTAAGAAAAGAGAGCTCCCTGTTTAAACTTCAGTGTAGGTGGGCTGTTCCAAGGAGAGTTCTTCTATGGTAGAATCTTCAAGCACAAGGTTCTCATGGAATAGCTTGAGGCGTTGCCCATTTACTTTGAACATTTTTTTGGCGTTTTCACTTTTTATTTCCACTGCACCATGAGGAAAAATGTTAGTGACAACAAAAGGGCCAATCCACTTCGATCGAAGTTTCCCAGCCATAATTTTCAAACGGGAGTTGAATAATAAAACTTTTTGGCCAATGGAAAATTTCTTCCTAGAAATCATCTTATCATGAAAGTACTTAGTTTTCTCCTTATAGATGCGAGAGTTCTCGTAAGCTTTGAGTCTAAGCTCTTCAAGTTGTTGTAATTGAAGCTTTCTCTCCAAACCTGCTTTCTCCATCTCAAGGTTACAACTCTTGACCGACCAATAAGCACGGTGCTCTATTTCTACTGGGAGGTGGCATGCCTTACCAAACACAAGTCAATAAGAGGACATTCCTATTGGTGTTTTGTAGGCTGTTCTATGAGCCCAAAGAGCTTCTTCAAGTCGGTGGCTCCAATCTTTCCTGTTTGGCTGCACCATCTTTTCTAAGATCTGTTCGATTTCCCTATTTGAGACTTCAGCTTGCCCATTAGTTTGGGGATGATAAGGTGTAGAAACTTTATGCACAACCCCATACATCCGAAGCAAAGCATCCATGGTGCGATTGCAAAAATGAGTGCCTTGATCACTTATGATGGCTCGGGGTATTCCAAACCTGCAAAAAATATTTGATCTGATAAAACCTGCAACAACTTTTGAATCATTATTCCTAGTGGGTATTGCTTCTACCCACTTCGAAACATAATTAACAGCTAGTAAAATATAGACATAACCAAAAGATACAGGGAAAGGGCCCAAAAAGTCAATGCCCCACACATCAAATACATCACATAAAAGCATAGGTTGTTGAGGCATCTCACTCCTACAAGTGATTGTTGTTCCTGCTATTTGGCATTGTTCACAAGTTTTTTAAGTCTCAAAAGCATCTTTAAACAAAGTGGGCCAAAAGAATCCCGAGCCTAAGACTTTTCTTGCTGTCCGTTGAGGACCAAAATGTCCTCCAGTTGGAGAGGGATGACAAAGTTGAAGAATGGATTGAGCCTCATGGTGGGAAACACATCTCTTAATCACCTGGTCACTACAGAATTTCCACAGATATGGATCATCCCACACATAGTATTTGGAATAATTTTTAAGTTTGTGTATTTGTGTTCGCGATGCATCTACAGGAAAGACTACAGCAACTAGATAGTTAACTAAATCAGCAAACCAAGGAGTTACCTCACACAACTGTAGCAGTTGCTCATCAGGGAAGTCGTCTTGAATGGGGATGGGGTCCTCATCCATTTCTATTCTGCTCAAATGATCTGCCACCAAATTTTCATCTCCACTCTTATCTTTAATCTCTAAATCAAATTCTTGGAGTAACAACATCCACCAGATCAATCTTGGTTTTGCTTCTAGTTTCTTCAACAAGAACTTCAAAGCTGCATGGTCAGTAAAAACAACTACCTTCGAACCTAACAAATATGATCTAAACTTATCAAGCGCAAAAACAATAGCTAAAAGTTCCTTTTCAATGGTAGTATAATTAGCCTGTGCAGAATCTAAAGTTCTGGAAGCATAATAAATAACATGGGCAGCCTTACCAACCCTTTGTGCAAGGACTGCTTCCACGACATAGTTAGATGCATCACACATAATTTCAAAAGGGAGGGTCCAATTGGGTGGCTGAATTATGGGAATAGAGGTTAGTGCTGCCTTTAAGAAATCAAACGCCTTCTTGAATTTGTCATCAAAGGTGAAACTGACATCTTTTTGCAGCAAATTCGACAGTGGAAGATATATCTTGCTGAAATCCTTGATAAATCGCCTGTAAAAACCTACATGGCCTAGAAAAGAACGAATCTCGCGGATGCAAGATGGATAAGAAAAATTAGAAATCAAATTAATTTTGGCAGGATCCACTTCAATCCCATTTTTAGAGATCACATGTCCCAAAACTATGCCCTGTTTAACCATAAAATAGCATTTTTCATAATTCAACACAAGGTTAGTTTCAATACATCTATGCAAAACTCTATCTAAATTGTTCATGCATGCATCAAATGAGGAACCATACACAGTAAAATCATCCATGAAAACTTCAATACAATTTTCTATCAAGTCAGAGAAAATACGGATCATGCAACGTTGGAAAGTGCCAGAAGCATTGCATAGGCCAAAGGGCATCCTCCTGTAGGCAAATGTACCAAAAGGACAAGTGAATGTAGTCTTTTCTTGGTCCTCTGGTGCAATATGGATATGAAAATAACCAGAAAACCATCAAGAAAACAATAATGTGACTTACCAGCCAAACACTTAAGCATCTGATCAATGAATGGTAAAGGAAAATGATCTTTTCTAGTTGCCTGGTTTAGTCTCCTGTAATCGATGCATACTCTCCAGCTGTTCTACACTCGTGTGGGGATAAGTTCATTATTTTCATTTTTAACCACTGCGAGTCCAGTTTTCTTTGGGACTACCTGCACTGGACTCACCCATTGACTATCAGAGATGGGGTATATAATGCCTGCTTGCAAGAGCTTGGTCACTTCTTTTTTTACAACATCCAAAATTAATGGGTTAAGTTGCCTTTGGGGCTGCCTGACTAATTTTACCCCGTCCTCCAGTAGTATCCTATGCATACACATGGATGGGCTAATACCAAGAATATCAGCCAAGGTCCATCCGATTGCCTTCCTGCGTTTTCTCAAAATCTGCAACAGCTTCTGTTCCTGTCCATCTTCAAGTTTGGCTGAAATAATCACAGGTAACTTTCCATTTCCTTCTAAATAAACATATTTCAAATTTCCAGGAAGTGGTTTAAGCTCTATAGTCGGTGGTTGTTCAATGGAAGGTACAACACCAGTGGTCGAAGCTAAGTCTGCAAAATCAATTATGTTAGTGGAAATATCAATATTAGTACAATGATCAACTTGCAAGGCCGCTTCGATCTCAGCACATACAGAGCACAATTGAGTATCTGTACAAAGTTCACAAGTATAAGTATCATCAAAACCAGACAATGAAGGAAAATCAGTGGCAAACATATTTGGGTAAGTGTCATCAACCCAATCAGCAAGCAATTCAATTTGAAAAATAGAATGCTCTTCCACGGGGTATTTCATAGCATCAAAGATGTTAAATTTTACAATGCTATCACCAAATTCCATGGATAGAGTTCCAGCATGCACATCAATTTTTGTTCTAGCAGTTTTCAAGAATGGTCTGCCTAAGATGATAGGCGCCCTGTTGGACTTATTCTCTCCCTCCATGTCCAGAATATAAAAATCTGCAGGAAATATCAATTCATTAACTCGAACAAGTACATCCTTCACAAGTCCAGCAGGACGAGTATTGCTCCTGTTCGCCAATTGAATGGTAACACATGTACTTTGTAAAGGTCCAAGAGCAAGAGAGATAAAAATAGATGTAGGCATAACATTAATGGAAGCTCCTAAATCTAACATGGCATTTTCAAATTGACTATTGCCTATGGTACATGGAATGGAAAAAGTTCCTGGATCTTTGCATTTCTGAGGCATGGGGTTAATGAGGGCTGAAACATTTCACCCCATGTTTACTCTTTCATTACCTTTTAACCTTCTCTTGTGTGTGCATATATCTTTTAGAAATTTTGCATATCTTGGAATCTGTTTAATTGCTTCAAGAAGGGGAATGTTCACTTCCACCTTCCTAAATGTATCCAAGATCTCATTGTCCCTATCTGCCTCGTTTATTTTCTTAGTCTTCACTGCCCTTTGAGGAAAAGGAAGTGGTCTATTTTGCTCAACATCAACAGTTTTAGATATTGAAGTATCCTCGACAACCTTGTTATTTTTTTCTACAGTTTCAGGTACCTTTGGTATTTCAACACCTTTCCCAGACCTCAATGTAATTGAACTGACATTGGGAGCATTTGGATTTACTACTGACTAGGCAGGCAATTGGTTTGACCCTTGAGTCTGTAATTGATTGATTGAAGTGGTTAGCTGACCAATCTTTGTTTCCAAATTTTGAATGGTGGAATATGTTCGTTGTTCAAATTGGAGATTCTGGACAACCATTTGTTTAACGAGGTCCTCTAATGAAGGTGCAGTGTTTAGCTGTTGAGGAATATTTTGTTGTTGTTGCCTAGGTTGTTGTTGTGCATATGAATTCCCCATCTCAAGTTGGGATGGTTTCTCCAACCAGGATTGTACCTGTTAGATAATAGATCATAGTTGGCTTGAGGATTGTATATATTTGCTGCATATGCTTGAGGAGCATCAACAATTATATCTTCTTGCAATGTAGGACATGAATCTGAAGAATGCTCTGGAGAAGTGGAAATACCACAGACAACTGCTTGAGTTTTACCTATTGTCAATTTTTTTACTAGAGATGTAAGCTCATCAAGTTTTCCTTCTAAATTCTTGTGGGAAGAAGCTTGAATTTCATTCACACCCTTTGTCAACACTGTTGAATTGCTTCTAGTCGTAAACTACTGAGAATTAATGGACATGTTCTCAATCAAAGCCCTTGCCGCTTCTGGAGTCTTATGGACAAGTGCTCCCGCACTAGCAGCATCCAAAATGCTTCTATCCATAGATAGAAAGCCTTCATAAAAGTATTGGATGAGCAATTGTTCATAAATTTGGTGATGAGGACAGCTTGACACTAATTTCTTGAATCTCTCCCAATACTCATGTAATGATTCCCTATCAATCTGCCTGATACCACATATTTCTTTTCTGATTGAAGCAGCTCTTGAGGCAGGGAAGAATTTTTCTAGAAACAATATCTTGAGATCATTCCAACTTGTAACAGAACCTGGTTGAAGGTAGTATAACCAATCCTTGGCAGCATCTTGGAGTGAAAATGAGAAGGCTCTTAGCTTAATATGGTCTTCTGTGACTCCTTGAGGCTTCATGGTAGAACACACAATATGGAATTCCTTCAAGTGTTTGTGGGGATCCTCACCTGCAAGACCGTTAAACTTTGGAAGCAAGTGTATTAAACCAGATTTAAGTTCAAATGGTACAGTAACTTCAGGATATGTGATACATAATACATTATAATTGACATTAGGTGCAGCAAGTTGTCTTATGGTTCTATTATTCGCATCAGCCATATTTTGCAACAAGTTATCAATTTTAGTATCTGACTCTAACTCGTTAACACTAGCAGCTCAATTAAGTCTACGACGTAAATGAAATGTCCTATCTATTTCAGGTTCAAGAGAATGAAGATTCACAGAACTAGCCCTAGTCATGCATCATCATAACAATGCAATACAAAATAACAATTCTGAAAATTCCAACAATGTCATGAATGCTAAAATTGAAGTGAAAAATAGAAAACCCTATCAACTAAAATCCAAAAGATATAAAAATACCACCACAAATTTCTAAAAATCAAATAAAGGCAACGCAATTTGATCCGCTGTCGCACACAGGTCAAATAAAATTGATAAAATGTAGATATAGGTAATAACTCAAATGTTTTCACAAGGACTTCTGATATAATAATAATAATCGAGTTGAAAATTAAAATTAAAAAGGGGTTTTTTAGAATTTTTTAATTAACAGATGAGCAAAACAATTAATCCACTTATTCGAGTTTCAGACCTATCACAGATTCTATCAACGAGTTTAATTTTTAATTTATAATTCTATTCTTATTTGACTATAGAATTGATCAAACAAGCGTAATCAATCCTATGTGAATTTGGTTTCTTTAATTGGATTAAGCATCACAATCATCAAAATATTACAATTAACGATCAAGCGTCACAAAATTATAATTCAATTAAATTAGAAACCGAAACCAAATTATATCAAATAAATTTAATCAATCCTATTGAAATTCAATTTAAGAAATCAAAATATCAATATAATCAAATAAACAAGAATAGAATCATGAATAGAAATTGACAGTGTAACCTGAATCTCAAGGTGTTGATGAAACTCTGAACTCGTTGATTAATCTTATAAAATTAGTCTTCCATGAAATTAAAATAACACTATTTATTTCTTGCAGCAATTTGAATCCTAATTTTTTCGTCCTTAGAAAAGAAACAAAACTGCCAATATATAGTACTTGGTATTGGACTTTAGGGTCTAGGGTTTAAGAACAAGTGGCCCACTAATTAAAATTATTACAAAATTCATATTACAAAATTTTCAATTTCGGCCCAGTAAAGATCGGAATTGGTCTTTCCTTCCAACACAAAAGTTGTAGCTCAAATGTTTATCTTTCCTTCCAACACAAAAGTTGTAGCTCAAATGTTTATCTTTCCAACGCTTGCTCATATGTGTCAATCCGATATCCAGAGCTCAAGTTATGACCTACACGACGAGAAAGATTCAAAATGTAAAGAATAAAATTAAAATACAAATAATAAAATTATAATTCAAATTCGACCTAAAGTTTAGAAACAAGCTAAAAATATTAATCTAAGCTATAAAGAGCTTTTAAAATACCAAACTAAAAACCTAAAAACATGTGCCCAAATGCTATGATCAGCGGGCTAGCACGTTTTAGGTGATGACGACGTCATAGTACTTCGATCTGGAGTGGCCCATTCTCGATAATAAGACTCCTCTAATCGGAGTCCTTGAGTTACCCATTTAGCTTCTGAACCCGAAACCTACCAACGATTCCACCTTTCCTCAAACGCTAGGAAAAACCTCTTTCGAATCACTCGATAACCCCTCTGCCAAAGAAAAGAATAGTAAGCCATAAAGAAAGGCATTTTATGAAAGTTTCATTCAGTGTCTCAAAAGGCGTGTAAAGGGCTTTCTTTCACGCATGAGTACTAAGTAAATTATGGACCACTTTGCCACGACGAACAAAACCAATGGCAGTAAAAGCAGATGTCTGGTCTCGGTTAAGCCCAACACAACATGGTTATATAGCTTTTATGGGATTAAAACCCATGATACAAGAAGGTTGTATATAGATCTAGCAAATAAGTGTATTAAGCCCACGCGGAAGGCTAGTTGGTAGAGCGATCAGTTTATTTGAATAAAGGTAGGTTTGAATCCTACTTCGGGTTCAAATTCGAATAGAAAGAAGGCCATCAACCTCTCATTCCGGCTATTCAACCTCTTCTGAATACATATTCTAAATACCCTAGACTCCCCTAACGAATAAGAGAACTAGTCAGTTATGATAGCTTTCCCTCGGTTCACTTTGGCTAAGGCAGTAGCTTCAGGCAAGTAGACTGACTGATATGAGATTGAGCGAGGAATTGAAAAAGCCAAGGCTAACTCTCTCTCCAGCGCTAGTTAATCATATCCCGTCCTTAGAGTGTAGTAGGGACACCTTTAAAGGAGAGTGACCCACCCCTTTAAGATGGGCCTCATCGCTTGCCGAATCACCTGTCGGCAAAGACGGGCTAACTCTACTCTAATAGATATAGGAAGTAGAACGTTCAGCGGGTGACCCTTGCCTGGCTTGATGGGAAATCGAATAGATTGATTGGTATTTTCCTGAATTCACTGCCGAAGGATAGGAGGGAGTCAGACAGCCTTAACGCCATTTTGGTGCTATCATCGTATATATAATAGAAGTGATCAATTTATCTAACTAAAAATGTATTTCATAATCATAAGATAAGTAAGAAAACTTCTGGTTCACTGTCTTTCTTTCATCCTGTCGGATCCCGATAGTGCGAAGTTGGTACATCTCAATGCAGAAAGAAATAAGATAAAATCGAACTCAGCGCATCAACCTGATATACCCAAGCAACCTACTAACTACAATGCTAAGAAAAAGAAGAAGCCCAGTTAAATCTACGTTGATATTTTATAACGAGTCTGACACAATAATGCATTCTAAACTCAAGAAATTCCCCTAAAAGATAGGGTATCAAAGAGAAAGTTAGTTTCAATCGAATGCTGAAATAAATGTTATCATAAAGGCTGTTATCACTAAAGCATTTAGTTTTAGTTGGCATCCAGTGAAGAAGATGATATCGATTCCTCAAGGCATCCCTACTCCGTGTTGCTAGTCACTCTTGGCCAACACCATCTAGTCGAGTTGAACCAGGCCTATTTTAAAATAGATATGACATATAAGATAATGGCATCTATTTTTGTTGATTCCTTAAGGGAAGATCAACTTCATTCCTTGCTTTAGAATGACGAAGAGAGAAGTGTGGATGCAACCTTCCCTCTATTCTTTCAGTTGTTCGTTTCTTCTTTATCTGGTATTGAGTTCATAGACCACAATCTAAACGTGATTCTGACACCTGACGAAGACCTTCGACGTGTTGCGGAAGCATAGTCGTAGTTAGTAGCCCGTTACAGAAAGCTACCCTCGCTCTATTCTTCTATGATACAGATACGGCTATTCTAGGAAGTCCGGATAAGCTAGCTCCTAAAAGAATCAATCCTTGTAATGCATAGTAGTACTAAAAGACTCTTTGTCAGTACGAAAAGCTAGTCTAATTCTTTTGAATAGCATTTTTTTCCCTATTACTTTATTTTTTTAGACTCCCTTCGCGGATCTCCCATCTTATCCAATCAACCAACTGTCCCAGGCCGGGAAATAGCGTTCCCAAAAGCTTTCGCCACCCCTAGCTCTTAGTTGTCTCCTTTTAGTTAGATGTCAATAAACTTGAATTCGACATCAATCGAGAAGAAAGTAGACTTGTTCGCTCACTCTTCTTGCCAAAGTGATTGATCTCTCTTTATTTTCAAACTGGTATTCCCGCCCCGACCTTGATTAGCTCACTCTTTTTTTTAGCTGGTATGTGTTTTCCTGTGAACATTATCTTTATAAAGAGAACAAGTGTGCACCAGAGCTGGAGCAATTCATGGAAAACATCCTTATCTGATTAAAGAACGGAGAGTCTCATCTCATGGGGCCTAACCCTGTGATGTAGAATCCTTTGCTCTTTCACGCATTGATCTTGATTCGGGTCTCAATTAATTTATTTCTCAGCCTTGCACCCGGTAATAACAGAACTTGAAGTCTTGCTCGTCTCTTTCATTGACTAGGAAAGGATTTTCTGTGATAGGAGGACACACTATCAAAGGCCTTGATTCAGCTCTCGCTTCTGTATCAACTACAGGCCTTCACACACACACACACACACACACACATATATATATATATACAATAAACATATTAATAACTCTAATAAAATATGTTTTCAGTACTAAATCCACAAAATAAAATAAAATTGGCTAAATGCTTCAGAAATTCAACATAAAATACCCTAAAATTGTACAATTTAGGATTTAAAATTAAGTGTCTTACATCAAGACTAATTAACATGTAAGAAATGTGATTTCGCAAATGTAGGGCCAAGAAAGTCACACAAATTACAAAGGAGGTGAGTTTTGAAATCATGAGGATAGTGTAATATAGTAAGAAGAAAATGCAATTAATCATAAATAAATTGTATCACTATACAAAAATTCTTCAAGGGAAAAATATCACATTATAAAGTCAAAAACACTTAAGGAATATCAATACATTTCACTATAACATCAAATCATCGAAGAGAAATTATTATAGCATACGATAAATATTAATCACAATAAAACAATCTCAAAAAATGCAATGTTATACATGAACTTAGACTCTAATTCACAATGTGGCACCATTCTAACTTTGAAGAATTTACTAGTACTAATCAAGTTTTCATAAAGAAACTTAGTTTCATATTAAATAAGTAAAATACAATTTACAACCCGTATTCCCGGTATCACCTATTAGAGCGGGGATTCTCCCAAACATGATCTTCAAATGTAACACTCAAATTTTTAACAGCGGGAGTGTATTATTTTTTTTTAAAAAAAAACAAATTCATAAAACAAAGAAATAAAGAATGAAATACTTTTGGAAAAAATATTTCAATCATAACACAATTCCAAAAGTCAACAATATTTACAAACAAGGGAAATAGTTTTTCAAACGAAAATTTAAAGTATTTAAACAACAAAATACACCAGGGCTATGAGGCCTATCAGACATAGCTCATACCCTGGGAGTATTCTCGGCAGACACCTCCATAAAAGCAATGCCCCAAGAATCTCTTCTTTCCCCACGTCACATCAACAAGTTGAAATTAGAAAGGAGTTTTCCGGATTTTTGTTTTAACACTAGAGCAAAACGATTAATCCATTTATTCGAGTTTCAAACGTATCACATATTCTTTCAATGAGTTTAATTTCTAATTCGTGATTATATTTTTATTTGAATATAGAATTGATCAAACAAGCGTAATCAATCATATGGCCATTTGGTTGCTTTGACAGGATTAAGCATCACAATCATCAAAATATTTCAATTAACGATCAAGCGTCATAAAATTATAATTCATTTAAATTAGAAACCGATATAATCAAATAAACAAATAAAAAATCTTAAAGCGAAATGGACAATGTAACTTGAATCTCAAGGTGTTGATGAAACTCTAAACTCGTTGATTAATCTTATAAAATTAGTCTTCCATGAAATTAAAACACGCGCATATATATATATATATATATATATATATATATATATATATATATAGAATCGTTGAACATTTTATACTTTAAAATATATACACTAAATAACTATTATTTTTAGAAAAATATAAGAAATATAAAAATATAATATTTGATATTTATATCACGCATTTAGTCTAATATATACAAGATTAAAATACATGAAAATTAATCATTTGTTATCCACACCCCTTCATTATTACATGAAGCATATTTTGTTAAGCAATAGTTACAACCTTTTATAAGGAATTCTCATAGCATCAGTGAATAGTAAAGAACATAGGAAATGCGGTGGTTGTGGAAATACTCTCATATAAGTCAGGAAATCTGGTGGTTGTGGAAATACTCTCGTATTGTCATTTGCTCCCAACTTTGCCATAAAGTCTGCACATTGATTACCTTCTCTGTATGTGTGTGCAAACGAAACAATCCAATCTCTAGACACAAGTGTTTTGATATCATGAACGATCTTAGCATATTTATGAGATTCAGAAGTCGTCTCTTGAATCAAAGATAATGCTTTGGTGCAATCCGATCTACAACTAACATCTTTACAACCAATGTCCCAAGCTAACGTTAACCCATTCAATATGGCCAAGAGCTCAACTTCTAGACTGTCCGCAAAACTAAGGTGTCCACTAAATCCTAACACCCATGAACCTTTGTGATCTCTAATTAAACCTCCATAGCCTGCTCTACCAGGATTTCCGTATGAACTTCCATCAACATTTAGTGCCACTTGATGCTCGGAAGGAGGAGGCCAAAGAACCAACTAAAATAATCATTAAAAGAAAAAATAAAATAGAATAAGAAAATGCATTGGAGGATATAAACATCTAATTAAGCTCTTGAGAGAAAATAAAAATATAAACAAAAGTATAAGAAAGCAAATCAGCCTCTAAATCAGAGCTTGCAACATTAATGTAAAATTTAAAACTATTTATCAAAAGAATTTATTCTATTCATGTAGAATGAGTAAAATTTTATTTATTCTTTTGTTAAATTGTTATTCTCAAATTATTATTTTCTAATTTTTATTTATTCTCAAATAAGTAGTTAATTTAGTTAAATTGTTATTCTTTTTCATTAATTTTGATAATTTCTCTTTAATTTCCTACATGATATAATGCAAAAAACTTTTGTGCTTCCAAGTGTAATTAGGTTGATCTAATTTATTTGTCGTAATTACTTCGTTTCATAAAAGAAGGATTCAAACATGATTATATTCGAAAAAATATGTTTTTGGTGAATAATTTTTAAAGTTGAGATGCAAACTTATGCATTGACATCTACGCTATAAAATTTGGGTTTGTTTCTAACTTAATATCTAAATAAATAAAAAATTCATGGGAAAATCAATTTTCCAAAATCATTTAGTGAAACTTTTTCCTAATTATTGAAGTTTTAGTTAAACTAAGTATTTAATCTAAATATTATTATTAAAAGTTCTCATTTTTCACAATAACAAATAATTCTTACATGATACACTACATAAATTAATAAAACATGTTCTTTATTTTTTATTAAACCTAAAATAACAAATCTTGTTAATACATTCCAACATAGATTCGTTATAGATATAAACGAAAACATAAAACTTAATTAGCTTGAAATTACGAATAGAGTAATTAAAAAAACATACCATATTTCCGGGTTGTAATAAGCAGCGATGTTGTTATAGTATGAATGTATGATGTCGTGATAATAAACAATCTTTTGATCAAAAAAGTTTGGTGATGAGAAATACTTGAATAAAATGGAAAAGAAAGTAAGAGAAAGAAACGAGATACAAATGATTTAAAACACTGAGATACGATTAAAAGAAAAAGATTTTTAGCCGTTTTTTAGCCGCCAGAAATCATCCGCCAAAAGTTTAGCCGTTTCCGTTTTTAAAAGAAAAACGTATCTTTAAAAAAAAGATATTTTTTTTATTAAAAAGACTTTTAGACTTAAAAGGCTTGTTTACTACATTCAATATGAACAATATTTTTCATTATTATTATTATTATTATTATTATTATTATTATTATTATTATATATTAGATTTTAAATTTTATGTTAAATTATATATTTGCTAATAATTTATAATCAAAGGGTGCTTGCTGTCTTTGTTCACATTGTAATTGATTGTGTTTTTGTTGTTGTTGTTGCAATATATGTGATTTGTATACCTTTTTTCATTCTCACTCTTTGTCTCTGTTATCATTTTTCGAACATCTCTTTATATTTGTATTCTATTTTTATCTCATCAACTACTACTATCATATTTTTTATTTTCTCTTTTCTCATTTAATTTTTCTCTTTGGCTTATCTTAAACGCATTTTTCATGAGATTAAAGTGTGAGATAAGTACTCACTCTATGTTTACTTTTAAAATGTGACACTCTAAACTCCAAGGAAAACGTGCAACGGATAAATAAAAACTCTTCTCAAGGAAAAAGAAACTTATGCAAGTTATTTACAAGATCAGATTTCTCAAAATACAATCGGAACACTTTAAACTTTTTTTCTTCCTATAAAATAGTGCAATCTCAATAAGTTTGATTTTCTCCATTGCCCATAAATCATCGATTTTCTTTAGTCGCACAACTACACCAAACCACAATATGTTCTTATCAAAATGTTGGTCTAATAATAACTTTAATAATTACATCCCAACATCCAGTTGGTGATCAAAGTTTCCTCCAATATTTTTGATAACATGTCAGAATTATACTACCTACAACACACAAACCTCCTTCAGGTTTAGTGCTTTATTTCAACAATCACGTCTCTAACAAAAATCCAACTTGAATCTCATTCATTGATTAAGACCTACATTTGTCTCATTCCCAACACCTCAAATTCACCCTTCACTAGACAATTTCTTACATGCTTCCCAATTCTGCACAAACTCGAAAATAATTTTATTACATCTACTGTCAGCATTCATTCTGATACTTCTCAATTTTGTCGCGTCCTTTATTTGCAGCTTGATGATTATTTTGTAATTACAACAGGTCAAACATATTGTATTCACTCCATCACTTTTCCATTTATACAAACCTTGAATTTCTACCTCGAACCTTGATACATCTTCATTATAGTGATTTCAATAAATCAAACCTTACTAGTTCCCACCAAACATTTTCCATTTCATGCTCAATTCTTCCCTACCAAACAAACATTTTACTTTGTTGATTGACGAACACAATAGCAACCCCCATGACATGCACTTAAGTAGGGCCTTTATATCGTTGACATACCCTTATAATAACAATGTCTGAATTATATGGGAGATAATTCCTTTCATGAATCTTTAATTGTCATAAGCTATATCTCTATGTGCTGCTCCAACAAGTTTCTTGGCACATTTTCCAAAATTTGGTTCACTCGCTGGATTCTTATTCCTTCTCAACGTTCACTGAGATACAAACTCAAAGAATCAGAACAATCGAACGTCCTAAAGAATTATTTCTCAAATGCTCCTAATAAGCATTTCCTAAGAAATAATTATCTATAAACTTCATCCGCATAACTTTGCAGTAAAATATCTCAAATACCCACATACCTTTCATCGTCCATCTAGTCACTGAAACACTCATTTTAAATCTTAGCACTTGACTTCTCAAGACCAACAACTAAATCATAAATCATTTGTTACATTTCTTGTTTTTAACTTTCTATCATTGAAAAAAATTCTAAAATTTGATCATGGAAATATCCAAATACTAATTACACCGTCTAATTTCATTCATTTCATCTTAAAATACAATACAAGGTCTTTTTCATTATTGACTCTAATGGTCTTAGTAATCTCACTAATGAAATCTTTTATAATAATAGCACAACATTTTTAGTAAATCTTCAAATACTTCCATCCTTAACATGAATTATTTATCACTTGCCTACCTAAACTCCCTCGATTATAAATGTTTTAGGCGTTAGTTGGTCCTTCATCCAACATTGTGGATTTTAAATCGTTAACTTAAAAATCAACCATCTTAGGGTCTCTAATAATCCCTCTAACTTATCAAAATATATCCACTCTCCTAGTAATTACCATCCTTTAATAAACACTCAAAGCTTACATTGCTACAATCTCTAAGTATTCTTGTACTCTATACTTCCAATGCCACTTAGTAGTAACATGCGGTACAATACATCAAGGCTTAACTCCTTGTGTTTATCTAGACATCACCCAAAATTCACATTTATTCATCTATAGTTTCATATAAAATCATTATCCATACTTACCATGTCCTAATCCACACAGAGATTTGTCACTTATTAAAGAAATATATATTCTCACTCCTATAATTTTCATGAGATTCATACTTAATAATCTAAGTCGCGAATCTAGTTTAACTTGAATACTCAACCATACCCCTGAATGTATCGACTATTCCTCAAACCGTACTTTATCTAACCACGGTAGAATTTACACCTAATGTTCAGTGCCCCTTAACTTCAATACAAGCCTCTTTCGTTGGCACCTAAGCATCAAATGTTATTCCAAATGGAATCCCTGTCTTCACAATAATTCCATGGTGTTCACACCTCTTTAACAGTTATCAAAATTCATCCAGTCTCATCCTGAAATCTACCAAGCAAACATCTAATACTCTTCTTAAAAATCTCTCCACTTAGATCCTTACATGAAATCGCCTATCTTTCTAACATTAATCCATCCATACCCATCATCTTCGAGTTACCACCAACAACATAGCCTCTATGTCCTTGGAACCACTTCATAAATCCCATGTCGTCATGATTTGCTTCAACCCTGCCTGACAATTTGTCTTTTCGAAGATCTTTTCCACTTCTTGAATCGACTGATTAGCATTTTCTGAGTTCTCATCACCCTTGAACTTTGGAGGATTGTAACGACGAAAATCTTTCAATCCTCTTGACTCAGTAGCACGAATCTCTCTTTCCCTCTTCTCCAGATCCCGTAGAATCTTTGCAGTTGTCTGTGCAACAACAAAAACATCCATATTAATTATAGCTTCAACCATTTGATCATCCTCATTGACGTTCACTCTTGCAACGTCGTTCTTTCTTGGAGGGATTGTTTCCTCAAAACCAACATTAAGAAGAAATCTCAACACCCTTGAGAAAAATTCTAAAAATAACTTTTGACTACATCAATACATAATACCTAGACCATACGTAACAGCTTAGACAACTTAACCCGACGCATGATCAGATAACAACTCCCAACCTACAAGTTGACCTACAATCTAAACCAAAGCTCTGATACCACAATGTTACACCCATATTTTTAACAGCGCGAGTGTATTTGTTAAAAAAATAATAAATTCATAAAACAAAGAAATAAAGAAAGATATACTTTTGGATAAAATATTTAACTCGTAACACAAAGCCAAATGTCAACAATATTTACAAACAGCGAAAATAGTTTTTGAAATAAAAATCCAAAGCATTTAAACAGCAAAATACATCGGGGCTATAAGACCTATTAGACATAGCTCATACCCATGCATGGGGTATTCTCGGCAGACACCTACATAAAAATATTGTCCCAAGAATCTCTACTTTTCCCACATGACATCAACAAGTGGTACACAGACCCATAAAAAAGAAATTCATCAAACAATTTAAGCATAAATACAATATTCCAAAATGAAATAAATACAACCACAAAAGAAAGACATCTAGTCCTTATACAACTACCTTATCTGATCATGCTACAAAAACTATACAACCCATGGGATCTCCATGCTCCCCGCAAGATCCTCCTGACACAGCTTCGGTCAGGTATGTCTAACTACATGTCCGTCTCTAGAGTACTAATTGGTAGGACAATCCTGGTTCTTATATGAAGGCAAACCCAAATTTCCACAAAAATTGTAAAGGGTCCCCAACCGAAATTAACAAATATCACTTAGCATTTAAATTTTAAATGCACAAAATAACCTTTCAACTTAGCATATTCCTTGAAAGGGTTTTCATATGCCAAACATGCATAATGAAAGTTGAAAAATAAAGTTTTTAACAAAACTTTACTGCCGTATTCGAATACAACACTCTCTTATTCAAATACAGTGCTAATTCATAAGTGTAAGACCCATAATTTTAAATTATACTTTATGTATTTTAGTGTATTTTGGTATTGAACTCGGAGGCTTTTTAGCCAAGTTATTAATATTTTGTGAGTTTAAATGCCCAAAAATATATTTTGATGCCCCGATTAAAATTATTCGTCGATAAATAAATTAAATTAAGTACGGTGAATCTTTTACGAAGAATTTTATTCTAGGGAGTTTTGTTAAAAATATCTCGAGTTGTTCAAAATAGTTTATGTCAATTGAGTTGCGACGAGAGTAGATATTTTTACCAAATGGTTTGAGAGGTTATGGGTGAAATGGTAATTTTATGAAATATCTATATATTTTTAGATATTTGTATTATATATATATATATATATATATATATATATATATATACAGAAAGAAAAGGAAAGGAAGGAAAAATAGGGAAATAGGAAGGAAGGAAAAAGAAAAAAAGGAAAACTGAAAGAAAATAGAGAACGGAGGAAAACTGAATTTTCTTCCTCCCTGCCTCGCGACCCTATCTTCTTGTTCCATCTTTTTCTTTCATTTTCTTGGCTTCCTTTTTCTTCAAGAAAAGGAACCAAGGCTTGGTGGGTGAGAAGACAAGGATTTCTCAGCTTCATTCTTCCTCCTTGATTCGAAAACAAAGAAAAACGGTGTTAGGGATTTTCAAACCATGAAACACAAACCTCCACTTTTCTTCTAGATCTAAGCTTCGTTTCAAGAAGAGATAGAAGGGAAAGTTGCTCACCTCCATGCTACGGTGCTAGTGAACCAACTTTGGAAGCGACGTGGTGAACGGAGATTTTATCGGAATTACTCACGGTACCGTAATTGATCATTGAAGCTAACGTTAAGGTAAGGGCTCCTTCCAAACTTTTAGTTTGCATTTAGGGACTTATTTGTGGTTGTGTGGAAAATAAATTTGTTAGGTTTGAAGTGTTGATTTGGGGAAAATGAATTTAATGCTTTTATGGGTGAAATTTTAGAGTTGGGTTTTGGTGATATTGATGAGTGTTTCGTGGAAAATGAATTTAACTCATTTATGTGTGGTTTTGAGGAAATGAAATTTGATGTGTTTGAGTGGTGGGTTGTGATAATTTTGTGTTTGTCGTGTTTGACGTGTTCATAATTAATATTATAAATTTTGAGATGTGTTTGTGTGGATTTTTATGGAAGAATGAATTTATGTGATTTGGTGTGAGTTGTGGATTGAATTTGAGAATATGTCTGAGTATGCTCTGTGTGGAATTTGAAAACCATTAGAGTTAAATGAGTATTAAAAATGGGGAATCTTTTAATATCTACGTTTACTTAATGTTTGTCGTGAAAATCATTAGAGTTAAACGAGTATTAAAAATTGGGAATCTTTTAATATCTACGTTTACTTAATGTTTTTCGTGAAAATCGTTAGAGTTAAACGAGTATTAAAAATGGGGAATCTTTTAATTTCTCTGTTTACTTAATGTTTGTAGTTAAAATTGTTAGAGTTAAATGAGTATTAAAAATGGAGAATCTTTCAATATCTGCATTTACTTAATTATTGTCGTCAAAATTGTTACAGTTAAACGAGTATTAAAAATAGGGAATCTTTTAATATCTCTGTTTACTTAATGATTGTAGTGAAAATCATTAGAGTTAAATTAGTATTAAGAATGGGGAATCTCTTAATATATGCATTTACTTAATGATTGTCGTCAAAATTGTTAGAGTTAAACGAGTATTAAAAATGGGGAATCTGTTAATATCTTTGTTTACTTAATGATTGTAGTGAAAATCATTAGAGTTAAATGAGTATTAAGAATGGGGAATCTCTTAATATCTGCATTTACTTAATGATTATCGTCAAAATTGTTAGAGTTAATTGAGTATTAAAAATGGGGAATCTTTTAATATCTCTGTTTACTTAATGATTGTAGTCAAAATCGTTAGAATTAAATGAGTATTAAGAATAAGGAATATCTTGATATCTACATTTACTTAATGATTTTCGTCAAAATTTTTAGAGTTAAATGGGTATTAAAAATGGGGAATCTTTTAATATATGCATTTACTTAATGATTGTCGTCAAAATTGTTAGAGTGAAACGAGTATTAAAAATGGGGAATCTTTTAATATCTATGTTTACTTAATGATTGTCGTGAAAATTGTTAGAGTTAAATGAGTATTAAAAATAGAGAATCTTTTAATATCTGCATTTACTCAACGATTGTCATGGATAGAGTCAGAGTATGCTCATGCATTTCATAGTACATGGTGACCGGATGGGCCATGGTGATAGTGGTGACCCGATTGGCCACGAGATGATTCCATGTGACTTGTTGGTTCATCTTATCCTTGCGGGGAGTGTCGTGTCGTGTAAGGTCTGCGATAGGTTGCACATTTTTGGTAAATCATGCTGACCCGTGATAGGTGGCACCTCGATAAATAGTACTTCGGCCTATGATAGGCGGTACATTTACAATTTACGTTTTTAGTAAATCGTGCTGACCCGTGATATGTAGCACCTCGGTAATTTAGTACTTTGGCCTGTGATAGGCGGTACAATTATGATTTACGGCCCTTCAAGGAGGGTTTTGGTTTGGAATTCTGAGTCCATGCATTTTGGCATATACGCATTGCATTAGGGTGTTTGGAACGCGAGTCGTGTTTGAATTAAGATTATGATTGAGTGTTTGAACTCAAGTTGTCATGGTGATTGTGCTATAATTGCTAAGTGTTAATGTTTTGGAATTATGTGTAAGTGTGATTGATTGCAAAACCATTTCAAAACTCAAGTTGTTGTGGTGATTGCGCTATAATTGCTAAGTGTGATTATTTGGATTTGTGTGTAAATGTTGATTGATTTCGAAACCCTTTAAAAAGCTGAATTTTGTTGTTTTTCTGCTGCTGTCTGATGTGTATTCGAATACAGAAGGTTGTATTCGAATACAGACATGTTGTTTTTGCCACTGACTTACTGTGTACGAATATAGAAGGTTGCATTCGAATACAAACATGTTGTTTTGCTACTGACTTGTTGTGTAGTCGAATACAAAAGACTGTATTCAAATACAGACATGTTGTTTTTGCTGCTGAATGCGGAAATTGCCTTGTATTCGAATACATAGATGCTGTATTCGAATACAACAGTGTTGTTTTGTTAAAAACATCATTTTTCAACTGTCGTATTCAAATACATTCATTTCATATTCGAATATAACTGTGAGCAATGCAGATTTTCAGTTTTGAAAACATTTCGAAATCATTCAACACTTATAACACAAAGTCAATCAATCACACTCATCAATTACGCCACAACCACAAACAACAACCGAGTATGTATACAATCATCATAGTATATCAAACATGACTCGCGTGTCAAGCACCCTAATGCAATGTGTATATGCCAAAATGCATGATTCCTGAATTCCTAACCAAATCCCTCCTCGAAGGGCGTAAATCATAATTTTACAGCCTCTCACAAACTAGTACTAATTACGAAGGTGCAATCTTTCACAGATCAGCATGATTTACTAGCATGCAGTCGCTCACAGACAAGCACGATTTTCTAAAGTGCAATCGCTCCTAGATTAGCATATTCTAGAGTGCAATCTCTCATAGATCAGCACGACGCGACAATCCCTGCAAGGATAAAATTAACCAACAATTCACATGGCATCATCCTGTGACCCATCACGGTCACCACTATCACCATGGCCCCATCGTGGTCACCATGTACTATGAAATGCATGAGCATACTCTAACTCTTTCACCACAATCATTAAGTAAATGCATATATTAAAAGATTCCCCTTTTTATTACTCATTTATCACTAATGATTTTTCAAATTCACCACAGAGCATACACAAACATATTTTAAAATTCAATCCACAATTCACACCAAATTTCATCAATTCGTTTTCAAAAAAATCCACACATAAATCAAATTAATTCAATCTCATCAAATCGCACATGAATTTCATCTAAGAAATTCATAATACTAATTATGAACACATCAATCACACCAAACATGAATCACCACAAACCATGTAACACCCCGATTTTTAACAGCGCGAGTGTATTTTTAAAAAAAAAAATCAAATTCATAAAAACAAAGAAATAAAGAAGGAAATACTTTTGGATAAATATTTCGTAACATAACAACAAATTCAATCAATATATACAAGCAGCGGAATAGTTTTTGAAATCAAAATTCAAAGTATTCAAATATCAAAATACACCGGGGCTGTGAGGCCTAACAGACATAGCTCATACCCCTAGGGTATTCTCGACAGACACCTGTACAAAAGCACTGCCCCAAGAATTTTAACTCCCCACATCACATCAAAAAGTGGTACATGGAACCCATCAAAATAAAATGTCAAGCTGATAATATTGGTATAGGTACAGTCTTCCAAATTAAAATAAACACAAACCAAAAAGAAAGACATCTAGTCCCTATATGTCAACCTAATCTGATCATTCTACCAAAAGCAAGGTTGTATTCGAATACAACATCTCTATATTCGAATACAAGCATCTCTGTATTTGTGTACAAGGTTGTTTCAGTAAAAACAACATGTTTGTATTCTAATACAACCTTCTGTAGTCAACTACACATAAGTTAGCAGCAAAAACAGCATGTCTGTATTCGATTACAACCTTTTGTATTCAACTACACATAAGTCGATAGCTAAAATAGGATGTTTGTATTCGAATACAACCTTCTGTATTCGAATACACATCAGAAAACAACAGAAAAATAACAAAATTCAGCTTTAAAAAGGGTTTCGAAATCAATCAACACTTACACACAAATCCAAACAATCACACTTAGCAATTATAGCACAATCACCATGACAACTTGAGTTTCGAAAAGGTTTTACAATCAATCACACTTACACACAAATCCAAAACATTCACACTTAGAAATTATGGCACAATCACCATGAGAACTTGCGTTTCGAAAAGGTTTTGCAATCAATCACACTTACACACAAATCCAAAACATCCACACTTAGCAATTATGGCACAAACACAACAACTACTTGAGTTTAAACACTCAATCACAATCTTCAATCAAACTTGACTCACGTGCCAAACACCCTAATGCAATGCGTATATACCAAAATGCATGGACTCGAAATTCCAATCAAAACCCTCCTCGAAGGGTCGTAAATCATAATTGTATCGCCTATCACAGGCCTTATACTAATTATCATGGTGCCACCCATCACAGGCCCGCACGATTTACTAAAGTGTCGCCTATTAAAGGCCTTACAGTATTTTATAGAGTGCAATCGCTCACATATCAGCACGTTCTAGAGTGCAATCTCTCCCATATCAGCACGACGCGATAATCCCCATAGGGATAAGATGAACCAACAAATCACATGGAATCATCTCGTGGCCCATCCGGTCACCACTATCACCATGGCCCATCCGGTCGCCATGTACAATGAAATGCATGAGCATACTCTGACTCTATCCACGACAATCATTAACTAAATGCAAATATTAAAAGATTCCCCATTTTAAATACTCACATATTTCTAACGATTTTGACATTCCACACAGAGCATACTCAAACATATTCTCAAATTCAATCCACAATTCACACCAAATCACATCAATTAATTTTTCCACAAAATCCATACAAACACATCTTAAAATATATAATCTTAGTTATGAGCACGTCAAACACGACAAACACAAATCATCACAACCCACCATTAAAACACATCAAATTTCATTTCCTCAAAACCACCCATAAATGAGTTAAATTCATTTTCCACAAAACACTCATCAATATCACCAAAACCCAACTCTAAAATTTCACCCATAAAAGCATTAAATCCATTTTCCCCAAATCAAAACTTCAACCCTGACAAAATTCTTTTCCACCCCACCATATATAAGTCCCTAAATGGAAACTAAAAGTTTGGAAGGAGCCTTTACCTTAACGATAGCTCTAATACGCAATTACGGTACTGTAATTAATTCTGGTAAATCTCCGCTCACGACGCCGATTCCAAAGTTAGTTCACTAGCACCGTAGTGTGGAGGTGAACAACTTTCCCTTCTATCATTTCTTAAAACGAAGCTTAGATCTAGAAGAAAAGTGAAGATTTCTATTTGTGGGTTTTGGTTTTTCGTGAACAGAGAGGAGAAGAAGAAGAATCGCGAGAAGGAGGAAAATGTTTTGTGTTTTCCTTAAGTTTTCCTTTTCCTTCCTTTCATTTCCTTTTTCCTTTCTTTTTCCCTCCAAAATATATATATATATATATTATAACTTAACAAATATCTAAAAATATCTAGATATTTATTAAAATTACCATTTCACCCATCACTTTCCAAACCACTTTTTGTTAAAAATATCAACTCTCGTCGCAACTCAATTGACAGATACAGTTTTTAGCGACCCGAGATATTTTTAACAAAACTACCCGAAATTAAATTCTTCTACAAAAGATTCACCGTACTTAATCTAATTTATTTATCGATGAATAATTTTAATCGGGCATCGAAAGATATTTTTGGGCATTAAACTTATAAAATATCAATAACTTGGCTAAAAAGCCTTAGAGTTCAATACCAAGATTTACTAAAATACATAAATTAGAATTTAAAACTATGGGTCTTACAAACCACACCTCAAACACGTCAAATTCAAATTCTGGAAAAATTCACCCGCAAAACACAATAAATTCATTTTCCACAAATGTACACCTCAAAAACATCAAATTCATTTACCATAAATTCACATATAAGGTCCTAAATGCAAACTACCATTGTTGTAGCTTTAACAACCGATTACGACATCACGATTAATTACGATAAAATTTTTGCTCGCGCTGTCGCTTCGAAAACTAGCTCACAAACACCGTAGCATGGCAAGGAGCAATGTTCCCTTTTGTCACTTCTCGAAAAGGAGCTTAGATCTAGAAGAAAAATGATGATGTGTTTTTGACGGTGTTTGAAAAAAACAAAGCTTGGTTTGAAAACAGAGAAGGAAGTACATGAAATTCGCGAGGTAGGAGAAATGTTTCTGTTTTTCTTTTCTTCCAACACTTTGTTTTTTCTTGAAGAAGAAGGAAGCAACAAAGAAGAAGAAAGATGGAGTAGGCGTGAAAAGGGAAAAATGTTTATGCATCTATGATTTCATTGAAGGATTTTAAAATCACATATTTTGTTTTGTCAAATTGTGTGAATTAATTACTATATTTTAGATCATTGATGATGGTTATTACAATATGACTTTAATAAGAGTGAAAATAAATTAAACCAGGGAGTAATATGATTATATATTTTATATTAGCATAATGTCTTCGAAAGATAAATTCATGACCAAATTAAACATTTTTTTTTACAATGACCAATTCTAAATCTAAATTACAAAAACAATAAAGATTATACCAAACTCATACAAAAATATTCACATTGTTTAATGGATTATATTTTGTTTTTGATTCTTTTTAAAAAACAAATCAAACTCAAACCACCTGACATGAGTCTAATGTCCATCACACGCAAGACTTAAATCACACTGTACTTTCTAAAAAAAATAAAAATAAACAAGATAAAAGAAATATTTAAATGACTATTTAATTAAAAAAGTTAGACAACAACTATAAAAAAAAAAGACTTTTAGACTTAAAAGGCTTGTTTACTACATTCAATATGAACAATATTTTTCATTATTATTATTATTATTACTATTATTATTATTAATATTAATATTATTATTATTATTATTATTATTATTATATATTAGATTTTAAATTTTATGTTAAATTATATATTTGCTAATAATTTATAATCAAAGGGTGCTTGCTGTCTTTGTTCACATTGTAATTGATTGTGTTTTTGTTGTTGTTGCAATATATGTGAAAAAGAAACTTATGCAGGTTATTTACAATATCACATTTCTAAAAATACAATCGGAACACTTTAAACTTTTTTCATCCTATAAAATAGTACAATCTCAATAAGTTTGATTTTCTCCATTGCCCATAAATCATCGATTTTCTTTAGTCGCACAACTACACCGAACCACACTATTCTTATCAAAATGTTGGTCTAATAGTAACTTTAATAATTACATCCCAACATCCGGTTGGTGATCAAAGTTTCCTCAAATATTTTCGACAACATGTCAGAACTATACCACCTACAACACACAAACCTCCTTCAGGTTTAGTGCTTTATTTCAACAATAACGTCTCTAACAAAAATCCAACTTGAATCTCATTCATTGATTAAGACCTACATTTGTCTCATTCCCAACACCTCCAATTCATGCTTCACTAGACAATTTCTTACATACTTCACAATTCTGCACAAACTCGAAAATAATTTTACTACATCTACTGCCAGCATTCATTCTGATACTTCTCAATTTTGTTGCGTCCTTTATTTGCAACTTGATAATTATCATTTAATTACAATAGGTCAAACATATTGTATTCAGTCCATCACTTTTCCATTTATACAAACCTTAAATTTCTACCTCGAACCTTGATACATCTTCATTATAGTGATTTCAATAAATCAAACCTTACTAGTTCCCACCAATCATTTTCCATTTCATGCTCAATTCTTCCCTACCAAACAAACATTTAACTCTGTTGAATGGCGAACACAATAGCAACCCCCCATGCACCTAAGTAGTGCCTTTATATCATTGACATACCCTTATAATAACAATGTCCGAATTATAGGAGAGATAATTCCTTTCATGAATATTTAATTGTCATAAGCTATATCTCTATGTGCTGCTCCAGCAAGTTTTCTTGGCACATTTTCCAAAATTTGGTTCACTTGCTGGATTCTTATTCCTTCTCAACCTTCACTGAGATACAAACTGAAAGAATCAGAACAATCGAACGTCCTAAAGAATTATTTCTCAAATGCTCCCAATAAGCATTTCCTAAGAAATAATTATCTATAAACTTCATCCGCATAACTTTGTAGTAAAATATCTCAAATACCCACATACCTTACATCGTCCATCTAGTCATTGAAACACTCATTTTAAATCTTAGCGCTTGACTTCCCAAGAACAACAACTAAACCATAAATCATTTGTTACATTTCTTGTTTTTAACTTTCTATCATTGAAAAAAATTCTAAAATTTGATCATGGAAATCTCCAAATACTAATAACACCGTCTAATTTCATTCATTTCATCTTAAAATACAATACAAGGTCTTATTCTTTATTGACTCTAATGGTCTCATTAATCTCACTAATGAAAACTTTTCTAATAATAGCACAACATTTTTAGTAAATCCTCAAACACTTCCATCCTTAACATGAATTATTTATCACTTGCCTACCTCAACTCCCTCGATTATAAATGTTTTAGGCGTTAGTTGGTCCTTCATCCAACATTGTGGATTTTAAATCGTTAACTTAAAAATCAACCATCTTAGGGTCCCAAATCAAATCTTTAATAATCCCTCTGACTTATCAAAATATGTCCACTCTCCTAGTAATTTCCATCCTTTAATAAACACTCAAAGCTTACAGTGCTACAATCTCTAAGTATTCTTGTACTCTATACTTCCAATGCCACTTAGTAGTAACATGCGGTTCAATACATCAAGTCTTAACTCCTTGTGTTTATCCAGACTTCACCCAAAATTCACACTTATTCATCTATAGTTTCATCTAAAATCACTATCCATACTTAAAAATCTCTCCACTTAGATCCTTACATGAAATCGCCTATCTGTATAACATTAATCCATCCATACCCATCATCTTCGAGTTACCACCAACAACATAGCCTCTATGTCCTTGGAACCACTTCATAAATCCCATGCCGTCATGATTCGCTTCAACCCTGCCTGAAAATTTGTCTTTTCGAAGATCTTTTCAAATTCTTGAATCCACTTATTAGCATTTTCTGAGTTCTCATCACCCTTGAACTTTGGAGGATTGTAACGACAAAAATCTTTCAATCCTCTTGACTCAGTAGCACGAATATCTCTTTCCCTCTTCTCTAGATCCCGTAGAATCTTTGCAGTTGTTTGTGCAACAACAAAAACATCTATATTATTTATAGCTTTAACCATTTGATCATCCTCATTGACGTTCACACTTGCAACGTCGTTCTTTCTTGGAGACATTGTTTCCTCAAAACCAACATTAAGAAGAAATCTCAACACCCTTGAGCAAAATTCTAAAAATAACTTTTGACTACATCAATACATAACAACTAGACCAGACCTAACAACTCAGACAACTTAACGCGACGCATGATCAGATAACAACTCCCAACCTACAGGTTGACCTACAATCTAAACCAAAGCTCTAATACCACAATGTAACACCCCAATTTTTAACAGCGCGAGTGTATTTGTTAAAAAAATAATAAATTCATAAAACAAAGAAATAAAGAAAGAAATACTTTTGGATAAAATATTTAAGTCGTAACACAAAGCCAAATGTCAACAATATTTACAAACAGCAAAAATAGTTTTTGAAACAAAAATCCAAAGTATTTACACAGCAAAATACAATGGGGCTATGAGACCTATTAGACATAGCTCATACACATGGGGTATTCTTGGCAGACACCTGCATAAAAACATTGTCCGAAGAATCTCTACTTTTCCCACGTGACATCAACAAGTGGTACACAGACCCATAAAAAAGAAAGTCATCAAACAGTTTAAGCATAGATACAATATTCCAAAATGAAATAAATACAACCACAAAAGAAAGACATCTAGTCCTTATACAACTACCTAATCCTTTGTCGTAACATAACGACAAAGTCAACAAATATTTACAAACAGTGGAATAGTTTTTGAAATCAAAGTCCAAAGTATTCAAACATCAAAATACACCGGGGCTATGAGGCGTATCAAACATAGCTCATACCCCTAGGGCATTCTCGGCAGACACCTGTACAAAAGCACTGCCGCAAGAATTTTAACTCCCCACATCACATCAAAAAGTGGTACATGGAACCCATCAAAATAAAATGTCAAGTTGATAATATTGGTATAGATACAGTCTTCCAAATTAAAATAAACACAACCCAAAAAGAAAGACATCTAGTCTCTATATGTCAACCTAATCTGATCATTCTACAAAAAACAAGGTTGTATTCGAATACAACATCTCTATATTTGAATACAAGCATCTCTGTATTCGTATACAATCTTCTGTATTAGAATACACATCAGAAAACAACAGAAAACAACAGAAAAAGAACAAAATTCTGCTTTAAAAAGGGTTTCGAAATCAATCAACACTTACACATAAATCCAAACAATCACACATAGCAATTATAGCACAATCACCATAACTTGAGTTTCGAAAAGGTTTTACAATTAATCACACTTGCACACAAATCCAAAACATTCACACTTAGCAATTATGGCACAATCACTATGAGAACTTGCGTTTCGAAAAGGTTTTTCAATCAATCACACTTACACAAAAATCCAAAACATCCACACTTAGCAATTATGGCACAAACACAACAACTACATGAGTTTAAACACTCAATCACAATCTTGAATCAAACATGACCCAGGTGCCAAGCACCCTAATGCAATGCGTATATAAAAAAATGCATGGACTCAAAATTCCAATCAAAAACCCTCCTCGAAGGGGCGTAAATCATAATTGTATCGCCTATCACATGCCTTATACTAATTATCAAGGTGCCACCCATCAGAAAACAACAGAAAAATAACAAAATTCAGCTTTAAAAAGGATTTCGAAATCAATCAACACTTACACACAAATCCAAACAATCACCATGACAACTTGAGTTACGAAAAGGTTTTACAATCAATCACACTTACACACAAATCCAAAACATTCACACTTAGCAATTATGGGACAATCACCATGAGAACTTGCATTTCGAAAAGGTTTTGCAATGAATCACACTTACACACAAATCCAAAATATCCACACTAAGCAATTATGGCACAAACACAACAACTAGTTGATTTTAAACACTCAATCACAATCTTGAATCAAACATGACTCACGTGCCAAGCACCCTAATGCAATGCGTATATACCAAAATGCATGGACTCGAAATTCCAATCAAAACCCTCATCGAAGGGGCGTAAATCATAATTGTATCGCCTATCACAGGCCTTATACTAATTATCATGGTGCTACCCATCACAGGCCCGCACGATTTACTAAAGTGTCGCCTATTACAGGCCTTACACTATTTTCTAGAGTGTAATCGCTCACATATCAGCACGTTCCAGAGTGCAATCTCTCCTATATCAGCACGACGCAAAAATCCCCATAAGGATAAGATGAACCAACAAATCACATGGAATCATCTCGTGGCCCATCCGGTCGCCATGTACAATGAAATTCATGAGCATACTTTGACTCTATCCACGACAATCATTAACTAAATTCTAATAATAAAAGATTCCCCATTTTTAATACTCATTTATTTCTAACGATTTTGACATTCCACACAGAGCATACTCAAACATATTCTCAAATTCAATCCACAATTCACACCAAATCACATCAATTCATTTTTCCACAAAATCCATACAAACACATCTTAAAATTTATAATCTTAATTATGAGCACGTCAAACACGACAAACAAAAATCATCACAACCCACCATTAAAACACATCAATTTTCATTTCCTCAAAACCACTCATATATGAGTTAAATTGATTTTCCACAAAACACTCATCAATATCACCAAAACCCAACTCTAAAATTTCACACATAAAAGCATTAAATCCATTTCCCCAAATCAAAACTTCAACCCTGACAAATTTCTTTTCCACCCCACCATATATAAGTCCCTAAATGCAAAGTAAAAGTTTGGAAGGAGCCTTTACCTTAAATCTCCGCTCAAGACGCCGCTTCCAAAGTTAGTTCACTAACACCGTAGTGTGGAGGTGAACAACTTTCTCTTCTATCACTTCTTGAAACGACATGTGAACAAAGAGAAGGAGGAAAATGTTTTGTGTTTTCCTTCAGTTTTCCTTTTCTTCCTTTTCCTTCCTTTCTTTTCTTTTTTCATTTCTTTTTCCCTCCAAACATATATATATATATATATAAATTATAACTTAACAAATATCTAAAAATATGTGAATGTTTATAAAAATTACCATTTCACCCATCACTTTCCAAACCACTTTTTGTTAAAAATATCAACTCTCGTCGCAACTCAATTGATAGATACAGTTTTTAGCGACCCGAGATATTTTTATCAGAACTGCCTGGAACTAAATTCTTCCACAAAAGATTCACCGTACTTAATCTAATTTATTTATCGATGAATAATTTTAATCGGGCATCAAAAAATATTTTTGGGTATTAAACTCATAAAATATCAATAACTTGGCTAAAAAGCCTCAAAGTTCAATACCAAGATACACTAAAATACATAAATTAGAATTTAAAACTATGGGTCTTACAAACCACACTTCAAACACGTCAAATTCAAATTCCGGAAAAATTCACCCATAAAAACATTAAATTCATTTTCCACAAATCTACACCTCAAACACATCATTGCTTATTTTTGGTTGTGTGGAAAAGAAATTTGTTAGGTTTGAAGTGTTGATTTGGGGAAAATGAATTTAATGCTTTTATGAGTGAAATTTTAGAGTTGTGTTTTGGTGATATTGATGAGTGTTTCGTGGAAAATGAATTTATGTGTGGTTTTGAGGAAATGAAATTTGATGTGTTTGAGTTGTGGGTTGTGATAATTTTGTGTTTGTCGTGTTTGACGTGATCATAATTAATATTATAAATTTTGAGATGTGTTTGTGTGGATTTTTATGGAAGAATGAATTGATGTGATATGGTGTGAATTGTGGATTGAATTTGAGAATATGTCTGAGTATGCTCTGTATGGAATTTGAAAATCATTTGAGTTAAACGAGTATTAAAAATGGGGAATCTTTTAATATCTACGTTTACTTAATGTTTGTCGTGAAAATCATTAGAGTTAAACGAGTATTAAAAATGGGGAATCTTTTAATATCCACGTTTACTTAATGTTTGTCGTGAAAATCGTTAGAGTTAAACGAGTATTAAAAATGGGGAATCTTTTAATATATTTGTTTACTTAATGTTTGTAATTAAAATTGTTAGAGTTAAATGAGTATTAAAAATGGGGAATCTTTTAATATCTGCATTTAATTAATAATTGTCGTCAAAATTGTTAGAGTTAAACGAGTATTAAAAATAGGGAATCTTTTAATATCTTTGTTTACTTAATGATTGTAGTGAAAATCGTTAGAGTTAAATTAGTATTAAGAATGGGGAATCTCTTAATATATGCATTTACTTAATAATTGTTGTCAAAATTGTTAGAGTTAAACGAGTATTAAAAATGAGGAATCTTTTAATATCTCTGTTTACTTAATGATTGTAATGAAAATCGTTAGAGTTAATTGAGTATTAAGAATGGGGAATCTCTTAATATATGCATTTACTTAATGATTGTCGTCAAAATTGTTAGAGTTAATTGAGTATTAAAAATGGGGAATCTTTTAATATCTCTATTTACTTAATGATTGTAGTCAAAATCGTTAGAGTTAAATGAGTATTAAGAATAAGGAATCTCTTGATATCTACATTTACTTAATGATTGTCGTCAAAATTTTTAGAGTTAAATGGGTATTAAAAATGGGGAATCTTTTAATATATGCATTTACTTAATGATTGTCGTCAAAATTGTTAGAGTTAAACGAGTATTAAAAATGGGGAATCTTTTAATATCTATGTTTACTTAATGATTGTCGTGAAAATTTTTAGAGTTAAATGAGTATTAAAAATAGAGAATCTTTTAATATCTGCATTTACTCAACGATTGTCATGGATAGAGTCAGAGTATGCTTATGCATTTCATAGTACATGGCGACCGGATGGGCCATGGTGATAGTGGTGACCGGATTGGCCACGACATGATTCCATGTGATTTGTTGGTTCATCTTATCCTTGCGGGGATTGTCGTGTTGTGTAAGGTCTGCGATAGACATTTTTGGTAAATCGTGCTGACCCGTGATAGGTGGCACCTCGATAAATAGTTCTTCGACCTATGATAGGCGGTACATTTACAATTTACGTTTTTAATAAATTGTGCTGACCCGTGATAGGTAGCACCTCAGTAATTTAGTACTTCGGCCTGTGATAGGTGGTACAATTATGATTTACGGCCTTTCGAGGAGGGTTTTGGTTTGGAATTCTGAGTCCATGCATTTTGGCATATACGCATTGCATTATGGTGTTTGGAACACGAGTCGTGTTTGAATTAAGATTATGATTGAGTGTTTGAACTCAAGTTGTCATGGTGATTGTGCTATAATTGCTAAGTGTTAATGTTTTGGAATTGTGTGTAAGTGTGATTGATTACAAAACCATTTCAAAACTCAAGTTGTTGTGGTGATTGCGCTATAATTGCGAAGTGTGATTATTTGGATTTGTGTGTAAATGTTGATTGATTTTGAAACCCTTTAAAAAGCTGAATTTTGCTGTTTTTCTGCTGTTGTCTGATGTGTATTCGAATACATAAGGTTGTATTCGAATACATACATGCTGTTTTTGCCATTGACTTACTGTGTAGTCGAATACAGAAGGTTGCATTCGAATACAGACATGTTGTTTTGCTACCGACTTGTTGTGTAGTCGAATACAAAAGGCTGTATTCAAATACAGACATGCTGTTTTTGCTTCTGAATGCTGAAACTGCCTTGTATTCGAATACATAGATGCTGTATTCGAATACAACAATGTTGTTTTGTTAAAAACTTCATTTTTCAACTTTGTTTATGCATGTTTGGCATATGGAAACCCTTTTAAGGTGCATGCTAAGTTGAAAGGTTATTTTGTGTATTTAAAAACTTAAATGTTATGTGTTAAATGTTAATTTCGGTTGGTGACCCTTTACAACTATGGTGGAAATCTGGGCTTTGCCCTCAGATGAGAACCAGGACCATCCTACCGGTTAGTACCTTGTGGATGGGAATGTAGTTGGATACACCTGACTGAAGTTGTGTTAGGAGGATCTTGCGGGGAGCGTGAAGATCACTCGGGATGTATAGTTTTTTGTAGAATGATCAGATTAGGTTGACGTATAGGGATTAGATGTCTTTCTTTTGGGATGTGTTTATTTTAATTTGGAAGACTGTACCTATATCAATATTGTCAGCTTGACATTTTATTATTGATGGGTTCCATGTACCACTTTTTGATGTGTAAATACTTTGGATTCATATTTCAAAAACTATTCCGCTGAGTGTAAATTATGTTGACTTATTTGTCGTTGTGTAACGACTTATATATTTATCCAAAAGTATTTCCTTATTTATTTATTTGTTATTATGAATTTGTTTTCAAAAAAAAAAAAAATACACTCGCGCTGTTAAAACTCGGGGTGTTACAATAAGCCAGTAGCAAAAATCATCCTGTCGTATTCGAATACAGTCCTGTTGTATTTGAATACATGTGCGAAATCATAAGTCCGTAGAAAACTCTGTGCTATCGTTTTCAAATACATTCATTTCGTATTCGAATATAACTATGATCAATGCAGATTTTCAGTTTTCAAAACATTTCGAAATCATTCAACACTTATAACACAAAGTCAATCAATCACACTCATCAATTATGCCACAACCACAAACAACAACCGAGTATGTATACAATCATCATAGTATATCAAACATGACTCGCGTGTCAAGCACCCTAATGCAATGTGTATATGCCAAAATGCATGATTCATGAATTCCTAACCAAAACCCTCCTCGAAGGGCGTAAATCATAATTTTACAGCCTCTCACAAACTAGTACTAATTACGAAGGTGCAATCTTTCACATATCAGCATGATTTACTAGCATGCAGTCGCTCACAGACAAGCACGATTTTCTAAAGTGAAATCCGCTCCTAGATTAGCATATTCTAGAGTGCAATCTCTCATAGATCAGCACGACGCGACAATCCCCGCAAGGATAAAATTAACCAACAATTCACATGGCATCATCCTGTGATCCATCACGGTCACCACTATCACCATGGCCCCATCATGGTCACCATGTACTATGAAATGCATGAGCATACTCTAACTCTTTCACCATAATCATTAAGTAAATGCATATATTAAAAGATTCCCCTTTTTATTACTCATTTATCACTAATGATTTTTCAAATTCACCATAGAGCATACTCAAACATATTTTAAAATTCAATCCACAATTCACACCAAATTTCATCAATTCATTTTCAAAAAAATCCACACATAAATCACATTAATTCAATCTCATCAAATCGAACATGAATTTCATCTAAGAAATTCATAATACTAATTATGAACACATCAATCACACCAAACATGAATCACCACAAACCATGTAACACCCCGATTTTTAACAGTGCGAGTGTATTTTTAAAAAAAAAATCAAATTCATAAAAACAAAGAAATAAAAAAAGAAATACTTTTGGATAAATATTTAAGTCGTAACATAACAACAAATTCAACAAATATTTACAAGCAGCTGAATAGTTTTTGAAATCAAAATCCAAAGTATTCAAACATCAAAATACACCGGGGCTGTGAGGCCTATCAAACATAGCTCATACCCCTAGGGTATTCTCATACAACCTTCTGTAGTCAACTACACATAAGTTAGCAGCAAAAACAACATGTCTGTATTCGATTACAGCCTTCTGTATTCAACTACACATAAGTCGGTAGCTAAAATAGGATGTTTGTATTCGAATACATCCTTCTGTATTCGAATACACATAAGAAAAAAACAGAAAAATAACAAAATTCAGCTTTAAAAAGGGTTTCGAAATCAATCTACACTTACACACAAATCCAAACAATCACACTTAGCAATTATAGCACAATCACCATGACAACTTGAGTTTGGAAAAGGTTTTACAATTAATCACACTTACACACAAATCCAAAACATTCACACTTAGCAATTATGGCACAATCACCATGAGAACTTGCGTTTCGAAAAGGTTTTGCAATCAATCACACTTACACACAAATCCAAAACATCCACACTTAGCAATTATGGCACAAACACAACAACTACTTGAGTTTAAACACTCAATCACAATCTTGAATCAAACATGACTCACGTGCCAAACACCCTAATGCAATGCGTATATACCAAAATGCATGGACTCGAAATTCTAATCAAAACCCTCCTCGAAGGGGCGTAAATCATAATTGTATTGCCTATCACAGGCCTTATACTAATTATCATGGTACCACCCATCACAGGCCCGCACGATTTACTAAAGTGTCGCCTATTAAAGGCCTTACAGTATTTTCTAGAGTGCAATCGCTCACATATCAGCCCATCTGGTCGCCATGTACAATGAAATGCATGAGCATACTCTGCTTCAATCCACGACAATCATTAACTAAATTCAAATATTAAAAGATTCCCCATTTTAAATACTCATATATTTCTAACGATTTTGACATTCCACACAGAGCATACTCAAACATATTCTCAAATTCAATCCACAATTCACACCAAATCACATCAATTAATTTTTCCACAAAATCCATACAAACACATCTTAAAATTTATAATCTTAATTATGAGCACGTCAAACACGACAAACACAAATCATCACAACCCACCATTAAAACACATCAAATTTCATTTCCTCAAAACCATCCATAAATGAGTTAAATTCATTTTCCACAAAACACTCATCAATATCACCAAAACCCAACTCTAAAATTTCACCCATAAAAGCATTAAATCCATTTTCCCTAAATCAAAACTTCAACCCTGACAAAATTCTTTTCCACCCCACCATATATAAGTCCCTAAATGCAAACTAAAATTTTGGAAGGAGCCTTTACCTTAACAATAGCTCTAATACGCGATTACGGTACTGTAATTATTTCTGGTAAATCTCGGCTCACGACATCGCTTCCAAAGTTAGTTCACTAGCACCGTAGTGTGGAGGTGAACAACTTTCCCTTCTATCACTTCTTAAAACGAAGCTTAGATCTAGAAGAAAAGTGAAGATTTCTATTTGTGGGTTTTGGTTTTTCGTGAACAGAGAGGAGAAGAAGAAGAATCGCGAGAAGGAGGAAAATGTTTTGTGTTTTCCTTAAGTTTTCGTTTTCCTTCCTTTCATTTCCTTTTTCCTTTCTTTTTCCCTCCAAACATGTATATATATATATATATATATATATATATATATATATATATATATATATATATATATATATATATATATAAATTATAACTTAACAAATATCTAAAAATATCTAGATATTTATTAAAATTACCATTTCACCCATCACTTTCTAAACCACTTTTTGTTAAAAATATCAACTCTCGTCGCAACTCAATTGACAGATACAGTTTTTAGCGACCCGAGATATTTTTAACAAAACTACCTGGAATTAAATTCTTCCACAAAAGATTCACTGTACTTAATCTAATTTATTTATCGATAAATAATTTTAATCGGGCATCAAAAGATATTTTTGGGCATTAAACTCATAAAATATCAACAACTTGGCTAAAAAGCCTTAGAGTTCAATACCAAGATTTACTAAAATACATAAATTAGAATTTAAAACTATGGGTCTTACAAACCACACCTCAAACACGTCAAATTCAAATTCTGGAAAAATTCACCCTCAAAAACATCAAATTAATTTTCCATAAATTCACATATAAGGTCCTAAATGCAAACTACCATTGTTGTAGCTTTAACAACCGATTACGACATCACGATTAATTACGATAAATTTTTTGCTCGCGTTGTCACTTCGAAAACTAGCTCACAAGCACCGTAGCATGGCAAGGAGCAATGTTCCCTTTTGTCACTTCTCGAAAAGGAGCTTAGATCTAGAAGAAAAATGATGATGTGTTTTTGACGATGTTTGAAAAAAACAAAGCTTGGTTTGAAAATAGAGAAGGAAGTACATGAAACTCACGAGGTAGGAGAAATGTTTCAGTTTTTCTTTTCTTCCAACACTTGGTTTTTTCTTGAAGAAGAAGAAAGCAACAAAGAAGAAGAAAGATGGAGTATGCGTGAAAAGGGAAAAATGTTTCTGCATCTATGATTTCATTGCCTTGCCTTCTCATATATATATATATATATATATATATATATATATATATTATAATTAAACCAATCAAACATATATCAAAATACCCTTACACACATCACTTCAATAACATTTCAAACTATTTTGATAAAAATATCTACTCTTGTTACAACTCAATTGACAGATAATTTTTTTCATAATATAATTAAATTATTCATTGACGAATAATTTTAAATCGAATCTCAAAGCATATATATATATATATATATATATATATATATATATATATATATATATATATATATATATATATATATATAT
>JBBPBR010000005.1:29296161-29308220 GCA_037974775.1 Cicer pinnatifidum | reverse complement strand
ATATATATATATATATATATATATAGCAACTATAGATTTAGACCGTAGTTGGATGTACGATAGGAATTTTCCCGGAAGAAAGGGTCTTAAACAACGTTTTGCTAACAAGGTCGAAGAGTTTCTCAATTTTGCAAGAGTGCAAAAAATTGTCCAAGATGAAGGGGGAATGAGATGTCCATGTTGTTTATGTCGATGTAGACGGTTTAAAAGTGAAGATGAAATAAGAGTGCATTTGTATGCAGACGGATTTATGCCTAACTACTGGATTTAGACTAATCATGGAGAAGAGTCTTCGGTCGCGCCTAATACTAGTACATATTTGGAGAATTATAACATAGGTCCTTCAAGTAGTACTAACATGTTAGGTATAGATTATTATAACTATCAACACTTTGAGGCGATGAATGATATGATCTCGGATGTTGTTGGGGTTAATTTGTCATTCAATGAAGATCAATATGATGATACCGATGGACTTCCCAATGAAGAAGCTTAGAGATTTTATGGTCTTTTGAAAGAGACAAATAAACCATTGTTTGAAGGTTCTTCAAACTCAAAGTTATTAATGTGTTTTAGATTGTTAGGTCTAAAGTCTCAATTTCATGTTCCTGATTTAGCTTTGGATTTGATGACTAAAATGATGCTAGACGCAACACCTGTGAGAGATGGTTTGATGCAAAGTTATTATGATGCGAAACGGTTAGTGTCAAAGTTAGGATTAGGTGTCAAGAGGATTGATTGTTGTGTTAAAGGCTGCATGTTGTATTATGACAATGAATTTGGTATGAATGATGCAAACTTAGTTGAATGCAAGTTTTGTCAAGAACCAAGGTATCACCAAAGGAATAACTCAAGGGTAAGTAGGGGAAAATCAATTCCAAGGAAAGCAATGTTTTACCTCCCTATTGTATCAAGATTGCAAAGATTGTTTGCATCAATACAAACTGCAGGAAAGATGACGTGGCATTATGAGAATAGAAGAAATTCAGGCGAGTTGCGACATCCTTCTGATGGTCAGGCATGGAAACACTTTGATCAAATACATCCTGATTTTGCGTCAGATCCACGCAATGTAAGACTTGGATTATCCTCAGATGGATTTACGCCTTACATACAAGCATCGTCTACTCCTTATTCTTGTTGGCCGGTTATTGTTACTCCTTACAATCTTCCTCCTGATATGTGCATGTCTAAACCATATATGTTCTTAGCTGCTGTGATACCAGGTCCTTCTAATCCTACAACTGGTATTGATATTTATTTACAACCTTTGATTGACGATTTGAAGAGGTTGTGGAATGGTGTCTTGACATATGATATTGCTCGGAGAGAAAATTTTATGATGAGAGCGGCATTGATGTGGACCATTAATGATTTCCCCGCTTATGGGATGTTGTCAGGATGGGGCACCCATGGTGAAAATGTTTGGACTGCTTTGTGGAGTAAGTGGAACACAGATGCTTACAAACAGAATAGAGAAAAAGCAAAGATTAATAGAGCATCTGAGAGGGGTACTAGTACTCATAAGGGAGGTTCCATGTCTGCTGGAGAAATTAAATATTATATGGTAATTAATTATTTATTTATAATATATATATATATATATATCTATTAATTTTTATTCAATTAATCATCACATTTCACCATAAACTTGACATTATTTTAATATATATTTTAGGAAAAGCAACTTGGAAGGGAGGTCACTCAGGCTGAGATACATCGCTATCTTCATGTTAATCCTCAAACAAATGAGTATACTGATTCGTTATCAAAAACGATTCAGGTAATTATTATATATTGATTATTATATATTTACACCTTTAAATTATTATATATTACTTATTAACTAATTTAATTTTTAATTTTTTGATTTTTAATATAGGAACAACTTGAAAATGTCATGAAAGAATGGGATGATCATCAAGCTACTCTTCCTCCTGCTATGCGAGCTACTCCAGATCAGTGGAAACAATATGAGACCGCAAGTTTTATGAACATCAGGCCTCAGTACTTGCACCAACAACCAATTTTCCAGCAGCAACAAAGTTACTCCCAATACTCCCAGCAACATCAACCGCCTCCAACTTTCCAACAACAACAGCAACAGGATCCTTCGAACTCTGCCTTCCAGCAACAACAGCCGCCAATGTTTCAGCAACAACAATATTTTCATAATTATCAGTATGCTCCATCATCTTCACATCCTCAACCAGATCATCAAACTGCATACCGACCGACTATGCCAACAGCTGGGTTGATCAGACCAGATTTAAATCAACCTCATTCAGCTAGGGCTCCTCCTTCGACTACTGGTGGTGCCATTGAAGATGAAATTCAATTTCAAAGCATGATGTCTCCTCCAACACAAATGCATAATACTTTTGAAGGACTTCTTTCGTCGGGTATGAATGCAGGAAATAATGATGGTGGGAGTGGAGCTGATCAGACAAATTATTATGAGGATTGATGTGATCATTTGAAGAATTTCATAATTTATTTTTGGGTTGTATGACATATTTAATGTGTGTTTAATTAATTTCCACTTTGTAAGACATTATTTGTTAATTTTGGGTTTGTAAGACATTAATTGATAATTTTGGAATGCATGTTTTATTTGATTTTATCATGATTGCTATAGCTAGCTTTAATTATTATTATTATTATGTTTTTATATATAATATTTATTTTAATTTTCATATTTAATTTTAATTTTATTTAAATTTTAATTTAATTTTAATTTTAATTATAATTTATTTATAATTTACATTAATTTAAATTAATGTTTAATTTTAATTATTAATTTAAATATTTAAATATTTAAATATTTTATTAATAATAATTTAAATATATTTTTATTAATTTAAATATTTTATAATTAATATTTTATTATTTAAATAATTTAATTATTAATCTTTATTTTTAATTTAAATATTTTATTTTAAATTTTTAATTATATTAACATTAGTTTATTATATATATATATATATATATATATATATATATTAAATTTAATTTATTATTACATTATATTTCAAATTTAATTTAATTATAATTTAAATTTTAATATTAATTTATAAATATATTAATTATTTTAATTATAATTATAATTATAATTATATTAATTTATTATATATAATATTAATTATATTAATTATATTAAATACATAATATATTAAATATATTAATTAGATTAATTATAATTATTGAAATAAAAATTAATTTTTATTTTACGTTGGCATTTGTGGCAGCCAAAAGCCCTCACAAATGCCAGTCAGCAAGATTTTGTGGCGGCCAAAAGCCCTCACAAATGCCCAGTCAGCCTGTCTTTTGTGGCGGCCTATGCCCTCACAAATGCAGACTTTTGTGGCTGCAAAAGCCCCCACAAAATCCTCTCCTTTGTGGCTGCAAAAGCCCTCACAAAATTTTGTGACCAGCTAATTTGTGGTTGCCTTTGGCCCTCACAAAAGCCACCTTTGTGGCTGTTTTTTGCCCTTTGTGAGGGCTTTTGGCCCTCACAAAATCAACTAATTCTTGTATTGTAAATGAATATTAAGAATGGGGAATCTCTTAATATCTGCATTTACTTAATGATTGTCGTCAAAATTGTTAGAGTTAATTGAGTATTAAAAATGGGGAATCTTTTAATATCTCTGTTTACTTAATGATTGTAGTCAAAATCGTTAGAATTAAATGAGTATTAAGAATAAGGAATATCTTGATATCTACATTTACTTAATGATTGTCGTCAAAATTTTTAGAGTTAAATGGGTATTAAAAATGGGGAATCTTTTAATATATGCATTTACTTAATGATTGTCGTCAAAATTGTTAGAGTTAAACGAGTATTAAAAATGGGGAATCTTTTAATATCTATGTTTACTTAATGATTGTCGTGAAAATTGTTAGAGTTAAATGAGTATTAAAAATAGAGAATCTTTTAATATCTGCATTTACTCAACGATTGTCATGGATAAAGTCAGAGTATGCTCATGCATTTCATAGTACATGGTGACCGAATGGGCCATGATGATAGTGGTGACCCGATTGGCCACGAGATGATTCCATGTGATTTGTTGGTTCATCTTATCCTTGCGGGGATTGTCGTGTCGTGTAAGGTCTGCGATAGGTTGCACATTTTTGGTAAATCGTGCTGACCCGTGATAGGTGGCACCTCGATAAATAGTACTTGGGCCTATGATAGGCAGTACATTTACAATTTACGTTTTTAGTAAATCGTGCTGACCCGTGATAGGTAGCACCTTGGTAATTTAGTACTTCGGCCTGTGATAGACGGTACAATTATGATTTACGGCCCTTCAAGGAGGGTTTTGGTTTGGAATTCTGAGTCCATGCATTTTGGCATATACGCATTGCATTAGGGTGTTTGGAACGCGAGTCGTGTTTGAATTAAGATTATGATTGATTGTTTGAACTCAAGTTGTCATGGTGATTGTGCTATAATTGCTAAGTGTTAATGTTTTGGAATTGTGTGTAAGTGTGATTGATTGCAAAACCATTTCAAAACTCAAGTTGTTGTGGTGATTGCGCTATAATTGCTAAGTGTGATTCTTTGGATTTGTGTGTAAATGTTGATTGATTTCGAAACACCTTTAAAAAATTGAATTTTGCTGTTTTTCTGCTGCTGTCTGATGTGTATTCGAATACAGAAGGTTGTATTCGAATACAGACATGCTGTTTTTGCCACTGACTTACTGTGTAGTCGAATATAGAAGGTTGCATTCGAATACAGACATGTTGTTTTGCTACTGACTTGTTGTATAGTCGAATACAAAAGGCTGTATTCAAATACAGACATGTTGTTTTGGCTGCTGAATGCTGAAACTGCCTTGTATTCGAATACATAGATGTTGTATTCGAATACAACAGTGTTGTTTTGTTAAAAACTTCATTTTTCAACTTTGTTTATGCATGTTTGGCATATGGAAACCCTTTTAAGGTGCATGCTAAGTTGAAAGGTTATTTTGTGCATTTAAAAACTTAAATGTTATGTGTTAAATGTTAATTTCGGTTGGTGACCCTTTACAACTATGGTGGAAATCTGGGCTTTGCCCTCAGATGAGAACCAGGACCATCCTACCGGTTAGTACCTTGTGGATGGGAATGTAGTTGGATACACCTAACTGAAGTTGTGTTAGGAGGATCTTGCGGGGAGCGTGAAGATCACTCGGGATGTATAGTTTTTTGTAGAATGATCAGATTAGGTTGACGTATAGGGATTAGTTGTCTTTCTTTTGGGATGTGTTTATTTTAATTTGGAAGACTGTACCTATATCAATGTTGTCAGCTTGACATTTTATTATTGATGGGTTCCATGTACCACTTTTTGATGTGTAAATACTTTGGATTCATATTTCAAAAACTATTCCGCTGAGTGTAAATTATGTTGACTTATTTCTCGTTGTGTAACGACTTATATATTTATCCAAAATTATTTCCTTATATATTTATTTGTTATTATGAATTTGTTTTCAAAAAAAAAATACACTCGCGCTGTTAAAACTCGGGGTGTTACAATAAGGCAGTAGCAAAAATCATACTGTCGTATTCGAATACAGTCCTGTTGTATTTGAATACATGTGCGAAATCATAAGTCCATAGCAAACTCTGTGCTATCGTATTCAAATACATTCATTTCATATTCGAATATAACTGTGAGCAATGCAGATTTTCAGTTTTGAAAACATTTCGAAATCATTCAACACTTATAACACAAAGTCAATCAATCACACTCATCAATTACGCCACAACCACAAACAACAACCGAGTATGTATACAATCATCATAGTATATCAAACAAGACTCGCGTGTCAAGCACCCTAATGCAATGTGTGTATGCCAAAATGCATGATTCCTGAATTCCTAACCAAATCCCTCCTCGAAGGGCGTAAATCATAATTTTACAGCCTCTCACAAACTAGTACTAATTACGAAGGTGCAATCTTTCACAGATCAGCATGATTTACTAGCATGCAGTCGCTCACAGACAAGCACGATTTTCTAAAGTGCAATCGCTCCTAGATTAGCATATTCTAGAGTGCAATCTCTCAAAGATCAGCACGATTCGACAATCCCCGCAAGGATAAAATTAACCAACAATTCACATGGCATCATCCTGTGACCCATCACGGTCACCACTATCACCATGGCCCCATCGTGGTCACCATGTACTATGAAATGCATGAGCATACTCTAACTCTTTCACCACAATCATTAAGTAAATGCATATATTAAAAGATTCCCCTTTTTATTACTCATTTATCACTAATGATTTTTCAAATTCACCATAGAGCATACTCAAACATATTTTAAAATTCAATCCACAATTCACACCAAATTTCATCAATTCATTTTCAAAAAAATCCACACATTAATTCAATCTCATCAAATCGCACATGAATTTCATCTACGAAATTCATAATACTAATTATGAACACATCAATCACACCAAACATGAATCACCACAAACCATGTAACACCCCTGATTTTTAACAGCGCGAGTGTATTTTTTAAAAAATATCAAATTCATAAAAACAAAGAAATAAAGAAGGAAATACTTTTGGATAAATATTTAAGTCGTAACATAACAACAAATTCAACAAATATTTACAAGCAGCGGAATAGTTTTTGAAATCAAAATCCAAAGTATTCAAACATCAAAATACATCGGGGCTGTGAGGCCTATCAGACATAGCTCATACCCCTAGGGTATTCTCGGCAGGCACCTGTACAAAAGCACTGCCCCAAGAATTTTAACTCCCCACATCACATCAAAAAGTGGTACATGGAACCCATCAAAATAAAATGTCAAGCTGATAATATTGGCATAGGTACAGTCTTCCAAATTAAAATAAACACAACCCAAAAAGAAAGACATCTAAAACATCCACACTTAACAATTATGACCCAGGTGCCAAGCACCCTAATGCAATGCGTATATAAAAAAATGCATGGACTCAGAATTCCAATCAAAAACCCTCCTCGAAGGGGCGTAAATCATAATTGTATCGCCTATCACATGCCTTATACTAATTATCAAGGTGCCACCCATCAGAAAACAACAGAAAAATAACAAAATTCAGCTTTAAAAAGGATTTCGAAATCAATCAACACTTACACACAAATCCAAACAATCACCATGACAACTTGAGTTACGAAAAGGTTTTACAATCAATCACACTTACACACAAATCCAAAACATTCACACTTAGCAATTATGGGACAATCACCATGAGAACTTGCGTTTCGAAAAGGTTTTGCAATGAATCACACTTACACACAAATCCAAAATATCCACACTAAGCAATTATGGCACAAACACAACAACTAGTTGATTTTAAACACTCAATCACAATCTTGAATCAAACATGACTCACGTGCCAAACACCCTAATGCAATACGTATATACCAAAATGCATGGACTCGAAATTCCAATCAAAACCCTCCTCGAAGGGGCGTAAATCATAATTGTATCGCCTATCACAGGCCTTATACTAATTATCATGGTGGCACCCATCATAGGCCCGCACGATTTACTAAAGTGTCGCCGATTAAAGGCCTTACAGTATTTTCTAGAGTGCAATCGCTCACATATCAGCACGTTCTAGAGTGTAATCTCTCCCATATCAACACGACGCGATAATCCCCATAGGGATAAGATGAACCAACAAATCACATGGAATCATCTTGTGGCCCATCCGGTCACCACTATCACCATGGCCCATCCGGTCGCCATGTACAATGAAATGCATGAGCATACTCTGACTCTATCCACGACAATCATTAACTAAATGCAAATATTAAAAGATTCCCCAGTTAAAAGATTCTGGTAAATCTCCGCTCACGACGCCGCTTCCAAAGTTAGTTCACTGGCACCGTAGTGTGGAGGTGAACAACTTTCCTTTCTATCACTTCTTAAAACGAAGCTTAGATCTAAAAGAAAAGTGAAGATTTCTATTTGAGGGTTTTGGTTTTTCGTGAACAGAGAGGAGAAGAAGAAGAATCGCGAGAAGGAGGAAAATGTTTTGTGTTTTCCTTAAGTTTTCCTTTTCCTTCCTATCATTTCCTTTTTCCTTTCTTTTTCCCTCCAAACATACATGAAAATTATAACTTAACAAATATCTAAAAATATCTAGATATTTATTAAAATTACCATTTCAACCATCACTTTCCAAACCACTTTTTGTTAAAAATATCAACTCTCGTCGCAACTCAATTGACAGATACAGTTTTTAGCGACCTGAGATATTTTTAACAAAACTACCCGGAATTAAATTCTTCCACAAAAGATTCACTGTACTTAATCTAATTTATTTATCGATAAATAATTTTAATTGGGCATCAAAAGATATTTTTGGGCATTAAACTCATAAAATATCAATAACTTGGCTAAAAAGCCTTAGAGTTCAATACCAAGATTTACTAAAATACATAAATTAGAATTTAAAACTATGGGTCTTACAAACCACACCCTCACAAGCACCGTAGCATGGCAAGGAGCAATGTTCCCTTTTGTCACTTCTCGAAAAGGAGCTTAGATCTAGAAGAAAAATGATGATGTGTTTTTGACGATGTTTGAAAAAAACAAAGCTTGGTTTGAAAACAGAGAATGAATTACATGAAACTCGCGAGGTAGGAGAAATGTTTCAGTTTTTCTTTTCTTCCAACACTTGGTTTTTTCTTGAAGAACAAGAAAGCAACAAAGAAGAAGAAAGATGGAGTATGCGTGAAAAGGGAAAAATGTTTCTGCATCTAAGATTTCATTGCCTTGCCTTCTCATATATATATATATATATATATATATATATATATATATATTATAATTAAACCAATCAAACATATATCAAAATACCCTTACACACATCACTTCAATCACATTTCAAACTATTTTGATAAAAATATCTACTCTCGTTGCAACTCTATTGACAGATAATTTTTTTCATAATATAATTAAATTATTCATTGACGAATAATTTTAAATCGAATCTCAAAGCATATATATATATATATATATATATATACACACACATTAAACATATTAATAACTATAATAAAATATGTTTTCGGTACTAAATCCATAAAATAAAATAAAATTGGCTAAATGCCTCCGAAATTCAACATAAAATACCCTAAAATTGTACAATTTAGGATTTAAAATTAAGGGTCTTACATCAAGACTCATTAACATGTAACAAATGTGATTTCGCAAATGTAAGGCCAAGAAAGTCACACAAATTATGAAGGAGGTGAGTTTTGAAATCATGAGGATAGTGTAATATAAGTAAGAAGAACATGTAATTAATCATAAATAAACTGTATCACTATACAAACATTCTTAAAGGGAAAAATATCACATTATAAAGTCAAAAACACTTAAGGAATATCAATACATTTTACTATAACATCAAATCATCAGAGAGAAATTATTATCGCATACGATAAATATTAATCACTATTAAACAATCTCAAAAAATGCAATGTTATACATGAACTTAGACTCTACTTCACAATGTGGCACCATTCTAACTTTGAAGAATTTACTAGTACTAATCAAGTTTTCATAAAGAAACTTCGTTTCATATTAAATAAGTAAAATAGTCAACAATATTTACAAACAAGGGAAATAGTTTTTCAAACGAAAATTTAAAGTATTTAAACAACAAAATACACCAGGGTTATGAGGCCTATCAGACATAGCTCATACCCTGGGGGTATTCTCGGCAGACACCTCCATAAAAGCATTGCCCCAAGAATCTCTTCTTTCCCCACGTCACATCAACAAGTTGAAATTAGAAAGGAGTTTTCCGGATTTTTGTTTTAACACCAGAGCAAAACGATTAATCCATTTATTCGAGTTTCAAACGTATCACATATTCTTTCAATGAGTTTAATTTCTAATTCGTGATTATATTTTTATTTGAATATAGAATTGATCAAACAAGCGTAATCAATCATATGGCCATTTGGTTGCTTTGACAGGATTAAGCATCACAATCATCAAAATATTTCAATTAACGATCAAGCGTCATAAAATTATAATTCATTTAAATTAGAAACCGATATAATCAAATAAACAAATATAAAATCTTAAAGCGAAATGGACAGTGTAACTTGAATCTCAAGGTGTTGATGAAACTCTAAACTCGTTGATTAATCTTATAAAATTAGTCTTCCATGAAATTAAAACACGCGCATATATATATATATATATATATATATATATATATATAGAATCGTTGAACATGTTATACTTTAAAATATATACACTAAATAACTATTATTTTTAGAAAAATATAAGAAATATAAAAATATAATATTTGATATTTATATCACGCATTTAGTCTAATATAGACAAGATTAAAATACATGAAAATTAATCATTTGTTATCCACACCCCTTCATTATTACATGAAGCATATTTTTCTAAGCAATAGTTACAACCTTTTATAAGGAATTCTCATAGCATCAGTGAATAGTAAAGAAGATAGGAAATCCGGTGGTTGTGGAAATACTCTCATATAAGTCAGGAAATCTGGTGGTTGTGGAAATACTCTCGTATTGTCATTTGCTCCCAACTTTGCCATAAAGTCTGCACATTGATTACCTTCTCTGTATGTGTGTGCAAACGAAACAATCCAATCTCTAGACACAAGTGTTTTGATATCATGAACGATCTTAGCATATTTATGAGATTCAGAAGTCGTCTCTTGAATCAAAGATAATGCTTTGGTGCAATCCGATCTACAACTAACATCTTTACAACCAATGTCCCAAGCTAACGTTAACCCATTCAATATGGCCAAGAGCTCAACTTCTAGACTGTCCGCAAAACTAAGGTGTCCACTAAATCCTAACACCCATGAACCTTTGTGATCTCTAATTAAACCTCCATAGCCTGCTCTACCAGGATTTCCGTATGAACTTCCATCAACATTTAGGGCCACTTGATGCTCGGAAGGAGGAGGCCAAAGAACCAACTAAAATAATCATTAAAAGGAAAAATAAAATAGAATAAGAAAATGCATTGGAGGATATAAACATCTAATTAAGCTCCTGAGAGAAAATAAAAATATAAACATAAGTATAAGAAAGCAAATCAGCCTCTAAATCAGACCATGCAACATTAATGTAAAATTTAATACTATTTATCAAAAGAATTTATTCTATTCATGTAGAATGAGTTAAATTAAATAACTAAATTTACGAGAAAAATTTGGCATGTGACAAAATAAGTAGATAATATAATTCATATAATATGCATCGTTCTCAAATTATTATTTTCTAATTTTTATTTATTCTTTTGTTAAATTGTTATTCTTTTTCATTAAATTTGATAATTTCTCTTTAATTTCCTAAATGATATAATGTAAAACTTTTGTGCTTCCAAGTGTAATTACTTCGTTTCATAAAAGAAGGATTCAAACATGATTATATTCAAAAACTTTTGTTTTTGATGAATAATTTTTAAAGTTGAGATGCAAACTTATGTATTGACATCTACGCTATAAAATCAATTGGGTTTGTTTCTATCTTAATATCTAAATAAATAAAAAATTCATGGGAAAATCAATTTTCCAAAATCATTTAGTGAAACTTTTTCCTAATTATTGAACTTTTAGTTAAACTAAGTATTTAATCTAAATATTATTATTAAAAGTTCTCATTTTTCACAATAACAAATAATTCTTACATGATACACTACATAAATTAATAAAACATGTTCTTTATTTTTTATTAAACCTAAAATAACAAATCTTGTTAATACATTCCAACATAGATTCGTTATAGATATAAACGAAAACATAAAACTTAATTAGCTTGAAATTACGAATAGAGTAATTAAAAAAACATACCATATTTCCGGGTTGTAATAAGCAGCGATGTTGTTATAGTATGAATGTATGATGTCGTGATAATAAACAATCTTTTGATCAAAAAAGTTTGGTGATGAGAAATACTTGAATAAAATGGAAAAGAAAGTAAGAGAAAGAAACGAGATACAAATGATTTAAAACACTGAGATACGATTAAAAGAAAAAGAT
>JBBPBR010000005.1:29179941-29288580 GCA_037974775.1 Cicer pinnatifidum | reverse complement strand
TAATTTAAAAATTTATTCCGTGTAAATTTTATTATTGTATTGATAATAATATATTATATTGTGTGCAAATGCATGCTCCCCTAATTGACATATAAATATGTCAAAATTTATATTAATGATTTTTGAAAAATAAAGCAATTAATATATAAAATATATATATATATAGCAACTATAGATTTAGACCGTAGTTGGATGTACGATAGGAATTTTCCCGGAAGAAAGGGTCTTAAACAACGTTTTGCTAACAAGGTCGAAGAGTTTCTCAATTTTGCAAGAGTGCAAAAAATTGTCCAAGATGAAGGGGGAATGAGATGTCCATGTTGTTTATGTCGATGTAGACGGTTTAAAAGTGAAGATGAAATAAGAGTGCATTTGTATGCAGACGGATTTATGCCTAACTAATGGATTTATACTAATCATGGAGAAGAGTTTTCGGTCACGCCTAATACTAGTACATATTTGGAGAATTATAACATAGGTCCTTCACGTAGTACTAACATGTTAGGTATAGATTATTATAACTATCAACACTTTGAGGCGATGAATGATATGATCTCGGATGCTGTTGGGGTTAATTTGTCATTCAATGAAGATCAATATGATGATACCGATGGACTTCCTAATGAAGAAGCTTAGAGATTTTATGGTCTTTTGAAAGAGACAAATAAACCATTGTTTGAAGGTTCTTCAAACTCAAAGTTATTAATGTGTTTTAGACTGTTAGGTCTAAAGTCTCAATTTCATGTTCCTGATTTAGCTTTGGATTTGATGACTAAAATGATGCTAGATGCAACACCTGTGAGAGATGGTTTGCCGCAAAGTTATTATGATGTGAAACGGTTAGTGTCAAAGTTAGGATTAGGTGTCAAGAGGATTGATTGTTGTGTTAAAGGTTGCATGTTGTATTATGACAATGAATTTGGTATGAATGATGCAAACTTAGTTGAATGCAAGTTTTGTCAAGAACCAAGGTATCACCAAAGGAATAACTCAAGGGTAAGTAGGGGAAAATCAATTCCAAGGAAAGCAATGTTTTACCTCCCTATTGTATCAAGATTGCAAAGATTGTTTGCATCAATACAAACTGCAGGAAAGATGACGTGGCATTATGAGAATAGAAGAAATTCAGGCGAGTTGCGACATCCTTCTGATGGTCAGGCATGGAAACACTTTGATCAAATACATCCTGATTTTGCGTCAGATCCACGCAATGTAAGACTTGGATTATCCTCAGATGGATTTACGCCTTACATACAAGCATCGTCTACTCCTTATTCTTGTTGGTCGGTTATTGTTACTCCTTACAATCTTCCTCCTGATATGTGCATGTCTAAACCATATATGTTCTTAGCTGCTGTGATACCAGGTCCTTCTAATCCTACAACTGGTATTGATATTTATTTACAACCTTTGATTGACGATTTGAAGAGGTTGTGGAATGGTGTCTTGACATATGATATTGCTCGGAGAGAAAATTTTATGATGAGAGCGGCATTGATGTGGACCATTAATGATTTCCCCGCTTATGGGATGTTGTCAGGATGGGGCACCCATGGTGAAAATGTTTGGACTGCTTTGTGGAGTAAGTGGAACACAGATGCTTACAAACAGAAGAGAGAAAAAGCAAAGATTAATAGAGCATCTGAGAGGGGTACTAGTACTCATAAGGGAGGTTCCATGTCTGCTGGAGAAATTAAATATTATATGGTAATTAATTATTTATTTATAATATATATATATATATATATATATATATATATATATATATTAATTTTTATTCAATTAATCATCACATTTCACCATAAACTTGACATTATTTTAATATATATTTTAGGAAAAGCAACTTGGAAGGGAGGTCACTCAGGCTGAGATACATCGCTATCTTCATGTTAATCCTCAAACAAATGAGTATACTGATTCATTATCAAAAACGATTCAGGTAATTATTATATATTGATTATTATATATTTACACCTTTAAATTATTATATATTACTTATTAACTAATTTAATTTTTAATTTTTTGATTTTTAATATAGGAACAACTTGAAAATGTCATGAAAGAATGGGATGATCATCAAGCTACTCTTCCTCCTGCTATGCGAGCTACTCCACATCAGCGGAAACAATATGAGACCGCAAGTTTTATGAACATCAGTGGTGGCAAGTACAAAGGGCGTGTGCTGGGAGCCGGTACTTTATCATCAACCTTTGTGAAAGGTCCAACCGGCTATATTCAGACTGAGACGTCTTCTTCTTATGCTAGTACGGATCGATCTCATCGTCCGGCGCCGATAGATAATCTTGATCAGTTAAATGAGCAATGGGCAAGTGAGCAAGAAGAAAGGACACAACAGCTGATACAAGCCGCAATTGATAAATTGAATGAGGAATGGAAACAGAGGTTTCAAGAGCAGCAACAACAGTTTCAGCAGCAACAACAATTTCAACAACAACAATTTTCATTTCCTCCTGTCTTTCATCAGCAGTTCCCGCCTCGGCCTCAGTACTTGCACCAACAACCAATTTTCCAGCAGCAACAAAGTTACTCCCAATACTCCCAGCAACATCAACCGCCTCCAACTTTCCAACAACAACAGCAACAGGATCCTTCGAACTCTGCCTTCCAGCAACAACAGCCGCCAATGTTTCAGCAACAACAATATTTTCATAATTATCAGTATGCTCCATCATCTTCACATCCTCAACCAGATCATCAAACTGCATACCGACCGACTATGCCAACAGCTGGGTTGATCAGACCAGATTTAAATCAACCTCATTCAGCTAGGGCTCCTCCTTCGACTACTGGTGGTGCCATTGAAGATGAAATTCAATTTCAAAGCATGATGTCTCCTCCAACACAAATGCATAATACTTTTGAAGGACTTCTTTCGTCGGGTATGAATGCAGGAAATAATGATGGTGGGAGTGGAGCTGATCAGACAAATTATTATGAGGATTGATGTGATCATTTGAAGAATTTCATAATTTATTTTTGGGTTGTATGACATATTTAATGTGTGTTTAATTAATTTCCACTTTGTAAGACATTATTTGTTAATTTTGGGTTTGTAAGACATTAATTGATAATTTTGGAATGCATGTTTTATTTGATTTTATCATGATTGCTATAGCTAGCTTTAATTATTATTAATATTATGTTTTTATATATAATATTTATTTTAATTTTAATATTTAATTTTAATTTTATTTAAATTTTAATTTAATTTTAATTTTAATTATAATTTATTTATAATTTATTTATAATTTACATTAATTTAAATTAATGTTTAATTTTAATTATTAATTTAAATATTTAAATATTTTATTATTAATAATTTAAATATATTTTTATTAATTTAAATATTTTATAATTAATATTTTATTATTTAAATAATTTAATTATTAATCTTTATTTTTAATTTAAATATTTTATTTTAAATTTTTAATTATATTAACATTAGTTTATTATATATATATATTAAATTTAATTTATTATTACAATATATTTCAAATTTAATTTAATTATAATTTAAATTTTAATATTAATTTATAAATATATTAATTATATTAATTATAATTATAATTATAATTATATTAATTTATTATATATAATATTAATTATATTAATTATAATTATTGAAATAAAAATTAATTTTTATTTTACGTTGGCATTTGTGGCGGCCAAAAGCCCTCACAAATGTCCAGTCAGCAAGATTTTGTGGCGGCCAAAAGCCCTCACAAATGCCCAGTCAGCCTGTCTTTTGTGGCGGCCTATGCCCTCACAAATGCAGACTTTTGTGGCAGCAAAAGCCCCCACAAAATCCTCTCCTTTGTGGCTGCAAAAGCCCTCACAAAATTTTGTGACCAGCTAATTTGGGGCTGCCTTTGTCCCTCACAAAAGCCACCTTTGTGGCTGTTTTTTGCCCTTTGTGAGGGCTTTTGACCCTCACAAAATCAACTAATTCTTGTAGTGTAAATGAATATTAAGAATGGGGAATCTCTTAATATCTGCATTTATTTAATGATTGTCGTCAAAATTGTTAGAGTTAATTGAGTATTAAAAATGGGGAATCTTTTAATATCTCTGTTTACTTAATGATTGTAGTCAAAATCGTTAGAATTAAATGAGTATTAAGAATAAGGAATATCTTGATATCTACATTTACTTAATGATTGTCGTCAAAATTTTTAGAGTTAAATGGGTATTAAAAATGGGGAATCTTTTAATATATGCATTTACTTAATAATTGTCGTCAAAATTGTTAGAGTTAAACGAGTATTAAAAATGGGGAATCTTTTAATATCTATGTTTACTTAATGATTGTCGTGAAAATTGTTAGAGTTAAATGAGTATTAAAAATAGAGAATCTTTTAATATCTGCATTTACTCAACGATTGTCATGGATGAAGTCAGAGTATGCTCATGCATTTCATAGTACATGGTGACCGGATGGGCCATGATGATAGTGGTGACCCGATTGGCCACGAGATGATTCCATGTGATTTGTTGGTTCATCTTATCCTTGCGGGGATTGTCGTGTCGTGTAAGGTCTGCGATAGGTTGCACATTTTTGGTAAATCGTGCTGACCCGTGATAGGTGGCACCTCGATAAATAGTACTTGGGCCTATGATAGGCAGTACATTTACAATTTACGTTTTTAGTAAATCGTGCTGACCCGTGATAGGTAGCACCTTGGTAATTTAGTACTTCGGCCTGTGATAGACGGTACAATTATGATTTACGGCCCTTCAAGGAGGGTTTTGGTTTGGAATTCTGAGTCCATGCATTTTGGCATATACGCATTGCATTAGGGTGTTTGGAACGCGAGTCGTGTTTGAATTAAGATTATGATTGATTGTTTGAACTCAAGTTGTCATGGTGATTGTGCTATAATTGCTAAGTGTTAATGTTTTGGAATTGTGTGTAAGTGTGATTGATTGCAAAACCATTTCAAAACTCAAGTTGTTGTCGTGATTGCGCTATAATTGCTAAGTGTGATTCTTTGGATTTGTGTGTAAATGTTGATTGATTTCGAAACCCTTTAAAAAATTGAATTTTGCTGTTTTTCTGCTGCTGTCTGATGTGTATTCGAATACAGAATGTTGTATTCGAATACAGACATGTTGTTTTTGCCATTGACTTACTGTGTAGTCGAATATAGAAGGTTGCATTCGAATACAGACATGTTGTTTTGCTACTGACTTGTTGTATAGTCGAATACAAAAGGCTGTATTCAAATACAGACATGTTGTTTTTGCTGCTGAATGCTGAAACTGCCTTGTATTCGAATACATAGATGTTGTATTCGAATACAACAGTGTTGTTTTGTTAAAAACTTCATTTTTCAACTTTGTTTATGCATGTTTGGCATATGGAAACCCTTTTAAGGTGCATGCTAAGTTGAAAGGTTATTTTGTGCATTTAAAAACTTAAATGTTATGTGTTAAATGTTAATTTCGGTTGGTGACCCTTTACAACTATGGTGGAAATCTGGGCTTTGCCCTCAGATGAGAACCACGCCCATCCTACCGGTTAGTACCTTGTGGATGGGAATGTAGTTGGATACACCTAACTGAAGTTGTGTTAGGAGGATCTTGCGGGGAGCGTGAAGATCACTCGGGATGTATAGTTTTTTGTAGAATGATCAGATTAGGTTGACGTATAGGGATTAGTTGTCTTTCTTTTGGGATGTGTTTATTTTAATTTGGAAGACTGTACCTATATCAATGTTGTCAGCTTGACATTTTATTATTGATGGGTTCCATGTACCACTTTTTGATGTGTAAATACTTTGGATTCATATTTCAAAAACTATTCCGCTGAGTGTAAATTATGTTGACTTATTTGTCGTTGTGTAATGACTTATATATTTATCCAAAATTATTTCCTTATATATTTATTTGTTATTATGAATTTGTTTTCAAGAAAAAAATACACTCGCGCTGTTAAAACTCGGGGTGTTACAATAAGGCAGTAGCAAAAATCATACTGTCGTATTCGAATACAGTCCTGTTGTATTTGAATACATGTGCGAAATCATAAGTCCATAGCAAACTCTGTGCTATCGTATTCAAATACATTCATTTCATATTCGAATATAACTGTGAGCAATGCAGATTTTCAGTTTTGAAAACATTTCAAAATCATTCAACACTTATAACACAAAGTCAATCAATCACACTCATCAATTACGCCACAACCACAAACAACAACCGAGTATGTATACAATCATCATAGTATATCAAACATGACTCGCGTGTCAAGCACCCTAATGCAATGTGTATATGCCAAAATGCATGATTCCTGAATTCCTAACCAAATCCCTCCTCGAAGGGCGTAAATCATAATTTTACAGCCTCTCACAAACTAGTACTAATTACGAAGGTGCAATCTTTCACAGATCAGCATGATTTACTAGCATGCAGTCGCTCACAGACAAGCACGATTTTCTAAAGTGCAATCGCTCCTAGATTAGCATATTCTAGAGTGCAATCTCTCATAGATCAGCACGACGCGACAATCCCCGCAAGGATAAAATTAACCAACAATTCACATGGCATCATCCTGTGACCCATCACGGTCACCACTCTAACTCTTTCACCACAATCATTAAGTAAATGCATATATTAAAAGATTCCCCCTTTTTATTACTCATTTATCACTAATGATTTTTCAAATTCACCATAGAGCATACTCAAACATATTTTAAAATTCAATCCACAATTCACACCAAATTTCATCAATTCATTTTCAAAAAAATCCACACATAAATCACATTAATTCAATCTCATCAAATCGCACATGAATTTCATCTAAGAAATTCATAATACTAATTATGAACACATCAATCACACCAAACATGAATCACCACAAACCATGTAACACCCCGATTTTTAACAGCGCGAGTGTATTTTTTTAAAAAAAATCAAATTCATAAAAACAAAGAAATAAAGAAGGAAATACTTTTGGATAAATATTTCGTAACATAACAACAAATTCAACAAATATTTACAAGCAGCGGAATAGTTTTTGAAATCAAAATCCAAAGTATTCAAACATCAAAATACACCGGGGCTGTGAGGCCTATCAGACATAGCTCATACCCCTAGGGTATTCTCGGCAGACACCTGTACAAAAGCACTGCCCCAAGAATTTTAACTCCCCATATCACATCAAAAAGTGGTACATGGAACCCATCAAAATAAAATGTCAAGCTGATAATATTGGTATAGGTACAGTATTCCAAACTAAAATAAACACAACCCAAAAAGAAAGACATCTAGTCCCTATATGTCAACCTAATCTGATCATTCTACAAAAAGCAAGGTTGTATTCGAATACAACATCTCTATATTCGAATACAAGCATCTCTGTATTTGTGTACAAGGTTGTTTCAGTAAAAACAACATGTTTGTATTCTATTACAACCTTCTGTAGTCAACTACATATAAGTTAGCAGCAAAAACAGCATGTCTGTATTCGATTACAGCCTTCTGTATTCAACTACACATAAGTCGGTAGCTAAAATAGGATGTTTGTATTCGAATACAACCTTCTGTATTCGAATACACATCAGAAAACAACAGAAAAATAACAAAATTCAGCTTTAAAAAGGGTTTCGAAATCAATCAACACTTACACACAAATCCAAACAATCCCACTTAGCAATTATAGCACAATCACCATGACAACTTGCGTTTGGAAAAGGTTTTACAATCAATCACACATACACACAAATCCAAAACATTCACACTTAGCAATTATGGCACAATCACCATGAGAACTTGCGTTTCGAAAAGGTTTTGCAATCAATCACACTTACACACAAATCCAAAACATCCACACTTAGCAATTATGGCACAAACACAACAACTACTTGAGTTTAAACACTCAATCACAATCTTGAATCAAACTTGACTCACGTGCCAAACACCCAAATGCAATGCGTATATACCAAAATGCATGGACTCGAAATTCCAATCAAAACCCTCCTCGAAGGGTCGTAAATCATAATTGTATCGCCTATCACAGGCCTAATACTAATTATCATGGTGCCACCCATCACAGTCCCGCATGATTTACTAAAGTGTCGCCTATTAAAGGCCTTACAGTATTTTCTAGAGTGCAATCGCTCACATATCAGCACGTTCTAGAGTGCAATCTCTCCCATATCAGCACGACGCGATAATCCCCTTAGGGATAAGATCAACCAACAAATCACATAGAATCATCTCGTGGCCCATCCGATCACCACTATCACCATGGCCCATCCGGTAGCCATGTACAATGAAATGCATGAGCATACTCTGACTCTATCCACGACAATCATTAACTAAATGCAAATATTAAAAGATTCCTCATTTTAAATACTCATATATTTCTATTGATTTTGACATTCCACACAGAGCATACTCAAACATATTCTCAAATTCAATCCACAATTCACACCAAATCACATCAATTAATTTTTCCACAAAATCCATACAAACACATCTTAAAATTTATAATCTTAGTTATGAGCACGTCAAACACGATAAACACAAATCATCACAACCCACCATTAAAACACATCAAATTTCATTTCCTCAAAACCACCCATAAATGAGTTAAATTCATTTTCCACAAAACACTCATCAATATCACCAAAACCCAACTCTAAAATTTCACCCATAAAAGCATTAAATCCATTTTCCCCAAATCAAAACTTCAACTCTGACAAAATTCTTTTCCACCCCACCATATATAAGTCCCTAAATGGAAACTAAAAGTTTGGAAGGAGCCTTTACCTTAACGATAGCTCTAATACGCAATTACGGTACTGTAATTAATTCTGGTAAATCTCCGCTCACGACGCCGCTTCCAAAGTTAGCTCACTAGCACCGTAGTGTGGAGGTGAACAACTTTCCCTTCTATCACTTCTTAAAACGAAGCTTAGATCTAGAAAAAAAGTGAAGATTTCTATTTGTGGGTTTTGGTTTTTCGTGAACAGAGAGGAGAAGAAGAAGAATCGCGAGAAGGAGGAAAATGTTTTGTGTTTTCCTTAAGTATATACACTAAATAACTATTATTTTTAGAAAAATATAAGAAATATAAAAATATAATATTTGATATTTATATCACGCATTTAGTCTAATATATACAAGATTAAAATACATGAAAATTAATCATTTGTTATCCACACCCCTTCATTATTACATGAAGCATATTTTGATAAGCAATAGTTACAACCTTTTATAAGGAATTCTCATAGTATCAGTGAATAGTAAAGAAGATAGGAAATCCGGTGGTTGTGGAAATACTCTCATATAAGTCAGGAAATCTGGTGGTTGTGGAAATACTCTCGTATTGTAATTTGCTCCCAACTTTGCCATAAAGTCTGCACATTGATTACCTTCTCTGTATGTGTGTGCAAACGAAACAATCCAATCTCTAGACACAAGTGTTTTGATATCATGAACGATCTTAGCATATTTATGAGATTCAGAAGTCGTCTCTTGAATCAAAGATAATGCTTTGGTGCAATCTGATCTACAACTAACATCTTTACAACCAATGTCCCAAGCTAACCTTAACCCATTCAATATGGCCAAGAGCTCAACTTCTAGACTGTCCGCAAAACTAATGTGTCCACTAAATCCTAACACCCATGAACCTTTGTGATCTCTAATTAAACCTCCATAGCCTGCTCTACCAGGATTTCCGTATGAACTTCCATCAACATTTAGTGCCACTTGATGCTCGGAAGGAGGAGGCCAAAGAACCAACTAAAATAATCATTAAAAGGAAAAATAAAATAGAATAAGAAAATGCATTGGAGGATATAAACATCTAATTAAGCTCTTGAGAGAAAATAAAAATATAAACAAAAGTATAAGAAAGCAAATCAGCCTCTAAATCAGAGCATGCAACATTAATGTAAAATTTAAAACTATTTATCAAAAGAATTTATTCTATTCATGTAGAATGAGTAAAATTTTATTTATTCTTTTGTTAAATTGTTATTCTCAAATTATTATTTTCTAATTTTTATTTATTGTCAAATAAGTAGTTAATTTAGTTAAATTGTTATTCTTTTTCATTAATTTTGATAATTTCTATTTAATTTCCTACATGATATAATGCAAAAAACTTTTGTGCTTCCAAGTGTAATTAGGTTGATCTAATTTATTTGTCGTAATTACTTCGTTTCATAAAAGAAGGATTCAAACATGATTATATTCGAAAAAATATGTTTTTGGTGAATAATTTTAAAGTTGAGATGCAAACTTATGCATTGACATCTACGCTATAAAATTTGGGTTTGTTTCTAACTTAATATCTAAATAATAAAAAAATTCATGGGAAAATCAATTTTCCAAAATCATTTAGTGAAACTTTTTCCTAATTATTGAACTTTTAGTTAAACTAAGTATTTAATCTAAATATTATTATTAAAAGTTCTCATTTTTCACAATAAAAAATAATTCTTACATGATACACTACATAAATTAATAAAACATGTTCTTTATTTTTTATTAAACCTAAAATAACAAATCTTGTTAATACATTCCAACATAGATTCGTTATAGATATAAACGAAAACATAAAACTTAATTAGCTTGAAATTACGAATAGAGTAATTAAAAAAACATACCATATTTCCGGGTTGTAATAAGCAGCGATGTTGTTATAGTATGAATGTATGATGTCGTGATAATAAACAATCTTTTGATCAAAAAAGTTTGGTGATGAGAAATACTTGAATAAAATGGAAAAGAAAGTAAGAGAAAGAAACGAGATACAAATGATTTAAAACACTGAGATACGATTAAAAGAAAAAGATTTTTAGCCGTTTTTTAGCCGCCAGAAATCATCCGCCAAAAGTTTAGCCGTTTCCGTTTTTAAAAGAAAAACGTATCTTTAAAAAAAAGATATTTTTTTTATTAAAAAAAATCTTTTACAAATCTTGTGATTTATTATAAAAAAAATCTTATTTTACACTAACACTGAATTTAATATTAAGATTTCTATAATTTTGAATTATAAATTTAATTTATTAATTATATAAAATTACATAACTAACCTAGTATTAAATATTCATAAATATTATTATTATTATTATTATTATTATTATTATTATTATTATTATTATTATTATTATTATTATTATTATTATTATTATTATTATTATTATTATTATTAAGAAATAATAGCACAACATTTTTAGTAAATCTTCAAACACTTCCATCCTTAACATGAATTATTTTTCACTTGCCTACCTAAACTCCCTCGATTATAAATGTTTTAGGCGTTAGTTGGTCCTTCATCCAACATTGTGGATTTTAAATCGTTAACTTAAAAATCAACCATCTTAGGATCCCAAATCAAATCTCTAATAATCCCTCTAACTTATCAAAATATATCCACTCTCCTAGTAATTACCATCCTTTAATAAACACTCAAAGCTAACATTGCTACAATCTCTAAGTATTCTTGTACTCTATACTTCCAATGCCACTTAGTAGTAACATGCGGTACAATACATCAAGGCTTAAATCCTTGTGTTTATCCAGACATCACCCAAAATTCACACTTATTCATCTATAGTTTCATCTAAAATCATTATCCATACTTACCATGTCCTAATCCACACAGAGATTTGTCACTTATTAAAGAAATATATATTCTCACTCCTATAATTTTCATGAGATTCATACTTAATAATCTAAGTCGCGAATCTAGTTTAACTTGAATACTCAACCTTACCCCTGAATGTATCGACTATTCCTCAAACCGTACTTTATCTAACCACGGTAGCATTTACACCTAATGTGCAATGCCCCTTAACTTCAATACAAGCCTCTTTCGTTGGCACCTAAGCATCAAATGTTATTCCAAATGGAATCCCTATCTTCACAATAATTCCATGGTGTTCACACCTTTTTGACAGTTATCAAAATTCATCCAGTCTCATCCTGAAATCTACCAAGCAAACATCTAATACTCTTCTTAAAAATCTTTCCACTTAGATCCTTACATGAAATCTTTCAATCCTCTTTACTCAGTAGCACGAATCTCTCTTTCCCTCTTCTCCAGATCCCGTAGAATCTTTGCAGTTGTCTGTGCAACAACAAAAACATCCATATTATTTATAGCTTCAACCATTTGATCATCCTCATTGACGTTCACTCTTGCAACGTCGTTCTTTCTTGGAGGGATTGTTTCCTCAAAACCAACATTAAGAAGAAATCTCAACACCCTTGAGAAAAATTCTAAAAATAACTTTTGACTACATCAATACATAACAACTAGACCATACATAACAACTTAGACAACTTAACCCGACGCATGATCAGATAACAACTCCCAACCTACAAGTTGACCTACAATCTAAACCAAAGCTCTGATACCACAATGTTACACCCCGATTTTTAACAGCGCGAGTGTATTTGTTAAATAAATAATAAATTCATAAAACAAAGAAATAAAGAAAGATATACTTTTGGATAAAATATTTAACTCGTAACACGAAGCCAAATGTCAACAATATTTACAAACAGCGAAAATAGTTTTTGAAATAAAAATCCAAAGCATTTAAACAACAAAATACATCGGGGCTATAAGACCTATTAGACATAGCTCATACCCATGCATGGGGTATTCTCGGCAGACACGTGCATAAAAACATTGTCCCAAGAATCTCAACTTTTCCCACGTGACATCAACAAGTGGTACACAGACCCATAAAAAAGAAATTCATCAAACAATTTAAGCAAAGATACAATATTCCAAAATAAAATAAATACAACCACAAAAGAAAGACATCTAGTCCTCATACAACTACCTTATCTGATCATGCTACAAACACTATACAACCCATGTGATCTCCATGCTCCCCGCAAGATCCTCCTGACACAGCTTCGGTCAGGTATGTCTAACTACATGTCCGTCTCCAGAGTACTAATTGGTAGGACAATCCTGGTTCTTATATGAAGGCAAACCCAAATTTCCACAAAAATTGTAAAGGGTCCCCAACCGAAATTAACAAATATCACTTAGCATTTAAATTTTAAATGCACAAAATAACCTTTCAACTTAGCATATTCCTTGAAAGGGTTTTCATATGCCAAACATGCATAATGAAAATTGAAAAATAAAGTTTTTAACAAAACTTTACTGCCGTATTCGAATACAACACTCTGGTATTCAAATACAGTGCTAATTTGTAACACCCCAAATTTTATAATAAATATTTTATTAATTAAATAGAATTTTAAATAATTAATTTGTGACAAATATTATTTTAGAATATATGTTGATAAATTTCGTGGCTAATTTTCGTTATATTGATGCTTTCTATGATGTGCTAGTTTGATACATGTTATATTACATGAGCGATATAAATAATACATATTATATTTTATTATTTAATATATTTAAAAAAAAATAATAGTATTTTAGTGTAATATATGTTTTAAAGAAAAAGATTTTATGCGATTTTAAGTATATATACGTGTACCCAATTAATATAATACTTTTATGTGCGTTTGACTGATGTTAAGCATACACATAGTCATATTTCAATTATTTATAACTATTTTCTATTTTTAGTTATTTTTTTATAAACAATTATGTTGATATAGAATTGATATTGCGTTTGATTTCGTTTACTTTTAAATACTTGTTATGGTATTGTGATTTTATATATATTTATTCTGATTTAGTAATTAATATAAAATATTGATGTTATATTTATTTATTTTATAATTTTGACTATTTTTTAATATGATGGTATTATTATAATGTGGGTATTTTGATAAATAAGTATGACTGTAGAGATTATTTTGAATGTGAGAGTTTTGATTATTAGTAATATGTTTTTTTTATATTGATTATTTTAATTAATCTAATTTATAAATTATTAGTAATAATTGAAAAATTAAAGGAATAGTAAAAAGGAGATTAAATAATTATTAATTTTATTTTAACAAAATAAAAATAATAATAGTAATAATAATAATAATAATAAAAATAGGATTAAATGAGTTAGATTAATAATAATAATATATATAAGGGCAAATATAACTCAAATAGGCTACACAATATAAAGTGAAGAAGCAGCCGCATGCTACAGCAAGAAAGATGAAGAACCAACGGCACTTTAAGGAAAAGAATAGAAAATTGACACTGTTCCGTAAAAGTTTTTCCGTTTTCATCCAAATTTGAGTATGTTATTTCATTCATTTAACTTGTCAATTAAACATAATTTTCCAGATTTTTAACAACCCCAACTTCTCTCTAAAATACCCGACTTCTTCTTTTGTAGAATTTGTTATTTTGCACCGTTCTCCTTCACCGTAAGTCCGATTTTAGTGAAACCAACGCCAAAACGACCGTGAGAAAAGTGGCTATATTATCCACTGATTGGTTTTCTGATTTATGGTAATTTTCTTTGACCGAATTTCGAAATCAGTTTTTAGACTATTTTCGCATAATTTATTTTTGACGTTTACCCATAAATTGTCGAGTTAAATTGATTGAAGGACAAAAAGTCAAAGAACAAATATTGTTTGCTCGTGGAATTGTACTTGTGTCTGAAAGCGTTGAAATAAGGTAAGGGGTGAGAGAGCGTTTGAATTCATGAGTATAATATATTGTGAGATGAACGGGAAAACCGTATTTCCCAACGATTCATCCGGGGCTTGCTACGTACGGCAGTAGCCCTTTGAGAGATAAATTGATTAATTTGAAATATAAGAATTGTGAGATTAAAATGTGAAATAGAAATTTTCATAAGGTGTTGATTGATTTAATTTTCGATACTTGTGTGGTAGTTGATATTTGTTATTATTGTGATGTTGGATGTTGAATGAAATTATGTGTACATGTTTGCTTAGATGAAATTATGTGATGTGATAGTAAAATATGGATGCATGGTTTGATATATGCTTACGTGATGATAACGATGATTTTTGATTGATGATAGTGATGTTATAAAATTGTGATGAGTTTATACGATGATCATGATTATTTATGATTAATGATATTATAAAATTGTGATGAAAATATTGAAGTACCCCATACTTGATGAGATAGTGATGAATCTTAAATATGGTGCTCTTAATGGAGTAGTCTAAGCTAACGAGGGGAGAAAATAAATATTGTGAATTGTGAAGTGAAGATTATTTTGTCATCATATAGGTAGGGCTTGACAAGCCTAGTGATTCTGTAAAGTACAACTGAATGAGCCTGATCGTGGCGGTCTGCTGTCGAGCCTTAAGGCAAGATTGTTAGACCTTGGAGGTATTCCGGTGGGGAATTCCTAGGTGACTTGGAGGTAGCACTCCAAATGTCGGGAGCTACCATGCAACACACGTTTACCTCGACTGTCACGTATATGTGTCTCGGGTTGAGTTGAGGGGATCTATGAGGACAGGGCCAATTTGAATTGTCCGTCCACCGGGATGGTGGCATAGTATCATGGCCTCCTAACCAAGTACTTCAGAGTTAGAATGGTACCACATTGTGAAGTAGAGTCTAAGCTCATGCATAGCATTGCATTTCCTTGTGATTGTTTTGTTGTGATTGATGTGTTTTAAAGGTAATATTAATTAGATGATTTGATGCATATTATAATGAGATGATTATTTTACTTGAGTGACTTTGATGTTATAGTATGATACTATTTAATTAAATATTTTGATATATCGTAAAGTGATTATGATACGGTTCTATTATGATAGTTTGCGTGTTCTTCTTACTCATATTATACTATTAACATGATTTCAAAACTCACCTCCTTCGTTGTTTGTGTTTGACTGGTTGGGCCCTGCGTTTGCGAAATCGCAGTTATTACAGGTTAATGAGTCATGAAGTTCAAGTTTGGGAGGAACCCCGCTCTGATAGGTGATACTGGGAATAAGGGTTTTAATTTGTATTTTACTTATTTAATTTGAATCAAATTTTTGTATGAAAACCTTAAAAGTACTAGTAAGTTTTTAGAATTAAATCAAGTAATTATACTTAAATCAAGTTCATTGAGATTAAATTGTTTTATTTGAGTAATAAAATTTGAATTGTTGCATGTGTACTTTGAGAAACGCGATATCCTAAATTAGTTACAAAAGTTTTTATTTTATTGAAAATATAATTTTATTTTTCTGCTGCAAATTTTATAGAAATATGATATAAATTATTATATATATTATTTTGGGATTTAGGGTGTCACATAATTCATAAGTGTAAGACCCATAATTTTAAATTATACTTTATGTATTTTAGTGTATTTTGGTATTGAACTCGGAGACTTTTTAGCCAAGTTATTAATATTTTGTGAGTTTAAACGCCCAAAAATATATTTTGATGCCCCGATTAAAATTATTCGTCGATAAATAAATTAAATTAAGTACGGTGAATCTTTTACGAAGAATTTTATTCTGGGGAGTTTTGTTAAAAATATCTCGAGTTGTTCAAAATAGTTTATGTCAATTGAGTTGCGACGAGAGTAGATATTTTTATCAAATGGTTTGAGAGGTTATGGGTGAAATGGTAATTTTATGAAATATCTATATATTTTTAGATATTTGTATTATATATATATATATATATATATATATATATATATATATATATATATATATATATATATATATATATATATATATATATATATATATATATATATATATATATATATATATATATATATATATATATATATATATATATATATATATATATATATATATATATATATATAAAGAAAAGGAAAGGAAGGAAAAAGAGGGAAATAGGAAGGAAGGAAAAAGGAAAAAAGGAAAACTGAAAGAAAATAGAGAACGGAGGAAAACTGAATTTTCTTCCTCCCTGCCTCGCGACCCTAACTTCTTGTTCCATCTTTTTCTTTCATTTTCGTGGCTTCCTTTTTCTTCAAGAAAAGGAACCAAGGCTTGGTGGGTGAGAAGACAAGGATTTCTCAGCTTCATTCTTCCTCTTTGATTCGAAAACGAAGAAAAACGGTGTTAGGGATTTTCAAACCGTGAAACACAAACCTCCACTTTTCTCCTAGATCTAAGTTTCGTTTCGAGAAGAGATAGAAGGGAAAGTTGCTCACCTCCATGTTACGGTGCTAGTGAACCAACTTTGGAAGCGACATGGCGAGCGGAGATTTTATCGAAATTACTCACGGTACCGTAATTGCTCATTGAAGCTAACGTTAAGGTAAGGGCTCCTTCCAAACTTTTAGTTTGCATTTAGGGACTTATTTGTGGTTGTGTGGAAAAGAAATTTGTTAGGTTTGAAGTGTTGATTTGGGGAAAATGAATTTAATGCTTTTATGGGTGAAATTTTAGAGTTGGGTTTTGGTGATATTGATGAGTGTTTCGTGGAAAATGAATTTAACTCATTTATGTGTGGTTTTGAGGAAATGAAATTTGATGTGTTTGAGTGGTGGATTGTGATAATTTTGTGTTTGTCGTGTTTGACGTGTTCATAATTAATATTATAAATTTTGAGATGTGTTTGTGTGGATTTTTATGGAAAAATGAATTGATGTGATTTGGTGTGAACTGTGGATTGAATTTGAGAATATGTCTGAGTATGCTCTGTGTGAAATTTGAAAATCATTAGAGTTAAAAGAGTATTAAAAATGGGGAATCTTTTAATATATACGTTTACTTAATGTTTGTCGTGAAAATCATTAGAGTTAAACGAGTATTAAAAATGGGGAATCTTTTAATATCTACGTTTACTTAATGTTTGTCGTGAAAATTGTTAGAGTTAAACGAGTATTAAAAATGGGGAATCTTTTAATATCTCTGTTTACTTAATGTTTGTAGTTAAAATTGTTAGAGTTAAATGAGTATTAAAAATGGAGAATCTTTCAATATCTGCATTTACTTAATAATTGTCGTCAAAATTGTTACAGTTAAACGAGTATTAAAAATAGGGAATCTTTTAATATATCTGTTTACTTAATGATTGTAGTGAAAATCGTTAGAGTTAAATTAGTATTAAGAATGGGGAATCTCTTAATATATGCATTTACTTAATGATTGTCGTCAAAATTGTTAGAGTTAAACGAGTATTAAAAATGGGAAATCTTTTAATATCTCTGTTTACTTAATGATTGTAGTGAAAATCGTTAGAGTTAAATGAGTATTAAGAATGGGGAATCTCTTAATATCTGCATTTACTTAATGATTGTCGTCAAAATTGTTAGAGTTAATTGAGTATTAAAAATGGGGAATTTTTTAATATCTCTGTTTAATTAATGATTGTAGTCAAAATCGTTAGAATTAAATGAGTATTAAGAATAAGGAATCTCTTGATATCTACATTTACTTAATGATTGTCGTCAAAATTTTTAGAGTTAAATGGGTATTAAAAATGGGGAATCTTTTAATATATGCATTTACTTAATGATTGTCGTCAAAATTGTTAGAGTTAAACGAGTATTAAAAATGGGGAATCTTTTAATATCTATGTTTACTTAATGATTGTCGTGAAAATTGTTAGAGTTAAATGAGTATTAAAAATAGAGAATCTTTTAATATCTGCATTTACTCAAAGATTGTCATGGATAGAGTCAGAGTATGCTCATGCATTTCATAGTACATGGCGACCAGATGGGCTATGGTGATAGTGGTGACCGGATTGGCCACGAGATGATTCCATGTGATTTGTTGGTTCATCTTATCCTTGCGGGGATTGTTAAAAACTTCATTTTTCAACTTTGTTTATGCATGTTTGGCATATGGAAACCCTTTTAAGGTGCATGCTAAGTTGAAAGGTTATTTTTTGCATTTAAAAACTTAAATGTTATGTGTTAAATGCTAATTTCGGTTGGTGACCCTTTACAACTATGGTGGAAATCTGGGCTTTGCCCTCAGATGAGAACCACGACCATCCTACCGGTTAGTACCTTGTGGATGGGAATGTAGTTGGACACACCTGACTGGAGCTGTGTTAGGAGGATCTTGCGGGGCGCGTGAAGATCCACTCGGGATGTATAGTTCTTTGTAGAATGATCAGATTAGGTTGACGTATAGGGATTAGATGTCTTTCTTTTGGGATGTATTTATTTTAATTTGGAAGATTGTACCTATACCAATATTGTCAACTTGACATTTTATTATTGATGGGTTCCATGTACCACTTTTTGATGTGTAAATACTTTGGATTCATATTTCAAAAACTATTCCGCTGAGTGTAAATTATGTTGACTTATTTGTCGTCGTGTAACGACTTATATATTTATCCAAAAGTATTTCTTTATTTATTTATTTGTTATTATTAATTTGTTTTCAAAAAAAAAAAAATACACTCGCGTTGTTAAAACTCGGGGTGTTACAATAAGGCAGTAGCAAAACTCATCCCGTCGTATTCGAATACAGTCCTGTTGTATTTGAATACGTGTGCGAAATCATAAGTCCGTAGCAAACTCTGTGCTATCGTATTCAAATACATTCATTTCATATTCGAATATAACTGTGAACAACGCAGATTTTCAGTTTTGAAAACATTTCGAAATCATTCAACACTTATAACACAAAGTCAATCAATCACACTCATCAATTACGCCACAACCACAAACAACAACCGAGTATGTATACAATCATCATAGTATATCAAACATGACTTGCGTGTCAAGCACCCTAATGCAATGTGTATATGCCAAAATGCATGATTCTTGAATTCCTAACCAAATCCCTCTTCGAAGGGCGTAAATCATAATTTTACAGCCTCTTACAAACTAGTACTAATTACAAAGGTGCAATCTTTCACAGATCAGCATGATTTACTAGCATGTAGTCGCTCACAGACAAGCACGATTTTCTAAAGTGCAATCGCTCCTAGATTAGCATATTCTAGAGTCCAATCTCTCATAGATCAGCACGACGCGACAATCCCCGCAAGGATAAAATTAACCAACAATTCACATGGCATCATCCTGTGACCCATCACGGTCACCACTATCACCATGGCCCCATCGTGGTCACCATGTACTATGAAATGCATGAGCATACTCTAACTCTTTCACCACAATCATTAAGTAAATGCATATATTAAAAGATTCCCCTTTTTATTACTCATTTATCACTAATGATTTTTCAAATTCACCACAGAGCATACTCAAACATATTTTAAAATTCAATCCACAATTCACACCAAATTTCATCAATTCATTTTCAAAAAAAATCCACACATTAATTCAATCTCATCAAATCGCACATGAATTTCATCTAAGAAATTCATAATACTAATTATGAACACATCAATCACACCAAACATGAATCACCACAAACCATGTAACACCCCTGATTTTTAACAGCGCGAGTGTATTTTTTAAAAAATATCAAATTCATAAAAACAAAGAAATAAAGAAGGAAATACTTTTGGATAAATATTTAAGTCGTAACATAACAACAAATTCAACAAATATTTACAAGCAGCGGAATAGTTTTTGAAATCAAAATCCAAAGTATTCAAACATCAAAATACATCGGGGCTGTGAGGCCTATCAGACATAGCTCATACCCCTAGGGTATTCTCGGCAGACACCTATACAAAAGCACTGCCCCAAGAATTTTAACTCCCCACATCACATCAAAAAGTAGTACATGGAACCCATCAAAATAAAATGTCAAGCTGATAATATTGGTATAGGTACAGTCTTCCAAATTAAAATAAACACAACCCAAAAAGAAAGACATCTAAAACATCCACACTTAACAATTATGGCACAAACACAACAACTACTTGAGTTTAAACACTCAATCACAATCTTGAATCAAACATGACTCACGTGCCAAACACCCTAATGCAATTCGTATATACCAAAATGCATGGACTCGAAATTCCAATCAAAACCCTCCTCGAAGGGGCGTAAATCATAATTGTATCGCCTATCACAAGCCTTATACTAATTATCATGGTGCCACCCATCACAGGCCCGCACGATTTACTAAAGTGTCGCCTATTAAAGGCCTTACAGTATTTTCTACAGTGCAATCGCTCACATATCAGCACGTTCTAGAGTGCAATCTCTCCCATATCAGCACGACGCGATAATCCCCATAGGGATAAGATGAACCAACAAATCACATGGAATCATCTCGTGGCCCATCCGGTCACCACTATCACCATGGCCCACCCGGTCGCCATGTACAATGAAATGCATGAGCATACTCTGACTCTATCCACGACAATCATTAACTAAATGCAAATATTAAAAGATTCCCCAGTTAAAAGATTCTGGTAAATCTCCGCTCACGATGCCGCTTCGAAAGTTAGTTCACTGGCACCGTAGTGTGGAGGTGAACAACTTTCCTTTCTATCACTTCTTAAAACAAAGCTTAGATCTAGAAGAAAAGTGAAGATTTCTATTTGTGGGTTTTGGTTTTTCGTGAACAGAGAGGAGAAGAAGAAGAATCGCGAGAAGGAGGAAAATGTTTTGTGTTTTCCTTTAGTTTTCCTTTTCCTTCCTATCATTTCCTTTTTCCCTCCAAACATATATATATATATATATATATATATATATATATATATATATAAATTATAACTTAACAAATATCTAAATATATATAGATATTTATTAAAATTACCATTTCACCCATCACTTTCCAAACCACTTTTTGTTAAAAATATCAACTCTCGTCGCAACTCAATTGACAGATACAGTTTTTAGCGACCCGAGATATTTTTAATAAACTACCTGGAATTAAATTCTTCCCCAAAATATTCACCGTACTTAATCTAATTTATTTATCGATGAATCATCTCGTGGCCCATCCGGTCACCACTATCACCATGGCCCATCTGGTCGCCATGTACAAGAAATGCATGAGCATACTCTAACTCTATCCACAACAATCATTAACTAAATGCAAATATTAAAAGATTCCCCATTTTAAATACTCATATATTTCCAACGATTTTGACATTCCACACAGAGCATACTCAAACAAATTCTCAAATTCAATCCACAATTCATACCAAATCACATCAATTAATTTTTCCACAAAATCCATACAAACACATCTTAAAATTTATAATCTTAATTGTGCGCACGTCAAACACGACAAACACAAATCATCACAACCCACCAATAAAACACATCAAATTTCATTTCCTCAAAACCATCCATAAATAAGTTAAATTCATTTTCCACAAAACACTCATCAATATCACCAAAACCCAACTCTAAAATTTCACCCATAAAAGCATTAAATCCATTTTCCCTAAATCAAAACTTCAACCCTAACAAAATTCTTTTCCACCCCACCATATATAAGTCCCTAAATGCAAACTAAAAGTTTGGAAGGAGCCTTTACCCTAACAATAGCTCTAATACGCGATTACGGTACTGTAATTAATTCTGGTAAATCTCCGCTCACGATGCCGCTTCCAAAGTTAGTTCACTAGCACCGTAGTGTGGAGGTGAACAACTTTCCCTTCTATCACTTCTTAAAACGAAGCTTAGATCTAGAAGAAAAGTGAAGATTTCTATTTGTGGGTTTTGGTTTTTCGTGAACAGAGAGGACAAGAAGAAGAATCGCGAGATGGAGGAAAATGTTTTCTGTTTTCCTTAAGTTTTCGTTTTCCTTCCTTTCATTTCCTCTTTCCTTTCTTTTTCCCTCCAAACATATATATATATATATATATATATATATATATATATATATATATATATATATATATATATATATAAATTATAACTTAACAAATATCTAAAAATATCTAGATATTTATTAAAATTACCATTTCACCCATCACTTTCCAAACCACTTTTTGTTAAAAATATCAACTCTCGTCGCAACTCAATTGACAGATACTGTTTTTAGCGTCCCGAGATATTTTTAACAAAACTACCCGGAATTAAATTCTTCCACAAAAGATTCACCGTACTTAATCTAATTTATTTATCGATAAATAATTTTTATCGGGCATCAAAAGATATTTTTGGGCATTAAACTCATAAAATATCAATAACTTGGCTAAAAAGCCCTAGAGTTCAATACCAAGATTTACTAAAATACATAAATTAGAATTTAAAACTATGGGTCTTACAAACCACACCTCAAACACGTCAAATTCAAATTCTGGAAAAATTCACCCGCAAAACACAATAAATTCATTTTCCACAAATCTACACCTCAAAAACATCAAATTCATTTTCCATAAATTCACATATAAGGTCCTAAATGCAAACTACCATTGTTGTAGCTGTAACAACCGATTACGACATCACGATTAATTATGATAAAATTTTTGCTCGCGTTGTCGCTTCGAAAACTAGCTCACAAGCACCGTAGCATGGCAAGGAGCAATGTTCCCTTTTGTCACTTCTCGAAAAGGAGCTTAGATCTATAAGAAAAATGATGATGTGTTTTGGACGATGTTTGAAAAAAACAAAGCTTGGTTTGAAAACAGAGAAGGAATTACATGAAACTCGCGAGGTAGGAGAAATGTTTCAGTTTTTCTTTTCTTCCAACACTTGGTTTTTTCTTGAAGAAGAAGAAAGCAACAAAGAAGAAGAAATATGGAGTATGCGTGAAAAGGGAAAAATGTTTCTGCATCTATGATTTCATTGCCTTGCCTTCTCATATATATATATATATATATATATATATATATTATAATTAAACCAATCAAACATATATCAAAATACCCTTACACACATCACTTCAATCACATTTCAAACTATTTTGATAAAAATATCTACTCTCGTTGCAACTCTATTGACAGATAATTTTTTTCATAATATAATTAAATTATTCATTGACGAATAATTTTAAATCGAATCTCAAAGCATATATATATATATATATACACATTAAACATATTAATAACTTTAATAAAATATGTTTTCGGTACTAAATCCATAAAATAAAATAAAATTGGCTAAATGCCTCCGAAATTCAACATAAAATACCCTAAAATTGTACAATTTAGGATTTAAAATTAAGGGTATTACATCAAGACTCATTAACATGTAACAAATGTGATTTCGCAAATGTAAGGCCAAGAAAGTCACACAAATTACGAAGGAGGTGAGTTTTAAAATCACGAGGATAGTGTAATATAAGTAAGAAGAACATGTAATTAATCATAAATAACGATCAAGCGTCATAAAATTATAAAATTATAATTCATTTAAATTAGAAACCGATATAATCAAATAAACAAATATAAAATCTTAAAGCGAAATGGACAGTGTAACTTGAATCTCAAGGTGTTGATGAAACTCTAAACTCGTTGATTAATCTTATAAAATTAGTCTTCCATGAAATTAAAACACGCACATATATATATATATAGAATCGTTTAACATGTTATACTTTAAAATATATACACTAAATAACTATTATTTTTAGAAAAATATAAGAAATATAAAAATATAATATTTGATATTTCTATCATGCATTTAGTCTAATATATACAAGATTAAAATACATGAAAATTAATCATTTGTTATCCACACCCCTTCATTATTACATGAAGCATATTTTGCTAAGCAATAGTTACAACCTTTTATAAGGAATTCTCATAGCATCAGTGAATAGTAAAGAAGATAGGAAATCCGGTGGTTGTGGAAATACTCTCATATAAGTCAGGAAATCCGGTGGTTGTGGAAATACTCTCGTATTGTCATTTGCTCCCAACTTTGCCATAAAGTCTGCACATTGATTATCTTCTCTGTATGTGTGTGCAAACGAAACAATCCAATCTCTAGACACAAGTGTTTTGATATCATGAACGATCTTAGCATATTTATGAGATTCAGAAGTCGTCTCTTGAATCAAAGATAATGCTTTGGTGCAATCCGATCTACAACTAACATCTTTACAACCAATGTCCCAAGCTAACGTTAACCCATTCAATATGGCCAAGAGCTCAACTTCTAGACTGTCCGCAAAACTAAGGTGTCCACTAAATCCTAACACCCATGAACCTTTGTGATCTCTAATTAAACCTCCAGCTCTACCAGGATTTCCGTATGAACTTCCATCAACATTTAGGGCCACTTGATGCTCAGAAGGAGGAGGCCAAAGAACCAACTAAAATAATCATTAAAAGCAAAAATAAAATAGAATAAGAAAATGCATTGGAGTATATAAACATCTAATTAAGCTCTTGAGAGAAAATAAAAATATAAACAAAAGTATAAGAAAGCAAATCAGCCTCTAAATCAGAGCATGCAACATTAATGTAAAATTTAAAACTATTTATCAAAAGAATTTATTCTATTCATGTAGAATGAGTAAAATTTTATTTATTCTTTTGTTAAATTGTTATTCTCAAATTATTATTTTCTAATTTTTATTTATTCTCAAATAAGTAGTTAATTTAGTTAAATTGTTATTCTTTTTCATTAATTTTGATAATTTCTCTTTAATTTCCTACATGATATAATGCAAAAAACTTTTGTGCTTCCAAGTGTAATTAGGTTGATCTAATTTATTTGTCGTAATTACTTCGTTTCATAAAAGAAGGATTCAAACATGATTATATTCGAAAAAATATGTTTTTGGTGAATAATTTTTAAAGTTGAGATGCAAACTTATGCATTGACATCTACGCTATAAAATTTGGGTTTGTTTCTAACTTAATATCTAAATAAATAAAAAATTCATGGGAAAATCAATTTTCCAAAATCATTTAGTGAAACTTTTTCCTAATTATTGAAGTTTTAGTTAAACTAAGTATTTAATCTAAATATTATTATTAAAAGTTCTCATTTTTCACAATAACAAATAATTCTTACATGATACACTACATAAATTAATAAAACATGTTCTTTATTTTTTATTAAACCTAAAATAACAAATCTTGTTAATACATTCCAACATAGATTCGTTATAGATATAAACGAAAACATAAAACTTAATTAGCTTGAAATTACGAATAGAGTAATTAAAAAAACATACCATATTTCCGGGTTGTAATAAGCAGCGATGTTGTTATAGTATGAATGTATGATGTCGTGATAATAAACAATCTTTTGATCAAAAAAGTTTGGTGATGAGAAATACTTGAATAAAATGGAAAAGAAAGTAAGAGAAAGAAACGAGATACAAATGATTTAAAACACTGAGATACGATTAAAAGAAAAAGATTTTTAGCCGTTTTTTAGCCGCCAGAAATCATCCGCCAAAAGTTTAGCCGTTTCCGTTTTTAAAAGAAAAACGTATCTTTAAAAAAAAGATATTTTTTTTATTAAAAAAGACTTTTAGACTTAAAAGGCTTGTTTACTACATTCAATATGAACAATATTTTTCATTATTATTATTATTATTATTATTATTATTATTATTATTATTATATATTAGATTTTAAATTTTATGTTAAATGAGTGTTTACTCAAATATTTTCGACAACATGTCAGAACTATACCACCTACAACACACAAACCTCCTTCAGGTTTAGTGCTTTATTTCAACAATAACGTCTCTAACAAAAATCCAACTTGAATCTCATTCATTGATTAAGACCTACATTTGTCTCATTCCCAACACCTCAAATTCATGCTTCACTAGACAATTTCTTACATACTTCGCAATTCTGCACAAACTCGAAAATAATTTTACAACATCTACTGCCAGCATTCATTCTGATACTTCTCAATTTTGTCGCGTCCTTTATTTGCAACTTGATGATTATCATTTAATTACAATAGGTCAAACATATTGTATTCAGTCCATCACTTTTCCATTTATACAAACCTTAAATTTCTACCTCGAACCTTGATACATCTTCATTATAGTGATTTCAATAAATCAAACCTTACTAGTTCCCACCAATCATTTTCCATTTCATGCTCAATTCTTCCCTATCAAACAAACATTTAACTCTGTTGAATGGCGAACACAATAGCAACCCCCCATGCACTTAAGTAGTGCCTTTATATCATTGACATACCCATATAATAACAATCTCCGAATTATAGGGGAGATAATTCCTTTCATGAATATTTAATTGTCATAAGCTATATCTCTATGTGCTGCTCCAGCAAGTTTTCTTGGCACATTTTCCAAAATTTGGTTCACTCGCTGGATTCTTATTCCTTCTCAACCTTCACTAAGATACAAACTGAAAGAATCAGAACAATCGAACGTCCTAAAGAATTATTTCTCAAATGCTCCTAATAAGCATTTCCTAAGAAATAATTATCTATAAACTTCATCCGCATAACTTTGCAGTAAAATATCTCAAATACCCACATACCTTTCATCGTCCATCTAGTCACTAAAACACTCATTTTAAATCATAGCGCTTGACTTCCCAAGACCAACAACTAAATCATAAATCATTTGTTACATTTCTTGTTTTTAACTTTCTATCATTGAAAAAAATTCTAAAATTTGATCATGGAAATCTCCAAATACTAATTACACCGTCTAATTTCATTCATTTCATCTTAAAATACAATACAAGGTCTTATTCATTATTGACTCTAATGGTCTTAGTAATCTCACTAATGAAAACTTTTATAATAATAGCACAACATTTTTAGTAAATCTTCAAACACTTCCATCCTTAACATGAATTATTTATCACTTGCCTACCTAAACTCCCTCGATTATAAATGTTTTAGGCGTTAGTTGGTCCTTCATCCAACATTGTGGATTTTAAATCGTTAACTTAAAAATCAACCATCTTAGGATCCCAAATCAAATCTCTAATAATCCCTCTAACTTATCAAAATATATCCACTCTCCTAGTAATTACCATCCTTTAATAAACACTCAAAGCTAACATTGCTACAATCTCTAAGTATTCTTGTACTATATACTTCCAATGCCACTTAGTAGTAACATGCGGTACAATACATCAAGGCTTAACTCCTTGTGTTTATCCATACATCGCCCAAAATTCACACTTATTCATCTATAGTTTCATCTAAAATCATTATCCATACTTACCATGTCCTAATCCACACAGAGATTTGTCACTTATTAAAGAAATATATATTCTCACTCCTATAATTTTCATGAGATTCATACTTAATAATCTAAGTCGCGAATCTAGTTTAACTTGAATACTCAACCTTACCCCTGAATGTATTGACTATTCCTCAAACCGTACTTTATCTAACCACGGTAGCGTTTACACCTAATGTGCAGTGCCCCTTAACTTCAATACAAGCCTCTTTCGTTGGCACCTAAGCATCAAATGTTATTCTAAATGGAATTCCTGTCTTCACAATAATTCCATGGTGTTCATACCTCTTTGACAGTTATCAAAATTCGTCCAGTCTCATAATGAAATCTACCAAGCAAACATCTAATACTCTTCTTAAAATTCTCTCCACTTAGATCCTTACATGAAATCTCCTATCTGTCTTACATTAATCCATCCATACCCATCATCTTCGAGTTACCACCAACATCATAGCCTCTATGTCCTTGGAACCACTTCATAAATCCCATGTCGTCATGATTCGCTTCAACCCTGCCTGACAATTTGTCTTTTCAAAGATCTTTTCCAATTCTTGAATCCACTAATTATCATTTTCTGAGTTCTCATCACCCTTGAACTTTGGAGGATTGTAACGACGAAAATCTTTCAATCCTCTTGACTCAATAGCACGAATCTCTCTTTCCCTCTTCTCTAGATCCCGTAGAATCTTAGCAGTTGTCTGTGCAACAACAAAAACATCCATATTATTTATATCTTCAACCATTTGATCATCCTCATTGACGTTCACCCTTGCAACGCCGTTCTTTCTTGGAGACATTGTTTCCTCAAAACCAACATTAAGAAGAAATCTCAACACCCTTGAGCAAAATTGCAAAAATAACTTTTGACTACATCAATACATAACAACTAGACCAGACCTAACAACTCAGACAACTTAACGCGACGCATGATCAGATAACAACTCCCAACCTACAGGTTGACCTACAATCTAAACCAAAGCTCTAATACCACAATGTAACACCCCAATTTTTAACAGCGCGAGTGTATTTGTTAAAAAAATAATAAATTCATAAAACAAAGAAATAAAGAAAGAAATACTTTTGGATAAAATATTTAAGTCGTAACACAAAGCCAAATGTCAACAATATTTACAAATAGCAAAAATAGTTTTTGAAACAAAAATCCAAAGTATTTACACAGCAAAATACAATGGGGCTATGAGACCTATTAGACATAGCTCATACACCTGGGGTATTCTTGGCAGACACCTGCATAAAAACATTGTCCCAAGAATCTCTACTTTTCCCACGTGACATCAACAAGTGGTACACAGACCCATAAAAAAGAAAGTCATCAAACAGTTTAAGCGTAGATACAATATTCCAAAATGAAATAAATACAACCACAAAAGAAAGACATCTAGTCCTTATACAACTACCTAATCCTTTGTCGTAACATAACGACAAAGTCAACAAATATTTACAAGCAGCGGAATAGTTTTTGAAATCAAAATCCAAAGTATTCAAACATCAAAATACACCGGGGCTATGAGGCCTATCAGACATAGCTCATACCCCTAGGGTATTCTCGACAGACACCTGTACAAAAACACTACCGCAAGAATTTTATTGGTATTGATACAGTCAAAATAAAATGTCAAGCTGATAATATTGGTATAGATACAGTCTTCCAAATTAAAATAAACACAACCCAAAAAGAAAGACATCTAGTCCCTATAAACACGTTCCAGAGTGCAATCTCTCCCATATAAGCACGACGCGATAATCCCCATAAGGATAAGATGAACCAACAAATCACCTGGAATCATCTCGTGGCCCATCCGGTCACCACTATCACCATGGCCCATCTGGTCGCCATGTACAATGAAATGCATGAGCATACTCCGACTCTATCCACGACACTCATTAACTAAATGCAAATATTAAAAGATTCCCCATTTTTAATACTCATTTATTTCTAACGATTTTGACATTCCACATAGAGCATACTCAAACATATTCTCAAATTCAATCCACAATTCACACCAAATCACATCAATTCATTTTTCCACAAAATCCATACAAGCACATCTTAAAATTTATAATCTTAATTATGAGCACGTCAAACACGACAAACACAAATCATCACAACCCACCATTAAAACACATCAATTTTCATTTCCTCAAAACCACCCATAAATGAGTTAAATTCATTTTCCACAAAACACTCATCAATATCACCAAAACCCAACTCTAAAATTTCACCCATAAAAGCATTAAATCCATTTCCCCAAATCAAAACTTCAACCCTGACAAATTTCTTTTCCACCCCACCATATATAAGTCCCTAAATGCAAACCAAAAGTTTGGAAGGAGCCTTTACCTTAAATCTCCGCTCAAGACGCCGCTTCCAAAGTTAGTTCACTAACACCGTAGTGTGGAGGTGAACAACTTTTTCTTCTACCACTTCTTGAAATGAAGCTTAGATCAAGAAGAAAAGTGAAGGTTTCTATCTGTGGGTTTTGGTTTTTCGTGAACAGAGAGGAGAAGAAGAAGAATCACAAGAAGGAGGAAAATGTTTTGTGTTTTCCTTCAGTTTTCCTTTTCTTCCTTTTCCTTCCTTTCTTTTCCTTTTTCCTTTCTTTTTCCCTCCAAACATATATATATATATATATATATATATATATATATATATATATATATATATATATATATATATATATATATATATATATATATATATATAAATTATAACTTAACAAATATCTAAAAATATGTAGATATTTATAAAAATTACCATTTCACGCATCACTTTCCAAACCACTTTTTGTTAAAAATATCAACTCTCGTCGCAACTCAATTGACAGATACAGCTTTTAGTCACCCGAGATATTTTTAACAGAACTGCCCGGAATTAAATTCTTCCACAAAAGATTCACCGTACTTAATCTAATTTATTTATCGATGAATAATTTTAATCGGGCATCAAAAGATATTTTTGTGTATTAAACTCATAAAATATCAATAACTTGGCTAAAAAGCCTCAGAGTTCAATACCAAGATACACTAAAATACATAAATTAGAATTTAAAACTATGGGTCTTACAAACCACACTTCAAACACGTCAAATTCAATTTCTGGAAAAAATTCACCCATAAAAACATTAAATTCATTTTCCACAAATCCACACCTCAAACACATCAAATTCATTTTCCATAAACTCACATATAAGGTCCTAAATGCAAACTAATACTTTTGAAGGATCACTTACCTTTGTTGTAGCTTTAACAACCGATTACGACATCGCGATTAATTACGATAAAATTTTCACTCGCGTTGTCGCTTCGAAAACTAGCTCACAAGCACCGTAGCAGGGTAAGGAGCAATGTTCCCTTTTGTCATTTCTCGAAAAGGAGCTTAGATCTAGAAGAAAAATGATGATGTGTTTTTGATGATTTTTGAAAAAAACAAAGCTTGGTTTGAAAACAGAGAAGGAAGAACATGAAACTCGCGAGGCAGGAGAAATGTTTTAGTTTTTCTTTTCTTCCAACACTTGGTTTTTTCTTGAAGAAGAAGGAAGCAACAAAGAAGAAGAAAGATGGAGTAGGCGTGAAAAGGGAAAAATGTTTCTGCATCTTTGATTTCATTGCCTTGCCTTCTCATATATATATATATATATATATATATATATATATTATAATTAAACCAATCCAACAAATATCTAAATACTCTTACACACATCACTTCACTCACATTTCAAACTATTTTGATAAAGATATCTACTCTCGTTGCAACTCTATTGACAGATAAATTTCTTCATAATATAATTAAATTATTCATCGACGAATAAATTTAAATCGAATCTCAAAGCATATATATATATATATATATATATATATATATATATATATATATATATATATATATATATATATATATATATATATATATATACACACATTAAACATATTAATAACACTAATAAAATATGTTTTCGGTACTAAATCCACAAAATAAAATAAAATTGGCTAAATTCCTCAGAAATTCAACATAAAATACCCTAAAATTGTACAGTTTAGGATTTAAAATTAAGGGTCTTACATCAAGACTCATTAACATGTAACAAATGTGATTTCACAAATGTAGGGCCAGGAAAGTCAAACAAATTACGAAGGAGGTGAGTTTTGAAATCATGACGATAGTGTAATATAAGTAAGAAGAACATGCAATTAATCATAAATAAACCGTATCACTATACAAACATTCTTCAATGGAAAAATATCACAAAACAAAGAAATAAAGAAAGAAGTACTTTTGGAAAAAATATTTAAATCATAACACAACGCCAAAAGTCAACAATATTTACAAACAAGGGAAATAGTTTTTGAAACAAAAATTCAAAGTATTTAAACAGCAAAATACACCGGGGCTATGAGGCCTATCAAACATAGCTCATACCCTGGGGGTATTCTCGACAGACACCTCCATAAAAGCATTGTCCCAAAAATCTCTACTTTCCCCACATCACATCAACAAGTTGAAATTAGAAAAGGGTTTTTCGGATTTTTGTTTTAACACCTGAGCAAAACAATTAAAAAATAGGTCAAACATAATTACACTCTTGTATAAGGAATTCTCGTAGCGTCACTAAAGAGTAAAGAAGATAGGAAAGTCATTGGTTATGGAAATATTCTCATATAAATCATGTCATTTACTCCCATCTTTGCCCTAAGGTTTGCACACTAATTACCTTCTTTGTACGTATGTGCAAAAGAAACGATTCAATCTCTAGATGCAAGCTCTTTGATATCATGAATGATCTTAGCATATTTATGAGATTATGATGTCATAGTCCAAAAAGAGGCAAGGCAAATTGCTTTGTCAATAGTAGAGGCAAAATATATATCAACTGCAAGTTGTAGTACTCAACTTGTGTGGATGAAACATCAATTAGAAGATTATAATCTCTATGAAATTCAAATTCCTATATTCTTTGACAACACTTATGTCATTTTCTTAACAAAAAATCCAATTACGCACCTAGAGCAAAAACATTAAAATCAAACATCACTTCATCAGGTTTTGTTCATAAGTGAATCCTAAACATCAAATTTATCGACCCTAATCAAAGGATATGCAATAACCAGATGAAACACAATGATTAGAGGAAACACACAGATAAGAGGAAACACAATGATCATAAGAAAGGCACATATCAAAGGAAAAAAAATGAATATTGGAAACAACACAATCAAAGGAATCGCACCCTTTGCATGCTCTAAAGCACTCATTGTAATAATCCCATTATGACTATGATATATAACATGTTCTAATAAGTTGTCTCTACCTCTAAAAGTAACTCAACACAAGTAGACTATTGAATTTGCCTCTGATATTCACACATTATAATATAACTCTACTTTTGATATTGACACACTCCAATCTAGCTCTCATACTTTTGACTCAGATATTTACACATTAACATTTGACTTTGCTTCTGATATTGACACACTCCAATCTAACTATGATATTTTTTGCTCTACTTCTAGCATGTACACAATGACTCTGACTTTCATAGTTCTAACTTTGACAAAAGTCAAACACACCTAAAAAATTCAACACATCAGATTTAATTTGCAAAAATTCAATGCCTCAAACAAGTCAATGGCTATGAAAAAATCAATGCCTCTAGTCCATGATGAAGCTGAACAAGATGTTGGTGAGGATTATGTGAGTAAAGAAGATGTTGATTATGTTGATAATTCGGATTATGACGATGAAGACATGGGTGAGTTCCATGAGGGTGAAGATTGGGGTTGAATTTCTGAAATACCAATTGAGACATTTGTTATTGTTGTAAGCGATGAAAATTCTTCTAAAAGACCTACAAACCTAGGGCCTAGTTCTACAACTCGTTTTGAATAAAATTATGTGAATTATGATGATTTGGATACTCGAACAGGAAGTGAAGTTAATGAAAAGGATGTTAGAGAATTTCCTAAATTTAACCAACCTGAAAATGGTGATGAAGGTTTGACTTGGGCATGAAATTCAATACAAAAGTGATGATTACAAATGTTGTTAAAGACTTTGCAATTGAGGCTAAGAAAAACTTGTATTTCAAAAAGAATGATGGAGAGATAATGATTGTTAGATGTGAGCCAGAATCTCCATTTTACACGAGGATTAATAAAAGGAAGTCAAATGAATATTAACAATTAGTGAGTTTTACAAATGATCATACATGTCATAGGACGACCAAAAATAGAGAAGCTAAAGACTGAATGGCTTGCCAGGAATTTCATTCCTATGTTGAGACATACACTTGAAATGAAACCCAAGGAATTGATTGTTAAGGCACTTGATAAATGGGGTGCGGAGTTATCAACATACCAACCTTATAGAGCCAAAGTAAGAGCCATATAAATGATTCAAGGTTCACAAAGGGAGCAATATGCACACTTGATGTTGGACTGATTTTTGAGACAATATATGTATGCTTGAGGCTTGTAAAGTTGCATTTTCTAATACATGTAGACCTTTAATTGGGATGGATGCTTGTTTCTTGAAGGAAAATTATCAGATGATTCCCATTGTATATACAATTGTAGAAGCAGAAACAAGAGACTTGTGGCAATGGTGTCTGGATCTTTTATGGAAAGACCTTAACAATGTTCAAAATAGGCAATATGCATTAATTTCATATCAACAAAAGGTATGTATGCCTTCATTTATGAATCCTTTTTATATTTGTCAATTTATTTAGTTTTTGTATGAATTGATTTATATGTAATAGCTTTTTATGAATTGCTTCCAGGGATTGGTACCTGTTATGCCAACATTGGGGCCCATGTGAAACACATATTATATGTTAAACACTTATATAGAAATTGAAGAAGAAAAAATAGTATCTTGAAGGACGTATAATAGAACTTCTTTGGTTAGCAGCAAGGACTACAGTGGTCTATGATTGGGAGAAAGCAATGCAAAAAATCAAGGGAATCAGTGAAGATGCTTGAAAAAACGTGATGCAACTCCCACTTTCTATGTGGACTTGGTATGCATTTCGCACTGATATGGAATTGACCTCCAAGTAAAAAACATGTATAAGGTTTTCAACATGGTTGTATTGGAGTATAGAGATAAGTCTACCATAACATTACTTGAAGACTTGAAACATTACATTACAATAAGGATTGTCAAACAGAAAGATCTCATACTACGATATAGAGGCAACATATGTGCTAAAGGAAAAAAAAAGGCGATTGGGGGTTGGTCCCCAACTTGGCATGGAGATGATGATTTTAACTTGTTTAGTGTCACAAATAGTGTAGACGCTTATACAATAGATCTACACACACAAACTTGTGTTTGTCGTAAGTGGGATTTGATTGGCATTTTGTGTTGCCATGCCCTTGTTTGTATATGGCACAACAAATTTGATCCAAAATTTATGTTTCACCTTATTATATGTATAAAATCTAATTTTAACTGCATAATGGTTTAGTTCATTTTAAATATTATTTTAAATTTTTAGTTCTGGTTCAATATTGGTTCACTTATGGTTGATTACTTGTTCAACTTTGGTTCAATTTTGGTTCAATACTTCTAGTTGATTTTGTGGTTCAGTACATTATCTTTTCTAGTTTCTAGTTGATTTTCTAGTTCATTTTTAACATGTTATTTTTAGTTCGATTTTAAATAGGAAAATAAACTTCTTGACATGTTACTCTTACATTGTAATGCCATCAAATGGACCAAAAGTTTGGCTTACATCAAATGGAGAGCCAATAAATCCCCCAATCATGAGGAGAGCATCGGGTAAACCAAAGAAAAAGAGGAACAAGTCCAATGATGAGCCAAAAGGTTCTACCATACTACAAAGGCACTTTGCAACAACGAAATTCAAAAAATATGGGAATCTTGGTCCCAACACGAGGACATGCGAGGGTAAAAGTGTTGCTGATAGAGAGATCCCAAAAGGTGGAAATAAGGTCAAGAGAACTAAGAGGGAATAGCTAACAAAGGTTGGAGGAGATGAGGGAGAAACATCAACTGTTTTATATCAGGGTTCACAAGTTCCACAAACTCAAGATTCACAAATGAATTGATGGAACCAAACTTATGTAGTCTATTTTGATTACTATGATTATGTAATGATGGAACCAGACTTGAGAATTTTATTTTGTAATGCAATAGTATGTATGGCCTCTTTTTGTTTGAGCAAATTGCATTAATAGAATGATACCAAACTGAATTATTAAGATGTAAAAATAGACAATGTTACCCATTTGATAAAAGGATACCAATTTGATTTCACAATAACAACCTCGTTCTTTCAAATTTGATTTGATTAGACAATTTCATTACAATTTTAATCATAAACACCATATTAGGCAATTGCGTTACACTTTGACTTGATTACACAATGAAGTTACAAACTTGCAATTAAACCCTAAACACCATATTAGAGTCTAATTACCTAAACCCTAAATCACACTATTAGACAAACCACATTAGTAGCCAACACCCTAAATTACAACATTACAACAGACCTTTAGTCCAATCCTTTCAATTACTTCAACATTACATTAAGCAAAAGAACAATGACCAAGAGCCATGAAAGTGCCAGAAAGTCTCTATTAGTTTCATCTTGCACTTCAGTTCATCAATCCTTTCATCAGAGATATAATGACTTCTTTTGCTCGTTCTATCATTGGCTTATCAAACTAATCAAAGAAATTGCAAGTTTTTTTTACCCTATAATTTAAACAACATAGCAACAACAAAAAAAGGATTGAATCTTCATTGAATGAATTTTCATAATCTTAAAACAGTAGAGTAAAGAAAAAATCCAAAATCTTGAAGAATTTTTTCTTCATAATATTGACAAATAGTTACCTTATAAAAACCACAACCATGAAACCTTTAACCTGGATTTTCAGGGGTCTAGGAAGTGCACAATGGAGATTCGAGTCCACACAAAACATTATATCCTTCTAATTCTCAAATGAGAATTGTTGCTTGCAACTGAATACATATCGGAAGACATTTTTTTCCCCAGAAAACACAAAGAACAGAGGAAGAAGAAACGAACCAAAGTCGATGCATAACAAGAACGAGAAACGAAGCAAAATCATCTACGAAAATGAACGACGAAGATAAAAAAAATAACTAGAATTAACGAATGAGGATGAGAAGCAACAAGGGTATCAACGAGGGAGAATAACACAATGGAATTAGGGTTCACTTTTGAGTTCTCAATGGAATAGGGTTTTTGAACTCATCTTCTTAATCTTATTTTTATTTTTTATGTTTGTTTTATAGTTAATTTATTTAATAAAATGTTGTAATGTATTTTTAAAAATAGGAAATAAGTTTTACAAATTTGGAATAATAATAAAATATAATTAATTTACATGAAATCGTCGATATCATCTTTTTTTTTAACACGCTATAAAAAATGACACTTTATCAATTTTTGGACCAAAATATTGTTTGGACACCAAAACTGAAAAAAATAAAATGAGGAACTAATTTCATGATTCAACTAAAATAGAGAAACAAAAACTACAATTAAATCTATATAATGATACAAACTAAACTTTTTATATAATAATAATAATAATAATAATAATAATAATAATAATTATAATTATAATAATAATAATAATAATAATAATAATAATAATAATAATAATAATAATAATTTACCTTCAAAAGATATCCAATTTTAATAAAACAACGATCAATTTAGACGCATCAGTTATCATTGAATGCTTCAATCTTGTAATTTTTTTTGATATTATAACAATTTTTTACTTAAACAATATTCATCCATTCTAATTCGTAGAATATATAAAAATCAATACAAATTCAAATTTATTAAAATTGAAAAGAATAAATTTATAAATAAATTCACAATATTTACATTACTTCTATAATACGCCAAAATGCCTACAATTTAACAAATTTAATTGTGAAATATATATATATATCTCTCATTTAAATTTTATATTAATTGAAATTAATATACGAACACTAAAAAAAATCAAACAATACATTATTAAAAAAATAACAAATCAACGAGGTAGACAAGGGTAACTTATTTTACCCATTACAAAAATTCATTTAAATTATAAAAAAGAATTTATAATATTTTCTTTTATAGAAAATAAATTATTTATTATAAATTCCTTTTCTTCACACCCAGCCTATGTTGCCGCTTCTTTCTCCGTTCGATGACTATCTGGCATGAAACAATTTCTCCAATTCGTGTCTTCAACCCCTTTCAATCTTACCAGGTTTCTTCTATCTAGTACCTCTTCTTTTATTTCCCAAATTCGTTTAAATTAAAATACATTTTTTTTTCTCAAAGGAAAAATGTTTGATTTTTATTTTCCTTTCATTGAACTGATTATAAAATAAATTCAAAATGTCGTGTCACTCATTTGAATATGTGTTAATAAAATCTCAAGCTATTAGGGTAGGTTTACTGAAATAATAACAATGTTGTAGTTTTGCAGTGTTCAGAAGCATTTGAATAACAAGACATTGGCTTTTTGTCTAAGTGTTGAAGCAATGGGGTCTAAAAGAGTGAAAAGACCATTTTCAAATTTATCAGAACCCATTTCATCATTTGTTGAGGTTAAGAAGGATATCAAGCTCAAAGGATTGGAAGCTAACCCAGATTCCAAGCAGCATGTTGTTAAGGTCTATCTTTTTTTTATAGGCAATCTTCCTGATGATTAATTTTCTATGGGAAGAAATAATTTGTTAGCAATAGGGTCGAACCCTAGACTGGCGTTTACTTTGTGCAAACATTTTTTAATTTTAACTTTAAAAAATTTGCATTAATTTTACTTGTTAACAAGGAGTTTAAAGACTTTTGAAATGAACAGTTGTCTACAATTCTAGAAACAATGAAAATCTTAGAAAACTTATTTTCATTATTTCTGGAAATGAATTTTCATTAACTATCGTTTCATCTTCTCTCCGTAATAATAGTTCATTTCAAGAGTCTTTCATCAAGGGAAAATGAACACACATTATAGAAAATGGAAAACAATTTTTTCACAAAGTAAACAGGACCTAGATCTCTTCCTTCTTTATACTTCTCTGCGTCCCAACCCATACCACTGGTCTACATCTTCTGGCACAATTGTCATTTTTATTCTACTTTGACTAGTATTGTAGTCCTCTCTTTTTCTCTTTCTGTTTCTTTTGGTTGTTCACTGTATAAGTTGATAATGTAGGAAAATGATGTTGATAGCTATTCCATTGAGATTGAGAGATTAAGAAATGACCCGACCGTAGTAGACACCATGACTGTTCCGGAACTCCGGAAGACGTTGAAGTAAGTAGATATATGTTTTTCCCTTAAAAAGAAGCTACTGTTTTAGTTCTAGTTACAAAAAACATTGTGAAGTTATTATTTATATGTTTGGAATGGTTTTCAATTTTCAGGAGTATAAGGGTCCCTGCCAAAGGTCGTAAAGATGATCTTTTGTCTGCATTGAAGAGTTTCATCGACAATAATATGTGTGGTATGCAAATTCTTTCTGCATTCTCTGAGCCTTTCTTTTTGTTGAGAAAGGGAGGAAATGGAGTTTGTTTTTTCTTTTGTTCTAACTTCAATTGTTGTCTCTAAAGTCCAAACAGTTTCTTGTTTTACTCTTTAACATCTCTATTTTCTTCAAAAACTAGCTCTAGCTGTATAAATGTGATGGTTAAAAAGTTTATTTGTGTTCTGCAGAACAAGATTCTAAAATTAGAGAAGAACAAGGAATATTAATTTCTTCTGAAAATACATCTTTAGAAATGAAAGCTAAAAAGGTATCAGGTGAAGAGCCTGTGGATGATGATTGTAATGATGTGCTAGAGACAGTTGAACTTGACCGGGGTAAGAGAAGGTTAAAAAAATCAGAACCCAAAAGCAAAATTGTCAAAGCAACAACCAAAAAGAAGCTGTTAGTTAAATCAGATGAGGTTTCAGGTAGTGTTCTAGACTCTAATGTATGTAGAATATAAACTTTCTACTCTGAAGTATTTAGCATAACTGTCATTCGTGAGACATTCCTTTATTTGTCTCCTACTTTGTCAATTTTTATTCAAGTGTCATTCATGAAGTGATTAAATTGATCTTATATGTATGTTTTTGTCAGATTTTAAGCCTTCCAGAGAAAACAGAAACACGTCTACGGATGTTGTAAGCATTGTAGCGCAAGCAGATGAAATCAGTACAACCACTATTCAAACCGAAACATGGACCGTTCTTGCTCATAAGAAACCTAAAAAGGATTGGGTTGCGTATAATCCTAGAACTATGAGACCCCTACCTCTTTCACAGGATACAAAATCTGTCAAGCTTTTGTCTTGGAATGTCAATGGATTGAGAGCATTGCTAAAATTAGAAGGATTCTCAGCTCTTCAACTTGCCGAAAGGGAAGACTTTGATGTATTATGCTTGCAAGAGACTAAAATACAGGTAGAATATTGGTTCTAATAAAACACTCCTTTCATAAGTGGATCTTATGTTATGCTGTAGTTGAATTACGTAAATTCTGACGGTTGCTGAAAGACTAAGCCCTGAACTAACTGAAAAATTTGCTTTTATTAGTCAAGTTAATTTTTCTTTTGGAGTGATGAAGGATACTTTCGTCAAGTGAATCACAATAGGAGATAATGTCAGAAAAAAGAAAGACATACGAAGAAAAATCTGAACTTACTCATTTTCTTTCTCAATTTATGAAACTATTTTGCTTTTGAAATCCTTAGTACTTTAGTATTCTAGTTATTTTGATTTGCAAGAAGTTAAAGTAAGGTTAATAGTTTAGAAATTCTTTTATACTCCCTTCGGTCTCATATAAGCAAAAATAAACTACTTTCACATCCCTTAAGAAAAAGTAGTTAGGCTCGTTCAATTTTCTCAAACTAATCAAAAAGTAATTGGGGTGAATTGAAGAAAAATTGAGCAATTTAATATAATTAGAACGAGAGTGAAGGTTCTTTACCATGAAAGCAAAAGAATGTTGATTTGCAAATTTTGAAATATGCAGACTGTGTGAAACTACTCCTGACAATCTTACCTGCTGCCTAATAAAATATATCAAAGATGATGTTTATGTTTATGTTATGTTAAAATTCAGTGTTCATTTGCTCTCTTATTTACAAGTACTCTGGTTTTGCAAACAGGAGAAGGATATTGAGGAAATAAAAAAGCGACTGATAGATGGTTATGAGAATAGCTTTTGGACATGCAGTGTTTCTAAACTTGGTTATTCTGGAACTGCAATAATCTCAAGGGTATGTTCACTATGTTTGCCCTGCCTCTTCATACCTAGTCGAAACTTTTTGTACCAACATTAAATTGTTTTTTCTACATTTAGAAGAAAAGGCTATTTATAGTAGTGACTATTCCTTGCACAATTAACTCATGCCAAATTTTACTATGGAAACTGGAGATGTAATGGTGCATGATTATTATATACTGATTTGTTCTACACATTTTTTTCCAACTAAAGTTTTTGTCAATGATATTGATGGTAATATAAAATCATTTTGTACCTACTTGAAGCGAAGCTTTTGTCACAGCATACTTTAGTCATATTCTATCTTCAACAAAGCTAAACACTAACTACATTTGTTCTTATAACATGGTTGTTTTGTACTCTAAGCTGTTGCTTTATCATATAACGTTAAGAATTAAGTTTGATGCCTGAAGGTGACACAATTTTCATTTTATCAAGATAGAATGCAAGAATGGTGTTCGGTTTATAATTTCTTTCTAATATTACTTTCACTTAATTGAATTTCTGACAGATAAAGCCTCTGTCAGTTAAATATGGCCTTGGTATATCTGATCATGACAGTGAGGGTCGACTCGTGACTGCAGAGTTCGATACATTTTATCTGATAACCGGATACGTGCCTAATTCTGGAGATGGCTTGAGAAGACTGGTACTTTTATTCAATTACGTTAATTTTAGATTTCTAAGTCAACTGTTTTTTTTCTATATTTCAACCTGGCAAATGTATATCCTCATCCAACTAACCTTTCGTGTTTGAATCTAGTCTTATAGGGTGGACGAATGGGATCCAGCTCTCAGCAATTATTTGAAAGTATGTATTACTCCTTTCCTTCATCGAATGCTGCAATACGGCATAATTTATTTATTTATCTTTGTATTTATCGCTCCTTTCATCATGTTTTTGGAATGCACCGTACATCCTTTGTTATTTATATGAAATTTTGCTTGTGATATAACCGAGATAGAGATAATTTATTTTAGCCTTGTTTGCATGTGCTAGTGAAATCGAGCAGTGTTAATGTTTTTATATGGATTATTAAATTCAATGTTAATTTACTAATGGCTTATCAAATGCATCATTACTTTTTTCCAACAAAAAGTATGAGGTGCAGAGTGATTCTTTTTTCATATTGTAGTTGTTATTATGATCCTAATCCTATTACTATGATTAATGATTAATTTTCTGCTGGGTACAGGAGCTGGAAAAGTCAAAACCTGTAGTTTTGACTGGTGATCTGAATTGTGCTCATGAAGAGATAGACATATACAACCCTGCTGTAAGTTATTGCATTTATAATTCAATACTCTCATTATGGTTTTGCTATAAAATTTGAAATATATTTTTCAATATTATAGAAAAAGCTGTACTTGCAAATTTGTAAAACTGAAAGCTAGACATACATGAGGCCAAATCTCCTTAGTACTCCTTCCATCTTATGTTAAGTGCCCTTTAAGGTTTTGCACACTTAGGAAAATTATTGGGTGTACTAACTTCTGGCATATTGAAATTTGTGATACTAAATTTGTTTGCACATGAAAGGTAAGATGATAGTTAAAGTATGTAGAAAACAAAGGCAAGATGACAGTTAAATCAATAATCTGTTTGATAACATCATAATCAATCAAATGTGAGTGTAAGATGTCAAGAGCGCAGTGTTTTAATCTATTATGATTGTTGCATACATGTAAGCACAGGGTAACAAAAGGAGTGCCGGGTTCACGGATGAAGAGAGGAAATCATTTGAGACAAACTTCTTATCAAGGGGATTTGTAGATACCTTTAGAAAGCAGCATCCTGGTGTTGTTGGATATACTTATTGGGGTTATCGGCATGGTGGCCGCAAGAATAACAGAGGTATTTTTAGCATACTCTATGTTTGAAATTCTATAAACACAAGTTTTAATATATGAATCATCAATTATCTGAATGAACTTTGAATTCCTTTCAAATTCTTTGTTCTCTCAATGATTTGTTTCATAAATGAAAACAGGATGGCGTCTTGATTATTTCCTTGTCTCAGAATCCATAGTTGACAAAGTTCATGATTCGTACATTCTCCCTGATGTCATTGGCAGCGATCACTGTCCAATTGGCCTTGTTATGAAGCTTTAAATCTGCAATTGAAGAACTGGCTTTGAACTTGTAAATATTGTTTTTTGTTGAAGAAGTTCATGCAAAGAATGCTGGTTTATGAGTAAGCAGGGATTTTTGCTTTTTTTTTTCCTTGCATCTTGTATAATTTTGCTATCCTTGTACATACTTACTATCCATGATCATTGTCCCTAGATCAGAACATACAGAAGTTTGAGCGTCTATGGAAAAATTAAAAATATGCTATGGATAATTGGATGATTAATGAGTATCATATATATATTTGTATACCTGAAAATTGTTGTAAATTATTGTCAAAATTGTTGTAAATTTGTATCAAAACATCGTTTCTAAATTTATAAGAAGATAAGGTCTCAAGAGATGAGTGACTTAAAACGGATACATATATTATATATTTGATATAACCGATGCTTTTTTATAGTGGTTTAGATGTTATTGTTGAATATATTAGTATTTTAAGAAATATCTAAGTTTTTACTTATTTTCATATGGATGGTTGGTTCACATGAAATATGTCCATTCTTGTTTTCTGTTTTAGCAAAGGTGCTAAGACCAACGGAGAAGTAAAGTTGTAGGAAAAACAAACTCCTTTTTACGACCTTCCTCCATCACTAACTCACCCATCTCGGTGCAGTATTTAATAATGTGCTGAATGGTCAACTCTCCACTGTCTCCTGTTGCATCCATTCCAGGGACGAGAAGTGAAGAACAGCTAGTTTGCATATCTCACACTGAAGCCAAACTTGTTTACGACCACTTCGTTGACATTATGGTCAACTTGGTTGGCTGTAATGTTGCATCTTAACGCTCCCACAATGGGATTGGGTCGGTTCCCTACCCCTGCTCTATGCAATATATTAATGTTTCTGTATTGCAAGGGTGGATGTTTGGTGCATCTCCACCTACTGGCAGGATGATATTGTAACCTTGGTTGAAGACCATATTTCAAGCACTTGGTTTATGTGACCTACATTGTATTTGTCGACTCGAGGGTTGTTATTATTCAAGGGTTGGCGAATGATTCCTTGTTCGGGCACATCGACATCAAGTGCTGGTTCAACCTGGCCATCTTAGTGGCTAAGGCGGTGCAAATAATGTTTTTGTTTTCAATCAATAGTGTTATGACTGCCCCCGTTTGTTGAGCGAACATGTTCACCATCTCTTGTTTGATGTCATGTACCTGTTGTTGAATACTTATCAATGAATCTTGTGTTAAGATGATAGGATTTTTTGTGACACTTTTGGGAATTCCAGGACCATAAACCTTTGGTTAAAAGAATTTTGGTTGACTGTATGCCTGTAATTGGGTTAATGTAACTCTATGGCATGCTAGTAGTCGGCCTAATTGCAGGAGGACGATAGCTAGACCTGAGAAGTTTTGTCCAAATAGTAAGCGTTCTTACGTCATAGACTGACTTTATCTAGCCACTGTTGGGTTGAGTGCCTCTTGAAACGACCCTCCACCCAGCATAACAACTGAACATTACCGTTTTTGGATCCCATTGTCGGCAAAGTCACACACTTCGTGTTCGGTAATTTTGATACTCGTCATGCTAAAAGTTCCGACATTTTGAGGAGTAAACATATTATTGGTGTTTTATGAATTATTAGAAGCGTTGATTGATAGATATGTCCATTTCTTAATGACATGCAAACTAATAACTGCCAAATGATTTATATAAAGAGTTAAAAAAATAGGTCCCAGTGGTGTGCCAACTCATTTATAGTGTTTTTGTTTTTATGATTAAATTGACAAACTCCAACCACAAGTGAATGTTTAATAAGTGCGATTGTGTCATTCGGATCCAATTATCTCATTTTTAGCAGCATTTTCAACGTATTGAGAAAATATCTTTAGATTGCTCCAGATTTTAGATCGTGAAAATGTGACTGAAAATAGACTAGTAGTTTTAAATAACATTGGTTTTAACTTTGACGCAAAATTAAACTTGCCTTTGAAGTAAATGTGGATGAAAAACAAAGTGGTTGAAAGTAAAACGCTTGAAATGTAAAGTGCATTGAAAGTAAATGACATGAAAGATAAATTGTGTTGTAAAGTAAAGTTCGACAAGAAATTTAAAGGATTTGAAAATATATTGTTGAATTGATAGGAATTTAAATGTCGGTGCAAAACATACTTAAGTGGAAAGCTTGAATGTTTTTCCAAATTAAGAGTAGACTTTAGAAATTAAGTATTCAACCTTTGATTAACTGAACAAAAGCTCATATTTATAAATGAAAAACTAAGCACCCCCACTATGTGACAAACCAAGTTTAGGAGCTAGCTATTTTTGTGTAGTAGTGCGCCTAAATATGCTTTGACTAGGTCTAATTAAGCTATTCTCGTTATATCTCATTTTGGTTAACTTGGTAGTGCGTTGACAAGCTTTGGCTTCTAGTCGGACTGAATTTGTTGACTTTAGATTGACATTGACTTCTTTCTCATTGACAACAGTCGAACCTTCTTTATGATTGATTGACTTTGTTGACTTTTATGTCGACCTTGCTAACATTCACAGGTGTCGACTTAAGAGTAAACTTTTACCATAACATATTTGAATCACTTTGTTTATGTGATTCAAATCACTAATCATAGGAACTCCATATTTTTAAATTTTATCCATATGATTCAAAATCACTTGTTTATGTGATTCAAATTACAAAACTTCAAGATTTGGATCAAAACATGCATGATTCGAATCATGCAACTTGTGATTAGAATCATGAAAATCATAATGGCTTAAAAATACATGTGGTAGTGGTACCTACAATTTTTGTCCCAATTGCATCTTCTTCATGGCCCATTTGCGTTTTCACATTTGCTTTAGGGCTTCAAGGATGACATCTCTAAAATGTCATTTTTGCAATTGATTTGTTTATTATTAAGGGTATATTGGTCATTTAGAAGTTTTGTAAGTGATCTAATATTCTATTATTTCTACCTTCATTCACAACCTTTGTCTTTTTCTTCTCAATGTTTGACCTTTCTTTTTTGCATTATTTGGTTTGTTGTGTTCCCACTCCTTCCACGTGAATGATTGTGTTCTTCCTCCTCTGTCTTTGTGTGTACTATGTGTTTTTCTATATGTGTGATTGTTCTTTCTATGTTCTTTGTTCTTTTGTGTTATGTCTTGTTTATGTTCTTCTGTATTATCTATTTTTTGAGAATTTTCATACCAACTTATACCTTCAACGTGAATGATTGTGTTCTTCCTCCTCTGTCTTTGTGTGTACTATATTTTTTCTACATGTGTGATTGTTCTTTCTATGTTCATTGTTCTTTTGTGTTATGCCCTGTTTATGTTCTTCTGTATTATCTATTTTCTGAGAATTTTCATACCAACTTATAGAGTTTGATTTTGATGGATGTATTTTTTGTTACTATTTGAAATTAAATTAGTTTTTTTTTTTTACTGGAGAACTTTAACCAATAGTTATGTTATGGGAATATATCCTCTCCATTTTTATTCCTCGTGTTTTCCAATCTCCACCTTTAAACTTTTTTTCCCTCTTAATCTTCTTTCTTCCTCTCTTTTATGGAGGTTAAGGATTTCAATGAACCCTTACGTCACATGAGATGATCCATTCGTATTAAGTTCTATTGAGTTTTGATTTTTAATCTTAGTGACAAATTACTATTTATATTTTGTGTGTTTTCTATTTCTGAGCATTTATGTACGGTGTTCAAATGTAATTTAGTTTGTATGTTAATTTTTAGTATGCCCAATAGCAGGATGACTACTGTACGTTATACCACCCTAGTGATTTTGAGTTCGACACTACTAATTGTGATTAATAACACAACTTTTAATTCATTTTTATAAATTTTGACATATATCTAATATTATACATGTTTTTTTAGAAAATATTTTATGATGCCCTAAGGCAATTGAGATTATTGTATCTAAATTTGATCTAGATTTTAAAATCAATCAAAACATATAAACCTATACTAGAAGAAAGATACACTCTCACGTTCAATTTGTTTATTAATAAAGAGAAATAAAACATTAGTATATTAGTAAGAGAAAGATGTAATTTCTTTAATAAGTGTCAATTGATATTAAATCTTCTTTATATTAAATTGGAGCACAATTCCCTCATTTTAAATATTATTTATAAAAAAAATATAAACTAATTTTACACTAAACTCGATTAAAATAATTTATTTTAATATGTTACCGTTTAGATAATAGATTGTGATTGTCTGCATGTGCATAGAATGCACCCTCGTTAATCTCATTAAGAAGAATGAAGTAAAAAACGCCAAGGTGGCCTGTCTTGATGAATTGGCAGGCTCCTATTAGTTCTATGACGATTTTAAAACAAAATGAAGAGCAGTGTGCAAATCTCCGATTAAGTTTACACAGCAAACCTCCGAGAAAAACATAAACATTTACACAACAATGGGAACACGAAAGAGACTAATCTCTTCATCAACCGAACCTTCTTCTTCCGATCCCAAACAACTAAACACACAACTCAAACCTCAACAACAAATCGACCCACCAATTGCACCTCCCAAATGGGGTTTTCTTTTCAAACTCTCTCTCTTTTCTCTCCCTTACTTCTACCTCATCTTCTTCCATTACACTCTCGATTCGGACCTTCGAAGATCCATTATCATCAATGCTGGATTGAGTCTCGCTGCTTTTTTTCTTACCGTTAGAATGATCCCTGTTGCCTCTAGATATGTTCTCAAACGGAATCTCTTTGGATTTGATATCAACAAAAAGGGTACTCCTCAGGGAAATATCAAAGTGTGAGTCTTTCTTATTTATTTTACATTTTTTATCTTAATTAACGAAGTGAGTATGCTTTAGATTTTGGTTTTGAGATCTGGGTCTTTATTTGTTTTTAATAATCACGTTTTAGCTGTGTTTTCTTTTTTCTTGTTTCTTTTTTACATTGTATTATTCAGCATTTGGTAGGATTTTTGTGCAGTAAAGGATTACAATTTCAGTTTGATAATTATACATATTTTCTCTTTTGTAATTTAGTATGCGTGTATTTGTTTAATGAAGTTGCTCCTTCACTTTAGAGATTTCTGTTCTAAAATGTAAGGTATAAGGCAAATTCCTTGTGAGCTTTGAGGTCCTCTTTTGATCCTATAGTTGTAGTCTCAAATTGTTCATCATATCCTTTTTTATTTTGGTTTTTTTAACCTTAGAATTCTGATACATGTATTGTAAAACATTTATGTTGTTAGTTTCTTGACCAATTATTCTATTTGATAACTCTGTAAATATGGATATGTAAATTATAGTCATACAGATTGTTTTCTTTTAGAATACATTTTTTTTTCTACTTGGAATTGTTGAGTTGATTTTATGTTATTTATCCTTCATTCCTTTATAATCAGAATTAATGAATTTGGCATCTACATTTTAGATTTTTGGTTAATATATATAATAAGAATGTGGATATCACAATGGCTGATGTTTTGATTTAATAATCAACTAATAAGCTTGAAACAAATGGCACATAGAGAGTGAAATGCTGTTAATACCGGTATTAATTAGGAACAAATAGCGTAATGAAACTGAATGGAGGATTAGGATCAATGAACCCTAATCTCTTGTATTATTGATTGAATAGAAGAATTACAAAGAATTGTAGAGGAAGAAAGAAAACAGATAGCTGGAAGAGAAAACAACAGCTCTCTAACTGATTCCCATAATCAGTTATGCCTACTTTCTGTTTCAACAACCAACTAATTCCTCTCTTTCCCTCCTATTTATTCTCTTCCCAATTAACTATTATTCACTAGTTAGTTATTTTCATTTAGTGCCAGGCTGGCGCCTCCCATACACTTTAGTAATAGGTGGCCTGCGTTCCTTCTTAGCTCTATCAATACTCCCCCCCAAAAGAATGACCTTGTCCTCAAGGGGAAACCGAGGAAAAGAGTGTTGCAATTGTGTAGCAAGTTCCCAGGAATTATCACATGCTGGTAACTGATCCCATTGGACCAAGACCTCCAAATTCCCATCCTTATCCTCCCTATATTGCAAAATATCAGTTGGCTCCACTTGTAATTCAAATTCCTCAGAAAGCATTGGTGGTAATGGCTGCTGTTGGTGACCCTGCTTCAAAGCTTTCTTTAGCAAAGATACATGGAAAACTGGATGAACTCTAGCAGATTCTGGAAGGTCTAAGCGATATGCAACTGGACCAATCCTCTCAAGGATTTGATAAGGACCATAGAATTTAGCAGAGAGTTTCGCGATAGGTCTATTAGCCAAAGACTTCAGCTTATAAGGCTGAAGTTTTAAAAATACCCAATCCCCTACTTCATAGTCAACTTGTCTTCTATGTTTGTTGGCTTGTGTTTTCATAACATCTTGAGCTTTCAACAAATTCTGTTGTAACTCTTGTAAAATCAAATCCCGTGACATCAACAGCTGGTTAACTGCTTCTATCTTAGAAGTAAAAGTGCACCCTTTAATCATTGTTGGGGGATCTCTTCCATACAAAGCCTTGAAAGGGGTCATTCCAGCTGAAATGTTGTAGGTGGTGTTAAACCAAAATTCTGCCCAAGAGAGCCAGTCCACCCAACTTTTTGGTTTAGGTCCAGCAAAACACCTGAGATAAGTTTCCAAACTCCTATTGACCACCTCAGTCTGGCCATCTGTCTGAGGGTGATACGCAGTGCTGTACTTGAGTGTAGTTCCAGCCAATCTGAACAATTCCTGCCAGAATTGACTCAAAAATATCTGATCCCTGTCTGAAACGATGGATGTAGGAAATCCATGTAAACGAACTACTTCTTTGACAAACAAAGCCGCCACATCCTTTGCATTGAAAGGGTGCCCAAGTGGATAAAAATGAGCATATTTTGTGAGTCTGTGCACTACCACAAATATAGTATCCTTGCCCTTAGTTTTAGGCAAACCAGAAATAAAATCCATAGAAATGTCTTGCCACACCTGTGTTGGTATTGGTAATGGCTGTAACTAACCTGCAGGGGCTAATGTGGAATATTTCTGTCTTTGACAGATATCACAAGCCTCTACATACTGCTTTACATAGCTTCTCATACCTTCCCAGTAGAAAAAACTGGAAACTCTCTTGTAGGTTCTGAAAAATCCCGAATGGCCTCCTGTCACACTGTCATGGCATTCAGCTAAAATCAGAGGAATTTTGTTAGAACCCTTTTTCAAAACCAGTCTTCCTTTGTATAACAATCTGCCTGCTTGAAATTGAAAACCAGGATGAGCATTAGGATCACAAGCTAAGTCCTGGATCACCTTCTTCCATTTAGGATCAGTTTCCATTTCTTGAAACCAATCTTCAGCATCAGCCAAATCAATTACAGAGATAGCAGTATACATGGTTTTTCTTGACAATGCATCTGCTACTGTATTCTCTTTGCTAGGTTTAAATTGGATCTCAAAATCCAACCCTATGAGTTTTACTGCCCACTTGAATTGCTCCTCACTAAACAACCTTTGATCTGTAAGGAATTTCAAACTCCTTTGGTCAGTCTTTATAACAAAATGTCTACCCATGAGGTAGTGTTTCCATTTCTGAACAGCTTGTACCAAAGCCATCAACTCTCTCTCATAAACTGATTTAACTTGAGCTCTGGGGGAAAGACCTTTACTCCAAAAAGCTAAAGGTTTCCCTTCTTGCATCAAGACAGCCCCTAGCCCTTTACTAGATGCATCAGTTTCAACAATAAATGTCTTAGAAAAATCAGGTACTGCTAACAATGGTAGACTAACCATGGCCTGTTTCAGAGTTTGGAATGCTGTAGTGGCTTCCTCATTTCACACAAAATTGTCCTTCTTCAATAAGTCAGTCAAGGGCTTGGTGATTCTACCATAATTCTGTACAAATCTCCTATAATAGCCTGTCAGCCCCAAAAATCTTCTTAAACTCTTCAAGTCTTTAGGAACAGGCCAAGATTTTACAGCCTCTACCTTTGTCTGGTCTGCTGCCACTCCTGCCCCAGAGATAACATGACCCAAATACTCTAGGCTTGGCTGAACAAAACTACATTTTTTTTTGTTGACCAGTAAGGAATTTCCTCTTAATGCTTCCAGCACTTTCCGCAAATGATCTTCATGTGCAGCCTCATCTCTACTATAAACCAAGATGTCATCAAAGAAAACCAATGCAAATTGTCTCAAAAAAGGTCTTAAATCCTCATTCATTAGAGCTTGGAATGTAGAAGGGGCATTAGTCAAACCAAAAGGCATCACCACAAACTCATAATGACCTTCATGAGTTCTAAAAGCTGTTTTTTCAATATCAGTTTCCTTCATTCTGATCTGATGATAACCCGATTTCAAGTCCAATTTAGTGAACACAGTGGCTCCACCAATTTCATCCAAAAGTTCCTCTATAATTGGAATAGGGAATTTGTTAGGTATCGTTATTTTGTTCAAGGCTTTATAATCTACACAAAACCTCCACCCTCCATCCTTCTTTTTTACCAGTATAATAGGACTTGAATATGGACTAATACTGTGTCTAATTACCCCAGATTCCAGCATCTCTGCTACCAATCTTTCTATCTCTGTCTTCTGATAATGTGGGTACTTGTAAGGCCTCAAATTAGGAATTGAAGCTCCCTCTTTGAGATGGATAGCATGATCATGCTTTCTAAATGGAGGCAGCTCCTTTGGGTCTGAACATACCTCATCAAATTCATCTAGTAAATTCAGAAAATTTTTTGGTAGGGTCTTTGGAGAATCTAATTCTGTCTTGGTTCTTTCACATTGAATTAATAATCCTTCACCTTCTTCTTTTAAAACTTGCATCAGTGCTCCAAAAGGGAGTTCAGTTTTAGTTAAGGCTGGATTTCCAGCTATTCTGATGAACTTTTCTCCTTGTTTCAGAGTTAGTTCCAGCTTTCCAAAATCTGCTTTAATTTCTCCCAACCCTGCTAGCCAATCCAACCCTAACACCATGTTAACCCCCTTGAGTGTGAACAAATAAAAATTTTGGATTGCTTCTAAGTTCTGCATCTGAAATTTTAACTGTGCACACTTTCCCTTGCATCTTACTTTATGTCCATCTCCTACTTCTACCATGTAAGGAGAGGTTTCCATAACTGTTAAGTGCAGTCTTTCCACCAACTCAGTAGCTATGAAATTGTGGGAAGCACCACAATCAATTAGGATGACCACTGCTACACCTTCTAACAATCCCTCCACTTTCCAAGATCTAGTAGTAGTGAATCCAGACATGGAACACAATGATAGATGCAAAGATCTAAAAGACTGCAGGGGTTCCTCCACTTCATCCACTCCCTCTTCCTCCTCTTCTTCCATAATGATCATCTTAAATTGTCTGTTTTTACATCGATGTTCTCTATTATAAGGTTCATCACATCTAAAACATAACCCTTTTTCTCTTTTCTCTCTGACTTCAGCACTGGTTAAATGCTTAAACTCCCCTCCTCTGTTTTTAACACTTTCCACACTTTGACTCTGGCCAGTCCCACTCATGGTACTGCTTTTCTGATCTGAACTCAACTTTGATTCTAGGGTTATAGTTTTAGAATTGGGCAGGCTACGTGAATTGCCGTTCGTTCTAGAAGCATAACTATACCCATTTTTCATATTGACTAACCTGTTCTTTTGTTCAATCAATAGAACTTTTTGAATCATTTCTGACAAGGAGTTAAGCTCATACAATTTTACCTCAGCTTGTAGCACCTGTTTGAGTCCATTCAAGAATATTCCTCTCACAAATTCTTGATCAATGGTTCTCATGGCTCCTACGTATTTTTCAAAATTCTCAACATACTCATCTATTGTGCCTGTTTGTTTCAAGGATAACAATTGCTCAAAAGGATTCTGAACCATTGAAGGTTGGAATCTACGCACCACAGCAATCTTAAAACCTTCCCAATTAGGGTTAGGGTTGCATTTCTCCCACCAATGGTACCAACTCAACGCTTTTCCTTCTAGAGCCATGACTGTAGCTTGCATCTTTTCTTCCTCGGTTACCTCCTTTAATAAAAAGTATCGCTCCAATCTGTGTGTCCATCCAAAAGCATCTTCTCCCGCAAAAATTGGAATCTCCAATTTCCGCCATTTCTCCCTCCGATGAACCGCTTCACTGTGACCTCCATTACTTTCAGTTCCTTCCTGAAACGGACTACTCTGTTCACGATTCGAGCCAAATTTCATCAACAAATCAGCGATTTGATCCTCATGTTTCTTCGCCAGAGCTTCCACAAACTCAAGTCGAGTTTTCATCTCTTCACGTTCCTGTTCCCAATCGTCACTGGATCTCGCCATGCTTCTCGTCCTCATACGCAGCAGCTCCAAGCGTGGAATTCAGGGCACCGGGATCGGTGCTCTGATACCAGTGTTAATACCGGTATCAATTAGGAACAAATAGCGTAATGAAACTGAATGGAGGATTAGGATCAATGAACCCTAATCTCTTGTATTATTGATTGAATAGAAGAATTACAAAGAATTGTAGAGGAAGAAAGAAAACAGATAGCTGGAAGAGAAAACAACAGCTCTCTAACTGATTCCCAGAATCAGTTATGCCTACTTTCTGTTTCAACAACCAACTAATTCCTCTCTTTCCCTCCTATTTATTCTCTTCCCAACTAACTATTATTCACTAGTTAGTTATTTTCATTTAGTGCCAGGCTGGCGCCTCCCATACACTTTAGTAATAGGTGGCCTGCGTTCCTTCTTAGCTCTATCAAATGCTCAGGTATACTGTAGAAGAGCAGGTATTTGATTAGGTTAAAAGATTAAGTTGAAGAGAGTAAGAGAAATATTATTAATCTTCATTCATAGAGGTTATAAAATTTCAGCTGAAAATTTCAATTAGAGAACAAAACTTCAGATAGGGTTTGTTTGGTTTATGTATGTCATGCAACTTGCAAGCATAGGAAGAAATAATCTATTCAGCTAAATAAATTTTTGGTACTAAGTTTTGACTATGCTGCATTTTAACTATGCAGGCCTGAGTCATTGGGTATAGTTGTTGGTATTGTCTTCCTGGTTGTGGCAATCTTATTTCAGTATTTCAACTTCACAGCAGATTCAAATGTAAGTATTGCATTAATATCTTGGGAATGATGTGAATAGAATAATAGAGCATTCAAATATATCAGCAATTATGATTTTTTTTTTTTTTTTTTTGCAGTGGCTTGTTGAGTACAATGCTGCTTTAGCATGCGTCTGTTTCATGACATTGCTTGGATTCGTCGATGATGTCCTTGATGTCCCTTGGAGAGTGTGAGTATACAAGTTCTCATTATTTTCTTACATAATTTGTACATATGGACTAATGTTAGAATAGTTTCTTTTTTGATTTTATGTCAATGTAAAGAACAGAAAATTACTACTACCATCAATTGCTGCACTTCCTTTGTTAATGGCATATGCGGGACACACAACTATAGTTATACCCAAACCACTTGTCCCACACATTGGAATAGAGATTTTGGATCTTGGTAAGCTTTCAACTCCTCTATGCAAATGACACTTAAAGAGATACTCCCTCTTGTCTTGATTATAAGCAAAAATAACTAATTTTCACACTTAGTAAGAAATCTAGTTAAATGCAGTATAAGTGCATTTTCAATAGTGTCCTTCGTGGAATCTTGTTTATGAGAATAAAATAGTCATTTAAATTATATTTAAGACCAAAACATGAGTACTTTTTGTTTATATTTGAGACCAGAGGAACTACAAATTATTGTTAAATCTCACTATCTCGACATTTTTATAACGATGCAGGATGGATATATAAATTATATATGGGACTATTGGCTGTTTTCTGCACAAATTCCATCAATATACATGCTGGACTAAATGGTCTTGAAGTTGGACAAACAGTGGTTATCACATATGCTGTAAGTTGAAAAACTTGCAAAAGTATATCGAATATACTTTGCTCATAGAAAATTATTCATAGTGTGGATTTTGCAGATTCTGATACACAATATTATGCAAATTGGAGCATCAACGGATCCTGAATATAAGCTAGCACATGCGTTCTCCATTTACTTAGGGCAACCTTTGCTTGCTACCTCTTTGGCTTTATTTTCTTACAATTGGTATTTAATAGTTTATCTTTATCTATGTTTGAAACCCTTATTTTCACATGACCGTGAGTAGTTCGCTAACACTCTGTGGTTGATTTTCATTCTAGGTATCCTTCTTCAGTTTTTGTCGGTGATACTTTTACATACTTTGCAGGGATGACTATGGCTGTGATTGGTATTTTAGGCCATTTTAGGTATATCCTTTGCTTTTACTAACAAAAATGTTAATTTGGCTATCCACTTTGTGTTTGTTTTCGTTGCTTTTTGTTCGAAAGGATCAATTCTGGAGACATACACACAGTCAATCTTTTTATAAGAAAAATCTACCACTTTTGTCTCTGTATTGTAGATAAGATACCTATATTGTATACAAATTTACAAATGTGCCATGGAATTTTTTCGTCTAAAACCATGATGAACAAAAATTATGCCGAATTTTTAATTATAACCCTCCTACTAACTTCTACTGCATATAATAGAAAGAGATAGTTTCAGTGGAGATTTTTCATTCCAATGTGAAAGGTTTATATGCATTCTCATACTTCAACCTTTTCTTTCTTCCATAAATAATATATATACAAGTATGGTTATTGAATAAAGTATAAGAAAAACAGAGCACTCACTTTGGTTTATAAGATGCTATTGCGAAAGGAAAAAAAAATTGGATGATGTGACTTTCTGAGCTTTGTTTCAAACATTATAGCGTAAGCCTTAAACAGAAAAGGTAGTATAAATAAATCTGAAGACTTGCACATTTAAATAAGTCTAATGTGTTTTATGGATGAGAACACATTCCACTGGTATTTATGAACAATACTATTATTATTGATTGCCTTGTAATAATCTAACCTCTTTCATTATTTCTGTTTGCTTCAGCGAAACCCTCTTGATTTTCTTCCTACCACAAGTTTTGAACTTTCTCTTGTCACTCCCCCAGGTTTGACACTAACAGAATGTCACCATATTTAGAATCTTCAATAAAAATCTCTTCAGAATATGTTTTCTGACATAGAATTCATTTTCCTCCAGCTTTCTGGCTACATTCCATGTCCACGTCATCGTCTGCCAAGGTAGGCTTCACATGGATGTAACCTAATATGGTTGTTTCAGTCATCTTGCTTGTACTTGTTTGTTTTAAACATCATGTATTATCTACTCATCCAGGTTTGACCCTCAAACTGGACTACTGACTGGAACAAACGATGGCACACTGGTTAACTTCTTCTTAAGAAATTTAGGCCCGAAATCAGAGAAGTCACTTTGTATCTATCTTCTTATTTTCCAGGTAATTCACTGTTTTAGTCTCTGATTTTTTAACCTTTCTCTTATGTTTGCACTTTATTAGCTGAACTAGTATCGTCTTTCTTTGGACAGGCTATTGCATGTTGTTTCTGTTTCCTGCTGAGGTATTTCCTTGCCGGATGGTACAAATGAAAATGCGAAGTTGATAGAAGATATGGATGAGAACTGCCTGAGAGACTGAGTTATTGTATAATCATTTTTGTAGAAAAATTGCTTCTAATGTAATTGAATATAGGTTTTGGTGAAAGGAATTTGTATTGTTAATTGAATGTTGCATGCTAGTTATCAAACTTCATGAAAATATACAAGACGAATACTGCTGTTCCGAGTAGCCTAACATTTTGTGTAATCCTTTGCCAAGAAAGTTAACTACTATTTTATATAATGACAATGATGATTCTTGTTGTTTGACAAAAAATGATTTAATAGAAGTTAACTACTACCCAAATTATGGTGCATGTTTTTGGTTGTGGTCTTGTTGAAATCCCAAACCAAATAGACAGGTTGCTACCACTAGATTGTTATTTTTTGGTTTATCTAACCAAAAATTATCTCTGCCTTTACAATTAAACTATTGCCCCATAAATTCAAATTCAACTATATGTTACGAAAATTCAAAATGCTAGTTTTCCAAAACACATGTAGAATCTCCTGGGAGTGAGAGAGCTGTGTTCTAAATTTAAATTGAATTTTCTAAAATACATATGGAATCTTGTTAGAGTGAAAGAGTTTTTCAAAAACTTATTTTAGAAAAACGTCAAAGGCAAATCTAAAATTTGGAGGGTTTGTGGAGATAAGGGGTAAATTTCTTTTGCCTAAGCATGTCCACTGTAGTATCTCACTTGGTAAGGATGAAATCAAACAAGCTTTTATCCGGTGAAATGAGTTTAGCTACTAATTGTTTTGGTTAAAAAAATATATAGTTTAGTAACATCTTTATAAATGTATATATCCAACAAATCACCACAAAAACTAATTCATTCATAATTTGCTTACATAAAAAAGTTCACTCATAATTTAAGTTTTATTTATTTTCTTATTAATTTAATCATTTATTCTTATTTTACATCTGCATCTACATTAACTACAAATGACTAAAGTGATTGTTGTTATGCCTAAAAACATGTAAAACTTTGCTTCAAAATTTAGTTGAAATATAACAGCCTCAAATTTTTAAATGGAATTCATATATTTAGTTGAAATATTATATCAAATATGAATGGTATTTTATTATAAAGATGCGTGTCACTCGAATAAGTATCTTCATGAAGATCATAAATTTGGACAAAACACATTACATGCTCGTTTTCGAAACATTGTAAAGTACTAAAACGTGATTACATACCCATAATATCATGATCAAAGCTCAATTTGCTACTTGGTAGAAGACATGTCTCTTTCATGAGATCCAAACCCTTTTGGTTTGCTCACCAATGTTCATATTTATACAAAAAATTATATAGAATTTCAAATCATAGTATTAAATGATATACATTTTTATGAATCAATATTAATAAGCAAGAACAAAATGAAAATGCAAAAACACCCAAGAGGCGCCTATGCATGCAACATAGAACAACAAATTTAAAAACAAATTTACAGATGCTGCATTAAGTGAGAAAAACATTATTTCTGTTTTCATCCTATAAGTCACTCAATTATGTTGTCAGCCACATAACTTGATAATATATTTCCAATGTAATATATAAACACTAAAACCCAAACTACAGAATCAAGCTACGCCTTTGTTACAAAAATGAATTCCCACCAAGTTCCTTTTACAAATCGTATCCCATCCAAATAGGTTAATCAACATCCATAGCTTGCTCATCAGTAGTACTGCTTGACCATAGCTTTATGGTGCGGTCATGGGAGACAGTAACAATATACCCACCATCTGCAGAAAGTAACATCACATGCCAAAATCAGAACAAGATAGGCAAAAATAACATGAACACAAACCAACCATGCTAATAGCTAAGTATAAGGTCAAATGGATACATCAATCACATAATGGAATAACACAAATAAGCAAAAACAGTATTTAAATCAGAGCCACAGATGTGTAATTCCTTTAAATTTATAAGATAGAAATCCTACCTCCAAGAACATCCAGAGAAGTAACTTTAGCTTCATGCCCAGATAATGTCTTCACAGGCTTAAAGTCCCGTCCTGACCAAACCTGGGGTAAACACATAAATATACGTATTCTCAAACGTAAATAAACAACTAAATAATGTATTTACAAGTAGTTATTACATGTAGAAAGAAATAGAAACGTATACCTTGGCTGTCATATCATATGAGGCAGTTACCAAAAAGTAACCCTCCTGTGGCTCAAATTTGACTTGAGATATTAAGTTAGAGTGAGCAGGAATGGTGTACAAGGATTTCTTCTTCCTCAAGTCCCAAATGCGACAAGTGTTATCTTCACCGCCAGTGGCTAAATGATATCCATTAGGAGAAAAACTGATGCCAAGAATCTTAAAATGAAATTCAATAATGGTCAGCCTGACAAAATATTGAATGTAAAAACAGATAGAAGAGAAGGGGGGATTTTTAATAACTTACAGGTTTGACATGACCTTCTAGGGCAAGAACACTTCTCCCAGTTCGAAGGTCCCATACACGAGCCAGAGCATCCAGTCCACAAGATGCAGCTAAGGATCCATCGTGATGAAAAGCTAAACCATATACACTTCTACTATGGCCTTCTTGAAGAAGCAACTCCTCTCCTGTTTCAACGTCCCATAATCTCCATGTCTTGTCAAAGCTAGCAGTGCCCAGGTACTTCCCTGATGGATGGAAGGCAATGCGTGCAAGACGATCAAGATGGCCCTCAAATGTTCTCAAAAGGGATCCTTGATCATTCCAGTACTTTGCTTTACGGTCAGCAGAGGCAGTTGCTAAATGATTGTACACAGGAGAATAAGCAACATCAGTAGCTCGCTCGGTGTGCCCCTTGAAGGTAGACACTTTTTTTACATTAGGCATGCTCCACAACTTGGAAGCTCCAGTTAGAGAACTAGAAAAGAAAAATACCATTAGAAGATTAGACTATAATGGTTTCATAAGGCAAGTAAGATGGAAAACTAAACCTTAAGCTACTCAATTTGCAAAAAGGACATACCAGGTAGCAAGCCCTTTTCCATCCCGGGAAAACGAGCAACCAGTAAGTGGTCGATCATCTCCTATTTCACTGAATTCAAGACTCAAATTCGCTGCCTGCTTCAACGTCCAATCCATCTCTGCATCCACATCTTCATCCGGATCATCTCTTCTTCTCTGGGCACGTTGAATACGCAATGCAGCCCTTACTAAAGAATATTTAGCGATATTAATTCTTGCATCCAGGAGAGACTTTGACCCTTCAGTGTAAAAAGGATACTGCAGATCATCCTCAGCTTCATCTTTAGGAGCAGAGGTCGCGGCCTCTTCATCCTCAAGAGCTTTCATTAGCTTTTCCAGCTGACCTTCGGCATCCAACTTTGCCATAATCATCCGCAACCTGTCTCTTCTCTCCATCTCCCTCTCACCAAAGAGAGTAATTGGCTCGCCAAGATGGCGAAGACGGGCTCTCACTGCCATGTCATTCGTGGGAACAGCAAGAGCAGCAGCACGCCTCCTCATCATGAGGTCTTGCATCGCTTTCTCCTGTCGCTCCCTCACCAGTCTACTCTCTTCCGATATCTCATACTCCCCGGTACCCTTATTAATTCGGGTGTCTGCATCATCATCTGAATCAGAATCACTAGACCCAGCCTCACCATTTTGGGGCACCGGTGGCCTAATAACTGGTGGCCGGACCGGAAGCGGTGCCAGAGGCCGGACAAGAGAGGAAGGAACTGCAGGAAGTGGAGCCAGAGAAGGCACGACAGGAGTAATAACTGGTGGAATAACAGGTTGAGGTGGCTGGGGCAAAGTTGGTTGAACAGAAGAAACAGGGGTTTGATCTTGAACATCAGAACCAGGTACAGATGATTCACCAGTAACACTCAATGTGGTGTTTTCCATCTCCACTTCCATGATTCCTACCCAATTAAATAAACAAGAAATCAAACAGAAGTTGAAGAAAAAAATTATAAAATCAAACTGCCGTATTTTCAACAATTTATTTCAGGGCTTCCGGGGGTAAGCCGTATTCTAAAAACCATAAAAAAATATGGCAGGCCGCCAAGACATAATGAATCCTCACGGTAACATTATTTCATCAAAACCATCATCAAAATCCAAAAATGTTGAGCATGGACATCATATAATAACAATGTTCACCACTTTTGGCATTTGAACCTTCAAGATGAACTTCAAAAAAATAAAGGCAGATTCCTAACACATTGGACATCAAATCCATGCTTTTACTTGAATTATATGCTCACAGAATAGTACAAAAAATTGCAAACAGAAAAATTTCCCACAGAAGCTTCAACATAGAGCATACAACTTTAGCATCTTACTTGAGGGCTCAAAACTCATCCAATCAGTAGCAAACTTCATACACCATTTCCTCGACATGTTAGTAGTCATATAGACTGCTCATAGTCATGATAATTTTACACTAGGTGAAACTAGAAAGACTTGAAAGAACACATGTTGAACAAGGAAAAGCTTTTACAGTTTATAACACTAAAGAACATTTATCAAACAGTTTATATGCAATCTCTCAAACTAAAAAAATTCAGTGAGAATAGTCACCTCAACTAGATCCTTGCTTCTTGTCCCTCCGTTCCGATCAAATTTCAAAATCTCTTGGTTCCCTTCTCTTTTATATCTTGCGCGTTCAGCCTCAAGATGCGGGGGGGAAATTCTTGTCTTTTCTCTTTTGTTTCCCTAGTTCCCCTCTTTCGGCTCACGATTCCAATGTATCTGTTTCCCTAGTTCCTCTCTCTCTCTCTTTTGAGCGTAGAAGGCCTCCTTAATTTTATTTTTTTTAAGCCCCCCAATAAAAATAATTTTTTTTAAAATTCTGCCCCATTATTTCATAGGATTTAAGGTTGAAATAACGAGTGCCTAGTAAGTTTTGAGATTTTTGTTCTTGAAAAATTTTTGAAATTTATTTTAATTAAAAATATACTTTTTTCAAAAAAAAATTAGTTAGAGTAATAAAAAAAATAAATTTCAAAAAAAATCGAAACTTCTTCTTGAATAAAAAAATTTAGAAAAAAATTGTAAATAATTTTTTATCGAAAATAAAATCAAAAAAATTTTTATTGAAATTTTTTTATCAGTGAAAAAATCGATTATAACTTAGCTTTACTTATTTGAATTGAATGAACTGTTATATTATGAATTGAACCGAACCAATTCTGTTTCAAATTGAACCAAACTTTTTTGTTCCTGTAGACTTTTATTTTCCTAATTTTATAAATTCCACAACAAAGGCAAGAAGAAAACAATAATCATAACAATACAATTTTATTATTACTTACTCCATGACTTGTTTTACCTGAATTTTTGTCCTTCAATGTTTCTTAACCTACATATAGCCTATATAACTATCCAAAATTTCCCATCGGTTGATTTTAACTTTGAGCTAACACACAAGACATATACAGACTGTTGAAAAAAAGGAAGTATTATAAAAAGGAATGTTATTTCCTAAAAATTAAATTAGGAGACTACCAACTTTAAGATGTTTTGTTTTAGAAACTGACCAACAAGTGGGGATGGCTTTAAGCATAAAAACTAAGTTATGCTTTTAACTAAACCATTTCTTGTAATCCAAACAAGTTTGTCTTGACTACAATCCAAGAGAGTTTTATAGTTTATCATCTGACTAGTTATCCAATGTCGCAGACTCACCCTAAAAGTAAAAAATAATGTTGTCAAACAAATAAGTTAAATTCAGTATTTACACCACTAGCAAATTGATAGACGCATTCTATTGCAAACAAAAAAAAAAAACCAAAACTGAACTTTAAGGTTATAAATGAACTGGGTATGAAATAATAACAATATAGGCTAGTGATGCTTGAGAAAAACAACCTTCAACAACAAAATGAGAATCTAATTGAAATTGAGCTACAAATGACATGACAAGAAATTGTTAGTTTCCTAAAATAAATATAACTAGTTAGTTTCCTAAAACATACTACTACTACTATTAATTAATAATAAACCAATAAATAGACCGAGTGTTTAAAATGTAAAAACGTTGACAAAGAAAAATACAATATAACTTTAGTACGTAATAATAATTAACTAGTAACATTTAGTCTTAATTGCAGTTTTGGTCCCCCTATTTTAGTTGAATCGCGAAAGTAGTCCCCCATTTTATTTCTCTCCAGTTTTGGTTCCCCAAACAAAATTTTGGTTCAAAACTTGATGAAATTTCATTTTTTTTAAAGTCGTACTACACTAGTTATGATCATAGATTTCATATACAATTGTTGGAAATGAGATCTTGAGGCATGGTGTGACTTAAATAAATGCAAAAGAAATGAAATTTCATCAAGTTTTGAACTAAAATTCTGTTTGAGGACTAAAACTGGGGAGAAACAAAATGGGAGGACTACTTTCCCGATTCAGTTAAAATAGAGATATTAAAACTACAATTAAGCCTAACATTTAAGTTTACAGCAACAGTAGATGGTATGTCCAAGTTAGTTTGTCACGTTCCATGATCCAAATATAAAAGCCAAAGATTCTTGTGTTTTTGTTTCGAACACCCCCGATTTTCACATTAGCTTATCCAATGAATTCTGATGCAAGAACTTGTAGGTTTCTAATAATTTTATCTTCTAATTTTAAGAAATAACAAGTTAGTATACCATATGAATTACAACACAATTTTTTTCAAGTATACCAATATGAATTAAGACACCTTTTTCAATGTTTCTTTTCTTTACTATATAATATATATAGTTGTGTTGAGTAGTTATCTTGCCTAGTTAACTTTATTTTTTTTTTATTTTTAGTTTGAAGGAGAATTCTTGAGTGACTGAGCCGTGTTCACTTATAATATTGATATAAAACTCACATATGCACATTAATAAATAGCATCAGAAAACAAAGTCTCACTAATAGGCAACAATGGTAAAAACTTGTCTCACTAAACCTACCATTTTCAATGCAAGAGGATGGCAATATAAAACATAAATCATAAACCCCTTTTACTCATTTGAATCATCATATATTCATAACTTCATTAAGAGTAAAACAAAGCTAAAAAATCTTACTACTTTACTAGGGAACTTAACCAAAATAGCAATAGAATCTACAACACTTCACTATAGCAAGAAGAGATGATAAGGTAAATGAGTTTGATTATCAGAACTCATTCAACTTTCATCAATTGTGACCAAACTAGAGAAGTTTAGTGACTTGTTGAAATATGCAAAGAAGAAAGTGTTGGGTATTCAATTATGAGTCTTTAGTCCCACATTGACCGGGAATGGTGGCTGTATTGGATATATAAAGAGAATGACCCATACACGTAATGCCTTAAGGTTTTGGGTTGATATGTGGTGTCTAAGTCTCTTATTAATCCTTGTTTAGCCCATTCCGAATTGTGGTGCTCCTCCGGACTCCCCAACAGAAAGAAACAAAATCCAAAAGCAAAATAACATCAAATGAACAAGACATAAAAGTGTCACTAAAGAAATACAGTAAAACAATAAAAAACATTGAGTGTTTCAGTTTCCCCTTGAATGTATTAGCAAAGTCCTTCAGTGAAAAGTACATAAACTAGAAAACAAATCCGATAGAATTCAAGTCAACATTAGCTTTTGCTTCACATGGACAATGCTAATACACATTGTTATATTAGGAGGTATTTATTTCAAAGAAAAGGACTGCAATTACAAAAACCTCAAACGAAAGGTACGAAAGATGGAGGTGGATGAATACCTGAGCGGAGACGACGAAAGACGGAATATGGAGGACACAAACAAAATCTTGTCGCGCGAAGAGGGAACGTCGATTGCTTTTCTATTCGCGGCGGTGGTGGTGGGCGGCTTCCAGGGTTATTGAATTTGGTTTTAGTTTATTCTGATTTTGAGTTCTCAATATTTTAGGGTTTTGTCATTTGTGAGTTTTGTTAAATTTGATTTTAGTTTTGATGTGACTGATAGAACTTACACATTTTGATATTTTTTGTTGACGTAAATAAGAGTTTATAGTTTTGGAAAAATTAAGCAATTAGCTTGAAAAATTGATTGATAGACAATAGTTTAACTTATAGCTCAAAATTTAATTAATTAAATTTAATTTTTAATAATATAAAATAATAGAATTATTTAATTTAAAATAATAAAAATATGTAAAAATTTTATCCAATCTTTTGTTTTACTCGATCTATTTTTCTTCTGTTATTTTTTACATAATCTATTTTTCTAATTCACTTTATTTTTTTTATGTTTTCTTCTTCTCCATATTCTCATCTTTGCAATTTAAACATAATTCTTTATATTAGGAATTATATTTTATGAAGCACGAATATTGACACATATATCATACGTAATACTGATATGTTGACACTGATAATAAGTTGATAAAATAAATTAATTGAATGTAATTAAGATGTCGGTGTCGTGTGAGTTTCTGACACTTATATGTATTGTACAATTACTAGTAAAATAACATGCATAAAACATCCATGATGCACCAGTAAAAAAACATACATAAAACATGTCACAATGCACATACTAGTAAAAGTACATACATACATACATACACATAAACATAAACATAAACCATACATAATCATTTTAAAAAATTTCATACATAAAAATCAAGAAAGAGACATGGTTTAGATGTCATAATTCAACACACACAAATTATACACATAAAAGTTATAAATAGTACATGTCCTATCAAGAATAATAATCTAACGAGAATAAAAACAAGCAAAGTAAACAAAAATTTCTCTTTGGCATGCATATATAAAATTAACTACATAATTGATTCTCTTTGGCATGCATATACAACTAACATACAAAGCACCATAACTCGATACCTTTTTCTAAATTGAATTCAACAACCATCCTATTAATAAGAGTGAATGTTGCTGCAATTTGAACTACCAGTGCATTTTTATGTACATTATCATCAAAATCTAATGTCCCCACGACAATGTTAAAGTTTGATATTAATAAATCTATTTGACTATTTAGTTTAGTTGTTATCCTCTCACTTTTTTTTTTTCACAAAATTGCTAACCAACTTTTTTTAACAAATTTGATAACCAACTTTTTTTAAAGAATCTATTGGACTACTTAGTTATCTTGCGTAGTTAACTTTATTTTTATATTTTTAGTTTGAAAGAGCATTCTTGAGTAACTGAGACATGTTCATTTATAATATTGATATAAAACTCACATATTCACATTAATAAACAACATCAAAAAAACAAAGCCTCATTAATAGGCAACAATAATAAAAACTTGTCTCACTATGCCTATCATTTTCAATGCAAGAGGATGGCAGTATAAAACACAAATCATAAACCCTTTTTACTCATTTGAATCATCATATCTCTTCATAACTTCATCAAGAGTAAAACAAAGCTAAAAAATCTTACTACTTTATTAGGGAACTTAACCAAAGTAGCAATAGAATTTGTAACACTTCACTATAGCAAGAATAGATGATAAGATAAACGAGTTTGATTATCAGAACTCATTCAACTTTCATCAAATGTGACCATTGTAGAGAAGTTTAGTGACTTGTTGAAATATGCTAAGAAGAAAGAAACAAAATCCAGAAGCAAAATAGCTTCAAATAAACAAGACATCATTAAAGTGTCATTAAAGAAATGCAGTAAAACATTCAAAAACATTGAGTTCTTCGGTTTCCTCTTGAATGCATTAGCAAAGTCCTTCAGTGAAAAGTACAAAAACTAGAAAACAAATGTGATAGAATTTAAGTCAACATTAGTTTCTTCTTCACATCAACAATGCTAATACACATTTTTATATTAAGAGGTATTTGTTTCAAAGGAAAGGAACAAAATTACAAAAATCTCAAACGAAAGGTACGAAAGATGGAGGTGGATGAATACTTGAGCAGAGACGACGAAAGACGGAATACGGAGGACACAAACAAAATCTTGTCGCGCGAAGAGGGAGCGTCGATTGCTTTTTTATTCGCGGCAGTGGTGGTGGGCGGCTTCCGGGGTTATTTAAACTGGTTTTAGTTTATTCTGATTTTGGGTTCTCAATATTTTAGGATTTTGTCATTTGTGAATTTTGTTAAATTTAATTTTAGTATCATGTGACTGTTAGAACATACACATTTTGATATTTCTTGTTGACGTGAATAAGGGTTTATAGTTTTGGTAAAATTAAGCAATTAGCTTGAAAAACTGATTGATAGGCAATAGTTTAACTTATAGCTCAAAATTTAATTAATTAAATTTAATTTTTAATAATATAAGATAATATAATTATTTAATTTAAAATAATAAAAATATGTCAAATTTTCATCCAATCTTTTGTTTTACTCGATCTATTTTTCTTCTGTTATTTTTTACATAATCTATTTTTCTAATTCACTTTATTTTTTTTTATGTTTTCTTCTTTTCCATATTCTTATATTTGCAATTGAAACATAATTCTTTATATTAGAAATTCTATTTTATGAAGCACTTATATTGACACATATATCATACGTAATACTGATATGTTGACACTAATAATAAGTTGATAAAATAAATTAATTGAATGTCATTAAGATGTCGGTGTCGTGTGAGTATCCGACAGTTATATGTATTGTATAATTACTAGTAAAATAACATGCATAAATCATCCATGATGCACCAGTAAAAGAACATACATAAAACATGTCACAATGCACATACTAGTAAAAGTACATACATACACATAAACATAAACCTTACATGATCATATTAAAAAAAAATCATATATAAACATAAAGAAAAATAATCATACATAAACATAAAGAGACTGGTTTAGATGTCATAATTCAACACACACAAATTATACATATAAAAGTTATAAATAGTACATGTCCTCTCAAGAATAATAATCTAACGAGAATAAAAACAAGTAAAGTAAACAAAAATTTCTCTTTGGCATGCATATATAAAATTAACTACATAATTGATTCTCTTTGGCATGCATATACAACTAACAAACAAAGCACCATAATTCGATACCTTTTTTTTAAATTGGATTCAACAACCATCCTATTAATAAGAGTGAATGTTGCTGCAGTTTGAACTATCAGTGCATTTTTATGTATATTATCATCAAAATCTAATATTCCCACGACAATGTTAAAAGTTGATATTAATAAATCTATTTGACTATTTAGTTTAGTTGTCATCCTCTCACTTTTTTTTTTCCACAAATTTGCTAACTAACTTTTTTTAACAAATTTGTTAACCAATTTTTTTAAAGAATCTATTGGAGTACTTAGTTATCTTGCGTAGTTAACTTTATTTTTTTATTTTTAGTTTGAAATAGCATTCTTGAGTGACTGAGACATGTTCACTTATAATATTGATATAAAACTCACATATTCACATTAAAAAACAACATAAAAAAAAACAAAGCCTCACTAATAGGCAACAATGATAAAAACTTGTCTCACTATGCCTACCATTTCCAATGCAAGAGGATGGCAGTATAAAACACAAATCATAATCCCTTTTTACTCATTTGAATCATCGTATCTCTTCATAACTTCATCAAGAGTAAAACAAAGGTAAAAAATATTACTACTTTACTAGGGAACTTAATCAAAATAGCAATAGAATCTTCAACACTTCACTATAGCAAGAAGGGATGATAAGGTAAATGAGTTCGATTATTAGAACTCATTCCACTTTCATCAATTGTGACCAAAATAGAGAAGTTTAGTGACTTTTTGAAATATGCAAAGAGGAAATAAACAAAATCTAGAAGTTTGAAATAAACAAGACATCATTAAAGTGTCACTAAAGAAATGCAATAAAACAATCAAAAACATTGAGTGTTTCAGTTTCTCCTTGAATGCATTAGCAAAGTCCTTTAGTGGAAAGTACAAAAACTAGAAAACAAATCCGATAGATTTCAAGTCAACATTAGCTTCTTCTTCACATGGACAATGCTAATACACATTGTTATATTAGGAGGTATTTGTTTCAAAGGAAAGGAACGAAATTACAAAAATCTCAAACGAAAGGAATGGAAGATGGAGGTGGATGAATACCTGAGCGAAGACGACGAAAGACGAAATACGGAGCACACAATCAAAATCTTGTCGCGCGAAGAGGGAGCGTCGATTGCTTTTCTATTCGCGGCGGTGGTGGGCGGCTTCTAGGGTTATTGAATCTGATTTTAGTTTATTCTGATTTTGGGTTCTCAATATTTTAGAGTTTTGTCATTTGTGAATTTTGTTAAATTTGATTTTAGTTTCGATGTGACTGTTAGAACTTACACATTTTGATATTTTTTGTTGACGTGACTAAGGGTTTATAGTTTTGGTAAAATTAAGCAATTAGCTTGTAAAACTGATTGATAGGCAATAGTTTAACTTATAGCTCAAAATTTAATTAATTAAATTAAATTTTTAATAATATAAAATAATATAATTATTTAATTTAAAATATTAAAATTATGTAAAAAATTTATCCAATCTTTTGTTTTACTCGATCTATTTTTCTTCTATTATTTTTTACATAATCTATTTTTCTAATTCACTTTATTTTTTTATGTTTTCTTCTTCTCCATATTCTCATCTTTGCAATTGAAACATAATTCTTTATATTAGGAATTCTATTTTATGAAGCACAAATATTGACATATATATCATACGTAATACTGATATGTTGACACTGATAATAAGTTGATTAAATAAATTAATTGATGTAATTAAGATGTCGGTGTCGTGTGAGTATTCGACACTTATATGTATTGTAAACTTACTAGTAAAATGACATGAATAAAACATCCATGATGCACCAATAAAAGAACATACATAAAACATTTCACAATTCACATACTAGTAAAAGAACATACATACATACACATAAACATAAACCATACATGATCATATTAAAAAAAACCATCCATAAACATAACGAAAGAGACATGGTTTAGATATCATAATTCAACACACACAAATTATGTTCATAAAAGTTATAAATAGTACATGTCCTCTCAGGAATAATAATCTAACGAGAACAAAAACAAGCAAAGTAAACAATAATTTCTCTTTGGCATGCATATATACAATTAACTAAATAATCTTTTCTCTTTGGCATACATATACAACTAACAAACAAAGCACCATAAATCAATACCTTTTTCTAAATTGGATTCAACAACCATCCTATTAATAAGAGTACATGAATGTTGTTGCAGTTTGAACTATCAGTGCATTTTAATGGACATTATCATCAAAATCTAATATCCCCACGACAATGTTAAAGTTTGATATTGATAAATTTATTTGACTATTTAGTTTAGTTGTCATACTCTCACTTTTCTTTCACAAATTTGCTAAGCAACTTTTTTTTAACAAATTTGTTAACCAATTTTTTTAAAGAATCTATTGGACTACTTAGTTCTCTTGCGTAGTTAACTTTATTTTTTTTATTTTTTAGTTTGAAAGAGCATTCTTGAGTGACTGAGACATGTTCAGTTATAATATTGATATAAAACTCACATATTCACATTAATAAATAATATTAAAAAAACAAAGCCTCACTAAAGAGCATCATCATTGCATTTTTTAATTTGAGCAATAATACTTCTAAATTGGTTAGAATAAATCAAACAACTTCTACACTATGCCAACTAAGTAAAATGTTTATCAATTCAAAGTGTGTGGTTAACCTCGTTGCTATTTTAGCATTCAATGCCTTGAGACTTTCTTCAATCAATTCATTTAATCCTTTTTCTTCATAGAGTTCCATCCTTAACATAGAACACAAAGGTTTATTTTTATCAAGTACTAGGGAAATTTTTCTTTGATATAACTAGACAACTCAACCTTTTATTCATGATTTTTTTTTTAATTTTATATCATTCCATATTTGGCTTGACTATTAATGCAAGTAATCCCCAAGCTACTCAGTGAAACAACACTTCATCTTTTTTTCATTCTTTAATTTGATATCATTCCACTTTTGGCTTGACTATTAGTGCAAGTAATCCCCAAGCAACTAAGTGAAACAACACTTCACCTCACCTTTCACTTGAGTGCTAGTGTGACTAACCCCTCAAGCTAATAAGTGAGATGATATATATATATATATATATATATATATATATATATATATATATGTATATATATATATTTTAATTCTTTAGACTAAATTGTCAATTACTTCTTTTTCTTTTCCCTTAGTTCATGAAGTTTTTACTCCTCAATTGTCCTATGTTAAGGATTTAGTTTACTTCAAATTAGGCTTAACTGTTTCAATTTTGGTCCATCTCAAGACACCTCTACTTATTCACAATAGGAAATTCTTGTATCAAAACTAAGGAACCTCTCTATCTAGCACACATAATTTCAAAGTTTCAATTTAGGCCTTACAACATGTTCATCATTAGGCCTTGCTCAAAAATCAAACACAATAATGGCTTATAGGATAAACTTGAAACACATAGTTTAAGTAAAATAAACCAACAAAGATGGCATAACAAACACTACAAGAGGTCCAATATCAAAATATATTTTCTCCCCCCAACATAGCAATAAGCATGGTCCTCAAGGCAGAATATTATAGTAGACTAAATGAATAAATAAATGAGAGAAAGTAAAAGTGACTTCTCTGTAAGAGTTTGTAGTTGGAGCTTTTATTTCCTAAAACAAAAAATAATCAACAAAATAATAAATTCAAACTACAATAAAATAAAAATTAAATACAATTTTCCTTATGCGAAGCACTTGTTTAACATCTCGAGCTTGACGGTAGCTTGAAAATTAATCAGGTGGCTCTCCAAAGGCAAATTTCATCTTTAAAGCATTTCTTTTTCTTAACTCTCTAATAACATGTTTCATATTTCCTTTTTCTATGTGGTGAATGAGTGTCTTTTCCAAAGCAAATGGGGTCTCTTGTCTTTTGTTTACGACTATAACCATGTGGTCTTATTGATTCTCCTTAAAATTGATCTCTTCTGTAAGGCTTTTTCTCTTTCAATAGACATTTGTCTCTCATGTCCAAGTTCTTTATTCAACTCTTCATCCACCGTGATAGTGATAATTTCATTTCATGTGGCTTGAGCAAAATTTGAGTGAATGATACATTTTGAGGCCTTTGAGATAACTGAGGAATGGTATTTTGCATCAAGCTTGTAAGTCTCTCATCAATATCTAGTTCATTTTCCTGGATTGGAATTGAGGTTGCATGCAAGGTGGTATGTTAGCGATGTTCCACTTGCAAGAGTAGGGATCATACTGATGCCCATTAGGGCATATCTCATCATAATCCCAATAATTTCTTATTGGACAATCTTGACTATCATGCCCCACTTAGTAACAATATTGACAAGGAGGAGGAAGAAATGTCTTTAACTTCCTTTTAAGTTCTTCAAGTTTTGCCTCTAATATATATTCACCCATTGTTTTCGTCTTAGGTTTAATTTGTACTTGGTTATCCAAGATATAATCTCTCATAGTTTTCTTCTTAGGTTTGATTTGTTCTTGCTTATCTAGGACATAATCTCCCATAGTTTTCCTCTTGGCCATATTTTTTATTCTACAAATAAATAAACTTATAAAAAATGTATAAAGTAATAAAAATATTTTCACCGAATATTGTTAAATTAATTCCCGACAATGGCGACAAAAACTTGTTGCGCAAAATTCTGCAAGTGTACGAGTTTGCCAAGTAGTAGTATATAAGATTATCGTATCCATATAGATTAATTTAACAACTACCAAATTAATCCAGATTTTATATTATTTAGACTAATGAAAATTATTGTTGATTTTTGATAACAAAAATGTAAAGATAGCATAGAAATTATAATAATAGTATATAACTGTAGTACCCCAATTTTGTCCAACTTATTAGAAATAATTCAAAAAGTAATAATATCTATTTTTATTATATATCAAATTTTATGATTTCCGCCTTTATAATCATTAATACAAAAAAGGAATATATATATGAAGGAAATAAAAATAATTACAATAAATAGGCTTATTATGTCTCATCAATTTAAAATGCCAAATCAAAATACAGTTTTAAAACCAAATCAAATTACAATTTTAAAAATTAAGTCAAATCAAATTACAATAAAAATTAAGTCAAACCAAATCAAACTAAGTCAGTTGCTCCAGCCTGTTTTGCCACTGTTCTGTTCTGTATTCCTGCCCTTGCTCACTGTCAAGCCTTCCTCTGTTAATGTTGACTGCTATTGATGCAGAAACCTTGTTCACTGATACATTTGTACCTGTTGTAACTAATTAGAGAAATAAAAACATAATTTTTTATAAGTCAGTTATTGTACACATTATACATAGCAAAGAGACAAAATTTTGAGTTTTAAAAAAACTGAAAGAAATTAAAGCTGTAAATAAAAAAGCTCAGACAATGAACAAATAAAAAAAAACATAAGCTAAAACCATAAAGGCATCAAATGTGCAGAAAAAAGAAAAGAAGCATCAAACAAGATCTGAAAAGCTCAAACAGGGGCACAAACAAAGAAATCCACAAAACAAATAAAAAAAATCTATAAATACATCTTCTTTAAATTTCATGAAAAAAAAGGGGATGAACATTAATTGAAAAAAAATACCTAAAACGAAGAAGAAGCAAAGAGAGTAGTGGCAAAGAAAAATAAACAAACGAAGAAGAGTTAAGGTAAAATAAAAAATAAAGCCATAAATCACAAACCTCCATTGAGTGTCATAGTCGCCGCCACATTCTCCAAATAACATTTGTATCTGATCTAATGCGTTATATTTGATCTAATTCCAATTCGAGAGAGATGGAGGTTGCAAGAAGAGGAGGTGGCATCGCCGGTGACATTCCCCAAGCGGTTAGACAAAACAACCCCGCGCGTGCTACGACATTGGTTAGGGTTCTTGGTCGTGGTCTTCATCTACGTTCTCCGTGTTGGTTGTGGTCTTCATCTATGTCCTCTATGTCTCCTTGCAAAGCTTCTATATTTTTACCTTTTTTTTTTCCAGCCGATGTTTTCTACGGTCGCCTCAATTAGTTTGTAATATAGGGTTTCTTTAGTTTGTGACCTAGGGTTTATGTTATTTGTTTTTAACCATTTTTTGTTTTTGTTTTTTAAGTTAAGTTGGGTCAATGTTCTAATAACAAAAAAATAAAAATCTGTTCAACTTAGGTTGAAAACCTGAAAAGGCAACCTAGGCAAAAATTAGAGAATCCCGATGCATTGGAAACTTGGAAGAGCAGTTCATGCAAAAGTTAGGGATAAAAAAAATCTAGCGTTTCAAACCGGGGCAATTATTATTCTTGCAAGCTGACTAATAAGAGTAAAAAATTACAGGAATGACTATCGTTTGTTATGCCTCCAACTAAAGCTAAACACATTTGTCCCCACATTGTAACCCTTTGTCTCATTAGTTTTGTTTTTAATGAAACAAATGTACATTTTCCAATATTGTCATTTGATGTTGTACGTTCCACTTTTTATTTTTCCACATATTTCAAATTCTTACAATTATTATCATAAAACAACATTTCAAAATTCCAGAACAATCAACCATGAAACTTGGAAACAAATACACAGGAACTCGATAGTTTCTCAACATGTAAGAAAAATGAAGAATAATAATTTCAAACAATGGACTTTGTTTTACCTCGAAAAAGGGGGAGTCCCACGAGACACACTAGAGTCGACATGCAAAAAATGGTTGTTATCTTCATTCATTCATTGAATCTTGTGGGCGTAGAAGATAATAAGGATCGAGAAATCAAAGAAATAAACAGGAATTGATCATTAATTCACGACACACATAAATCATGCATAATTTACTCTAACTCGCATGATCCATGCATCTTCGTTTACTCTTTACCTATACTAAAAAACCTTGCATAATGCATAACACACGCATGAATCATTCATACCTTATATTTATACTCGACAACCATTAACGTTCACATTGCAAGTATCATATACATATTCTCAATCTTTATCTACCTTCAAGATTGGACTAACCACCTCTGTTCATTTATGTCGATCTACGCATTGGTAACCACTCCTAAGACGATCATTTTTTATTTCTATGGATCTATGCATTGGAAAACAATCTGAAGACGATCACTTTCATTTATGTCGATCTACGCATTGTTGGACATAAGTCCCCTTGATCATGATTTTGACATAATTAACAAACATACAATGTTCATGCATTACTTGATAAAACTAACAGTTTGAACCAAGTTACATTTCAGATTGATAAATCGATTCTTTAAAGGACCTTGGTGAAACCTGAACTCTGGGTGTAAAGCAATCGATTGGACAATCGATTCGTGCATCAGTTGAGAAATCGATTTTGTGACTTACAGGGCCAAGCTAAAAACCTTGCAAATCGATTGGCAAATCAATTTTGAGTTTTCCTTTTCATCGAACTTGACCTCTGTAATGAACCAATCGATTGGACAATTGATTGGGATATCAATTGAGCAATCGACTTGTTAAGTCACAGAGCCAACCACTTATTAAACCAATCGATTGGCAAATCGATTATGAAAAAGGTTTTTTATCAAATTTAGCCTCTGTGATCAATCAAATCGATTGGGACATCAATTGAAATTTGTTTCTTGTCTTGCAAGATATATACTAATCAATTAGGTAATCGATTGAACAAAATGAAATGTTATATCATATATCAGAAATATGTTCATAGTCGATTGGCACATCGATGTTTCATAAATAGTTAAACCATTGTAACCATTTGAATCGATTGATACATCGATTGGAATTAAAACAGCTGAATCACTATGACCAGGAAAATCGATTGATGAATTGACTAGTGCAAAATACTGGAAGTCATTGTGATCAGTCCAATCGATTGACAAATCAATTGGAGAAATTGTTTGAGTTACAGACCATTGCCAAATCTACTATGAATCGACTGAGTAATCGATTGCTTTGATCTCGTTGTTGGAACAAAGCACGTATAATCGATTACCCAATCGATTCTGATATGAACATGCTTCTGTTTCTGATTTAAGCATTAAAAGAATCGATTGGAAAATCGATTCATTCATATATGTTCAAGAACTAAGAAAAACAAGAAACACGATAATCGATTGGGCAATCGATTAGGCTGTTTTAAACCTTTATACAATCGATTGAGGAATCGATGTGACTGTTGTTTTTCTTAAACATATATAAGCCGACTCAAATAACTTTTTCTCAAAACACAGAACTTTAATAGAACTTGATATACATCCTATAGAAAAACTTTGATAACCTCTGTACGACTTTGAATACACTTTTTCATAACCCAGAGATTCTGAAAAAGTACTTTGAGAAAAAGGCTTGAAAACACACTAAACACTATCTTGGAAAATCCTTATTGTGTGCATTTCATAGATTGATTGAGTCTCCTTTACTGTTGATCTTTGATCTTTTGTAATCTCTGTAAGCAACGTTTTGTAAAGAAAGTCTTGTAAAAACCTAGTATAGAAATTGGTAACTATCTTCTTTGTTGAGAGGGCTCATCAAGAAGAAGTTTCACTGTGATCTTGGGAGAGTCTGTTGATTGACTTGAGGGATACAGTGAGTGCGCAATAGAAGCAAGAGAGTTTAGTTTTTGGATAGATAGGCCGTGAGAGCTGGACAATCTGTAAAAACACACTCTAGAAGATTCTATTGAAAGAAAGGCTGAAATCTGTTGGATTTCGGGACTGGACGTAGGCTGTCATATTGACAGCTGAACCAGGATAAATCTCTGTGTATCTTCCTCTTATCCTTTCTCTTTTATTTATGTATGGTTTGTTTGATTAATCTTGAATGCATGTGATAGCAAAATTCTGTTTTGTTTGATATTGCTTAAATGGTTGAATTGGCATGTTTGTATCTTGATTAATTTGTTGAACAATTACTATATCTGCTGCACTAGTAATTAGACAATACATGTAATTATGAACCTTCTCTTAGAAACAATTCCTTGGGACCGTGATTGATCATTTGTTTAACTGATTAGCAATCTTGTGAATTTTATAAAGACTGTCTTATACGTTTTTAGTAAATAGAGGTCATAAATTCCCACAATTGGCATCAAGAGCCTGACTTTTTTAGAGTAACTCTCATAAAAGAACATGACCTCGGTTGAATTTCTAGGAGAAGGTGCTTCCCTGGCTAGGCCCCCTGCTTTTAATGGGGCCGCATACATGTATTGGAAAGAACGTATGTTGATCTTTTTAGAAGCATGTAGTTTAGATGTACTTGAGGCAGTGATAGATGGACCCTATGTGCCTAGAATAGCTGGCACAAATAACGCTTTAATTTCAAAACCCAGATCAGATTGGTCTGAAGAGGACAAGAAAAAAGTAGGATACATGCAATGTTAAGGCTAAAAACATTATTACATCTACATTATCTGCTGACGAATTTTTCAGGGTGTCCAATTGCAAATCTGCAAAAGAGATGTGGGACACATTGCAGCAAACTCATGAGGGAACAACAAACGTAAAGAGATCCGGAATCAATACTCTAATGCATGAGTATAAATTGTTCAACATGAAGAAAGAGGAGTCTATTAATGACATGCAGACCAGATTTACTCACATAGTCAACAACCTGAATGCACTTGGTAAGGTAATTGACAATGATCAGCAGATCAACAAAGTCATGAGATGTTTAACTAGGGAATGACAGCCAAAGATCACTGCCATAACATAATCAAAAGACCTAGGAAGTCTGCCAATTGCAACTCTTTTTGGTAAACTAAGAGAGCACGAAATGGAACTGCATAGACTAAATGAAGCTGAACAGACTGACATAAAAAGAAAAGGGCTGTCTTTGAAAGCTCAAGCGCATCAAACAAAGTCTGAACAAGAGATCTACACCGACGAGTCAAGTAGTGAGACTGATGAAGATTCAGAGATTGGCTTACTTGTTAAAAAGTTCAAAAGGTTTCTGAAAAAGAAAGATAACAAGTTCAGAAAGCCATCAAGTTCAAAGAAAAATGATAGCAAAGTAACTTGCTATGAATGTGGCAAGACTGGACATATCAAATCTGAATGCTTCTAATTGCAGAATAAAAACAAAGTTGCAAAGGCTAAAGGCAAGGAACTAGCTCCTAAAACCAGGAAAGCCTGCATGGAATGACAATGATAATGAATCCTCTGCATCTTCCAAAGAAGAAGAAGCCAATCTGTGTCTAATGGCTAACGCGGATTCATATTCAGAAAGTGAGGTAAGCTCTAAATCCAATCCTTCTTATGATGAACTGCAGGATGCATTTAATGAATTACATGATGAGTATGTTAGTACGATTAAACAGTTAATTAGTACTAAGAAACTGTTAGAGGAAAAATGCATGATGTATGATGAACTCAAACTTGAACATGAGTCTCTTAAAGACATAAATGAAAATCTCAAAAAAGAAACTCATGCACTGCATTGTGACATAGATAAGTTCAATAGTGGTAAAATTAAGTTAGATATGCTTCTTGGAAACCAAAGGAATTTAACTGAAAAATCTGGACTTGGATATAAACCAAATATGCATGTTAGACATAATCATAATAGATGTGGAATTGGATATATGCAAAAAAGGAATGTTAAACATAACCAGAAGTTTGGTAGATCTAGTCATATGCTTGATGTCTTTACTAAACCAAAACAGATTTCATCCTCTGTTGGCTCTTGTCACTTTTGTTGTAGAAAAGGACATTTTGTTTTTAACTGTAAATTAAAAAAACTTGCCAACAAAGGATGGAAGCAGATTTGGAAGGTAAAGACACCTATGTTTGAAACTAACCCCCCCAGGGCCCAATTTAAATTGGGTACCTAAAACCAGAACTTAATTCCTTTTGCAGATGTGCTTGACATCCAAAAGGGACTCATGGTACCTAGATAGCGGATGCTCAAAGCACATGACAGGAGACAAGTCAAGGTTCTTGTCTCTAACTTTAAAAGATGGAGGATATGTTAAATACGGTGATAATAACAAAGGTAAGATACTCGGTAGTGGAGATATTGGGAACGAATCGACTACGGTGATCAAAGACGTGCTTTATGTAAGGGATCTAAAACATAATTTGATTAGTATAAGTCAATTATGTGATAAGGGATTCCAGGTAAGTTTTTCATCTCAAGATTGTATAATTGAGCACAAGGATAATAAGGATTTAAGGTTAGTAGGCGACAGGGTCAATAACATATATATGCTTGATTTCAATGCTTTGCCTGCTAATACTATATGTTGTTTATTTCATATTCTGATGAGAACTAGTTATGGCATAAACGTGTAGCTCATATTCATATAGATCACCTTAACAAGCTAGTTAGCAAACAGTTAGTTTTAGGACTCCCAAATAGGAAGTTCATTAAGGATAGGTTGTGTGATTCCTGTGAGAAAAGTAAGCTAGTTAAGTCATCTTTTCCCCCAATAGATGTGGTTAAGACCAATAGGGTTCTACAGTTAATACATATGGACCTATTTGGTCCATCCCAAGTGAGAAGCTTTGGAGGAAACCTATATGAATATGTGTTGATAGATGATTATTCTAGGTTCAATTGGACTTATTTTCTGACTCACAAGAGTGAAGCTTTCTCAGTTTTCAAAAAGGTTGCTACTTTAGTTCAAAATGAGACAAGTCAGAAAATAATCTCCATCAAAGGTGATCATGGAGGTGAATTCCAAAATGATTCCTTTAATACCTATTGTGAACAAAATGGAATACATCACATGTATTATGCCCCTAGGACTCCCCAACAAAATGGAGTGGTTGAGAGGAAGAATAGGTCTCTAGAGGAATTAGCTAGAACTATGATAAATGATTCCAATCTTCCTAAGTATTTTTGGGCAGATGCTATTAACACAACCACACATGTAGTCAATAGGGTTCTAATTAGGCCATTACTTAGGAAAATTCCCTATGAGTTATATAAGGGTAGAAAGCCAAATATCTCTTACTTTAGAGTTTTTGGCTGCAAATGCTTTATATTGAACAATGGGAAAGAACACCTAGGAAAGTTTGACCCTAAAGCAGATGAAGGTATCTTTCTAGGTTATTCCAAAACTAGCAAAGCCTATAGAATCTACAACAAAAGAACAAAAACCATAGAAGAGTCAGTTCATGTAAAGTTTGATGAACTATTTGCTGAAAACTTGAACAACACTCCTCCTATGGTTGATACTTATGTGGATGAAGTTGTAGAATATGAACCATTAGAACCTAAGGAAACTACACCTCCAACCAACATTGACTGTGTTGAACCTATTAGGGTAGATGAGTTACCTAAGGAGTGGAAGTTTAATAAGAACCAACCCATAAATAACATCATAGGGGATATCTCTAAAGGAGTTGCAACTAGGAAGAACCTTAGACATTTTTGCAACTTTGCAACCTTTGTATCTCAAATAGAACCCAAAAACATTAAAGAGGCTCTATTAGATAGTGAGTGGATAGTTGCTATGAAAGAGGAACTCAATCAGTTTGAGAGAAACAAGGTGTGGATTCTAGTGCCTAAACCAGAGAATAAGCACATCATAGGAACCAGATGGGTGTTTAGAAACAATTTGGATGAAAATGGAGTCATTACTAGAAACAAAGCTAGATTAGTTGCCAAGGGTTACAATCAAGAAGAGGGAATAGATTATGGTGAAACCTATGCCCCTGTAGCTAGACTAGAAGCCATCAGAATCCTGTTGGCTTATGCATGTATAATGGACTTTAAACTTTATCAAATGGATGTGAAAAGTGCATTTCTCAATGGTGATATCAAAGAGGAAGTTTTTGTTAGCCAAACACCTGGTTTTGAAAATCCTGATTTTCCAAATCATGTCTACAAGCTAACAAATGCCCTCTATGGGTTGAAACAAGCTCCAAGAGCTTGATATGATAAATTGAGCAATTTCCTCCTTCAACAAAATTTTTTAAGAGGAAATGTGGACAAGACACTTTTTATTAAAAAGAATGGAAAAGACATCTTGCTGGTCCAAGTATATGCTGATGACATAATATTTGGTTCCACAAATAATAAGCTATGCAAATATTTTGAAAACATGATGCAAGCTAAATTTGAAATGTCAATGATGGGAGAGCTATCTTTCTTCTTGAGATTTCAAATTAACCAAGGCAAGAATGGCATTTTCCTAAATCAAACCAAATACTGCAATGATTTGTTAAAGAAATTTGGTTTTGATAAGTTTAAATCCATTGACACACCTATGAGCCAAACCTGCCACTTAGATAGAGATGAGAAGGGTAAACCAGTAGATGCAACACAGTTTAGAGGAATGATAGGATCTCTGTTATACCTTACTTCTAGTAGGCCTGATATAATGTTCAGTGTATGCATGAGTGCTAGGTACCAAGCAAATCCAAAGGAGTCACATCTTAGTGCAGTTAAGAGGATCTTTAGATATCTTATAGGAACCAAAAACCTAAGCTTGTGGTATCCTAAGGGATCTACTTGTACTTTAGTTGGTTACTCAGACTCTGATTTTGCTGGATGCAAATTAGATAGGAAGAGTACCTCTGGTACTTGTCACTTACTAGGAAACTCCCTGGTTTCTTGGCATAGCAAGAAACAAACCAGCATTGATGTATCAACAGCTGAAGCTGAGTATATTGCAGCTGGAAGCTGTTGTGCTCAAATTCTCTAGATGAAACAACACCTCTGTGATTTTGGTGTTAATCTAGGAATTTTGCCTATCATGTGTGATAACACTAGTACTATATGTATCACTAAGAATCATGTCATGCACTCTAGAACTAAGCATATAGAGATAAGGCATCACTTTATAAGAGATCAATACCAAAACGGGAACATAAAGCTTGAATATGTCAACACAACTGATCAGTTAGCTGACATTTTCACCAAGGCTTTACCCAAGGATAGCTTTGCCTCTATTAGAATGAGACTAGGAATCATAGATTTTGATGAAATCTGATTACTGTGAGAACCAAATCGATTGCATAATCGATTATCCTGTGTCTACACAGAAAAGTAGCTTTATGAAATCAATTGCAACATCGATTTATGGCATAAAGTATCTTAAATGTCAATTTAAGGAATATGAACATCGATTTCATAATCGATTGATGTGTTTGATAAAAGGTTAAAGAATCGATTGAGTAATCGATGCATTTTTTCCCAGACTTCAAACATTGAGAAAGGTTTCAGAACTCTATCCCGAGCGTCGATTTGGAAATCGATTGAGTCAATTGTTTTTAAATTTTGCACTTAAAGAATCGATTGGGAAATCGATGCTGAGATGATAAATGTTCTGAACTGATATGAGAAATTGTCTAAAATGATATGGAAATCGATTTGAACATCGATTCAGTAATTAAAGCCAATCGATTTGGAAATCGATTTGACATATGACCGTTGCTGTAACACCCCGTTTTTCAAAGCAAGGGTGTATTTTTTTTTTTTTCAAAAGAAATTAAAATAAAACAGAGAAATAAATGAGGTAATACATTTGAATAAATAATTAAGTCATTATAATTTACAAGCAGCGGAAAAAGTTCTCAAAATATGAATTCAAAATATTTACATATCAAAAGTGGTACAGTCTTCTAGTTTAAAAAATAAGGCAACCCAAAAGAAAGACATATTTTCCCTCTGTCAACCTAGTCTGATCATTCGACAAAACAACTAAACACCATGAGTGATCCCCACGCGCCCCGTGAGATCCTCCTAACGTAGCTCCAAATCAAGCATTCCCATCTACATTCCCATCTGTAGGGTACGAACCGGTAGGATCATCCTGGCTCTCATCTGAGGGCAAAGCCCAGATTTCCACAATAGTTGTAAAGGGTCACCAACCGAAATTAACAATTAACACATAACATTTAAGTTTTTAAATGCACAAAATACCTTTTCAACTTAGCATACACCTTAAAAGGGTTTCTATATGCCAAACATGCATAAACAAAGTTGAAAAATGAAGTTTTTAACAAAACATCACTGTTGTATTCGAATACAACATCTTTGTATTCGAATACAAGGCTATTTCAGCATTCAGCAGCAAAACAACATGTCTGTATTCGACTACAACAGTCTGTATTCGACTACACAGTAAGTCAGTGGCAAAACAGCATGTTTGTATTCGAATACAGCTTGCTGTATTCGAATACACATCAGACAACAGCAAAAAAACAGCAAAATTCAGCATTTTTCAGCTTTTCAAAGGGTTTTGAAATCAATCAACACTTACCCACAAATCCAACCAATCAAACTTAGCAATTATAGCGCAATCACCACGACATCTTGAGTTTCGAAACAGTTTTGCAATCAATCACACTGACACACAACTTCAAAACAAAACACTTAGCGATTATAACACAATTACCACGACATCTTAAGTTTCGAAATGGTTTTGCAATCAAATACGCTATCACACAATTCCCAAACGTAACACTTAGCAATTATAACACAATCACCACAACAACTTGAGCTTCGAAATAGTATTGCAATCAACATGTCACATAACACTTAACAATTATAATACAATTACTACAACATCATGAGTTTCGAAATGGCATTTCAATCAACATGTTATCACCAAATTCCAAAACATAACACTTAACACTTATAATACAATTACTACACGGACAAAACGAACCAACACTACACAATTTATCAAGGTGTAGTCTCTCACGGACAAACACCTGTGCAGTCTCTCACGGACAAACACAATTCACCAGGGTGTAGTCTCTCACGGACAAACACCTGTCAGTCTCTCACGGACAAACACAATTTACCAAAAACGTAAGTCGTAAACATACCACCTATCATGGGTCAGTACTGTTTACCGAGGTGCCACCTATCACGGGTCAACACAACTTACCAAACGTAAATCGTAAACGTACCACCTATCACGGGTCAATACTGTTTACCGAGGTGCCACCTATCACGGGTCAGCACAATTTACCAAAAACGTAAGTCGTAAACATACCACCTATCACGGGTCAGTACTGTTTACCGAGGTGCCACCTATCACGGGTCAGCACAACTTACCAAACGTAAATCGTAAACGTACCACCTATCACGGGTCAGTACTGTTTACCGAGGTACCACCTATCACGGGTCAGCACGATTTACCAAAACACACATAAGTAAACAATACATTAAGAGATTCCCCATTCTTAATTCTCACTTAACTTAAACGATTTTCAAAACAAACATTAAGTAAACGAGACATTAAGAGATTCCTCATTCTTAATTCTCATTTAACTTAAACGATTTTCCAAAACAAACATTAAGTAACCAAGGCATTAAGAGATTCCCCATTCTTAACGCTCAGTTAACTTAAACGATTTTCAAAACAACATTAAGTAAATAAGTCATTAAGAGATTCCCCATTCTTAACACTTATTTAACTTAAACGATTTTCAAGACAAATATTAAGTAAATAAGTCATTAAGAGATTCCCCATTCTTAACACTTATTTAACTTAAATGATTTTCAAGACAAATATTAAGTAAACGAGACATTAAGAGATTCCCCATTCTTAATTCTCATTTAACTTAAAACGATTTTCAAAGTAAAACATTAAGCAAACAGACATATTAAGAGATTCCCCATTCTCAATATACTTTTGACTTAAACGATTTCCACAACAAAACATTCAGTAAACAAGACATTAAGAGATTCCCCATTCTTAATACTCAATTACTGAAACGATTTTCAAAAACAAACATTGAGTAAACAAGACATTAAGAGATTCCCCATTCTTAATACTCGTTTAACTTAATGTTTTTCAAATTCCACACAAAACAAACTCAAACATATTATCAAATTCAATCCACGATTCACACCAAAACACATTGATTCATTTTTCCAAAAAATCCAATCATACACATATCAAATTTCATCAGTATTAATTAAGAACACGTCACATACAACGAACACAAATCAACATAACCCACCACTCAAACACAACAAGTTTCATTTACTCAAAATCATACATAAATGAGTTTAAATTCATTTTCCACGAAACGTTCATCAATATAACCAAAACCTAACTCTAAGATTTTACCCATAAAGCCTTAGATTCATTTTCCCTAAATCAATACTCCAACCCTAACAAAATTCTTTTCCACACAACCACAGATAAGTCCCTAAATGCAAACTAAAAGTTTGGAAGGAGCCCTTACCTTCACGTTAGCTGTAACATGCGATTACAGTACCGCGAGCAAATCCGGTAAAATCTCCGCTCGCAACGTTGCTTCCAAAGTTGGTTCCCTTGCACCGTAGCATGGTAGTGAACAACTTTCCCTTCTATCTCTTCGCGAAACGAAGCTTAGATCTAGATGAAACGGGGAGGTTTGTGTTTGAATCCCTAATAACGTTTTTCTTCGTTTTCGAAACAACGGGGAAGTATGAAGCTGAGAAAACCTTGCCCTCTTATCCACTAATCCTTGGGTTTCTATTCTTGAAGTCAAAGAACGAAAAATAAATGGAAGAGAAAGAAGGAAGAAGAGCTGGTTTGCGATGGAAAGCTTCCTCTGTTTACGTTGTTCTCTGCCTTTTTACTTTTCTAGCTTTCCATATATACATATATATATATTACATACTATTTGTATATTTATATATTACTTATAATATATATTCATATATACATATATATATATATATATATTATAATTAAAACTAGCCCAATAAATATCTAGCAACTCTCACATCCATCACTTCACTCTCATCTCAAACTATTTTGATAAAAATATTTACTCTCATTGCAACTCAATTGACAGAATTTTCAGCAACCTGAGATATTTTTAACAAAATTGTCTGGTATTAAATTCTTCGTAACGGAAGTAAATTATTTCCTATAACTTTAATCCAATTTCCAAAAATATATTTTTGGCATTTAACTCGCTCAATACCAAAAACTGGGCTAAGAGTCTAAGAAATTCTACACAAAATACCCTAAAATTGTATAATTTAGGATTTAAAATTAAGGGTCTTACATTACTACCCCTCTAAAATTAGTTTCGTCCTCGAAACTTAAAGTACGAGTAACAATCCACACTAGGTTTGTACCCGAATTCAACATACCAGTCACAACTTGTTTCACCCGGCCTTCTCGAAAAAAAGTGTTGCCTACCCCTTTTCATAGGGTGCTTAATAACTCTGCACCCATTCATAGTCGGTAAGGCTCGTTCGTTCCATTCAGCATGGTTTTGTCTATTATCGACAAGAGATTAAGGATGATCAGTCCCTCAATTTGTCAATAAATAACCAACAACCATGATAGTGGCTTGGACTATCTTAACCGAACTGTAATAGCGCTTCTTGCAACTTACAAAAGCAATCAACAATCTTCTCAAAGTCCATTGAATTTCCCTTATTTTCCTATAACTTTGATCCTGTCGACAAAGTAAAATATCCCATACCTAGGTCACGTAGTCTCATTGGCATCCACTTGGTACGAAACATCCATTTGGTACCAAACTGAAACACTTAGAATGACCCCAACACACTGAGCACAGAACAATCACTATATCCGAGAACTCCTAAATTTCTCCCTTGTCCACAAATCCTCGATTTTTCTTAGGTCGTACAACTACGTCAACTGTAGTGTTCTTATCAATATGTTATTCCAGTAATAAATTTAATAATTCCATCCCCACATATGCTTGGTGATCAAAGCTTCCTCAAATATTTTCAAAATCATGCCAAAGACTATACCCCTTGGGACACACAAACTTCCTTTCAGTTTAGTACTTCATTTCCAGAGTCACGTTTTCCATTATGATCCAACTTGAATTTAATTCACAGATCAAAGTCTACATTTGTCTCATGCCTAACACCTCAAATTCACACTTCACTAGAAAATTTCTTACATACTTCGCAATTATGCACAAACTCGAAAATAATTCTCCTACCTCTACTGCCAACATTCATTCTGATACTTCTTAATTTCGTTGTGTCCTTCATTTGCAACTTGATGGTTATCCTTTCATTATGACAGGTCAACCGCATTGTATTCACTCCATCACTTTTCCATTTATACCAACCTTAAATTTCTACCTCGAACCTTGATACATCTTCATTATAGTGATTCCAATAAATCAAGGCTTACTAATTCCCACAAACTTTTCCATTTCATGTTCAATTGTTTCCTTTATAATAATAGTGTCTGAGTTATAGGTGAGATAATTCCTTTCATCAATCTTTAACCGTCATAAGCTAGATCTCTATGTGCTGCTCCAACAATTTTTCTTGGCACATTTTCCAAAATTTGGTTCACTCGCTTGATTCTTATTCCTTCTCAACCTTTACCGAGATATAAACTGAAAGAATCATAACATTCGAATGTTTTAAAGAATTATTTCTCAAACGTTCCCCATAAGCATTTTCTAAGAAATAATTATTTATAACTTCATCCTCATAAATTTTTCAGTAAAATATCTCAAAGACCCACATTCCTTTCATTGTTCATCTAGTCACTAAAACACTCAATTTAAATCTCAACGCTTGACTTCCCAAGGCCAACAACTAAATCATAAATCATTTGTTACATCTCTTCTTTTTCACTTCCTATCATTTAATAGGATTCTAAAATTTGATCTTCAAAATCTCCAAACACTTCCATCCTTAACATGAATTATTTATCACTTGCCTGCCTCAACTCCTTCGATTATGAAAGTTTTAAGCATCACTTGGTCCTCCATCCAACCTTGCGAGATTTTAAATCGTTAACTAAGAAAAATCAACCACCTTAGGGTCCCAAATCAAATATCGAATAATCTTTCCGACCTATAAAAATATTAACATCCTCTTAGTAATTTCCATCCTTTAATAGACTCTCAAAACTTATACTACCGCAGTCTTGAAGTATTCTCGTACTCGATACTTCAAATCCCACTTAAGGGTAACATAGAGTTAAATAAATCAAGGCTTAACTCATGATTTTTTCCGAACATTGCTCAAAAATCCAAAGGAGTATTTACTCCTAACGTGCAACGCTCCCTTAACTTCAACACCAGTCTCTTTCATTGACACCTAAGCACCGAATGTTATTCCAAATGGAAGCCTCATCTTCTCAACAATTTCATGAAGTTCACATCTCTTTGACAGTTGTCAAACTTCATCTAGTTTCATCCTGAAATCTACCAGGAAAACATCTAATACTTTTCTTAACAAGAGTCCTTAACTTAGATCTTTACTTGAAATCCCTTATTAGTCTAATTTTAATCCATCCATACTCATCATCTTCGAGTTTACACCAACACATAGCTTCTGTGTCCTTGGAACCATTTTATAAATTCCATGCTGTCATGATTTTCTTCAGGTCTACTGGACAATTCGTCATCTCGAAGATCTTTTCCATTTCTCGAATCCACTAATAATCTCTTTTCCTGAATTCTCACCACCCTAGAACTTTGGAGGATGGTAACGACGACAATCTTTCAATCCTCTTGACTTAATAGCATAAATCCCTCTTTCCCTCTTCTCCAGATCCCGTCGAGTCTTTGCAGTAGTTCGTGCAACAACAAAACATCCATGTTATTTGTAGCTTCAACCATTTGATCATCCCTATTGACGTTCGTCCTTGCAACGTCGTTCCCTCTTGGAGGTAGTGTTTCCGAAAAACCAACATCAAGAAGAAGTGTTAACACCACTTCGAATAATTCCATAACTAAGTTTCAAATATATCAACACATAATAACTACCCCTGATCTGACAACTAAGACCAATTACCCCGACGCATGATCAGATAACGACTCACAACCTACAGGTTGACCTACAATCTATAACCAAAGGTTCCACAGCCCCCAAAGAAAACCAAACCAAAGCTCTGATACCACAATGTAACACCCCGTTTTTCAAAGCAAGGGTGTATTTTTTTTTCAAAAGAAATTAAAATAAAACAGAGAAATAAATGAGGTAATACATTTGGATAAATAATTAAGTCATTATAATTTACAAGCAGCGGAAAAAAATCTCAAAATATGAATTCAAAATATTTACATATCAAAAGTGGTACAGTCTTCCAGTTTAAAAATAAAGGCAACCCAAAAGAAAGACATATGTTCCCTCTGTCAACCTAGTCTGATCATTCGACAAAACAACTAAACACCATGAGTGATCCCCACGCGCCCTGTGAGATCCTCCTAACGTAGCTCCAAATCAAGCACTCCCATCTACATTCCCATCCGTAGGGTAGGAACCGGTAGGATCATCCTGGCTCTCATATGAGGGCAAAGCCCAGATTTCCACAATAGTTGTAAAGGGTCACCAACCGAAATTAACAGTTAACACATAACATTTAAGTTTTTAAATGCCAAAATACCTTTTTTTTCTTAGCATACACCTTAAAAGGGTTTCTATATGCCAAACATGCATAAACAAAGTTGAAAAATGAAGTTTTTAACAAAAAAGCACTGTTGTATTCGAATACAGCATCTTTGTATTCGAATACAAGGCTATTTCAGCATTCAGCAGCAAAACAGCATGTCTGTATTCGACTACAACAGTCTGTATTCGACTACATAGTAAGTCAGTGGCAAAACAACATGTCTGTATTCGAATACAGCTTGCTGTACTCGAATACACATCAGACAGCAGCAGAAAAACAGCAAAATTCGGCATTTTTCAGCTTTTCAAAGGGTTTCGAAATCAATCAACATCTACCCACAAATCCAACCAATCAAACTTAGCAATCATAGCGCAATCACCACGACATCTTGAGTTTCGAAACAGTTTTGCAATCAATCACACTTACACACAACTTCAAAACAAAACACTTAGCGATTATAACACAATTACCACGACATCTTAAGTTTCGAAATGGTTTTGCAATCAAATACGCTATCACACAATTCCCAAACGTAACACTTAACAATTATAACACAATCACCACAACAACTTGAGCTTCGAAATAGTATTGCAATCAACATGTCATCACCAAATTCCAAAACATAACACTTAACACTTATAATACAATTACTACAACATCATGAGTTTCGAAATGGTATTTCAATCAACATGTTATCACCAAATTCCAAAACATAACACTTAACACTTATAATACAATTACTACACGGACAAAACGAACCAACACTACACAATTTACCAAGGTGTAGTGTCTCACGGACAAACACCTGTGCAGTCTCTCACGGACAAACACAATTCACCAGGGTGTAGTCTCTCACGGACAAACACAATTCACCAGGGTGTAGTCTCTCACGGACAAACACCTGTGCAGTCTCTCACGGACAAACACAATTTACCAAAAACGTAAGTCGTAAACATACCACCTATCACGGGTCAGTACTGTTTACCGAGGCGCCACCTATCACGGGTCAGCACAACTTACCAAAGGTAAATCGTAAACGTACCACCTATCACGGGTCAGTACTGTTTACCGAGGTGCCACCTATCACGGGTCAGCACAATTTACCAAAAACGTAAGTCGTAAACATACCACCTATCACGGGTCAATACTGTTTACCGAGGTGCCACCTATCACGGGTCAGCACAACTTACCAAACGTAAATCGTAAACGTACCACCTATCACGGGTCAGTACTGTTTACCGAGGTGCCACCTATCACGGGTCAGCACGATTTACCAAAACACACATAAGTAAACAAGACATTAAGAGATTCCCTATTCTTAATTCTCACTTAACTTAAACGATTTTCAAAACAAACATTAAGTAAACGAGACATTAAGAGATTCCCCATTCTTAATTCTCATTTAACTTAAACGATTTTCAAAACAAACATTAAGTAAACGAGACATTAAGAGATTCCTCATTCTTAATTCTCATTTAACTTAAACGATTTTCCAAAACAAACATTAAGTAACCAAGGCATTAAGAGATTCCCCATTCTTAACGCTCAGTTAACTTAAACGATTTTCAAAACAACATTAAGTAAATAAGTCATTAAGAGATTCCCCATTCTTAACACTTATTTAACTTAAACGATTTTCAAGACAAATATTAAGTAAATAAGTCATTAAGAGATTCCCCATTCTTAACACTTATTTAACTTAAACGATTTTCAAGACAAATATTAAGTAAACGAGACATTAAGAGATTCCCCATTCTTAATTCTCATTTAACTTAAAACGATTTTCAAAGTAAAACATTAAGCAAACAGACATATTAAGAGATTCCCCATTCTCAATATACTTTTGACTTAAACGATTTCCACAACAAAACATTCAGTAAACAAGACATTAAGAGATTCCCCATTCTTAATACTCAATTACTGAAACGATTTTCAAAATCAAACATTGAGTAAACAAGACATTAAGAGATTCCCCATTCTTAATACTCGTTTAACTTAATTTTTTTCAAATTCCACACAAAACAAACTCAAACATATTATCAAATTCAATCCACGATTTACACCAAAACACATTGATTCATTTTTCCACAAAATCCAATCATACACATATCAAATTTCATCAGTATTAATTAAGAACACGTCACATGCGACGAACACAAATCAACATAACCAACCACTCAAACACAACAAGTTTCATTTACTTAAAATCATACATAAATGAGTTTAAATTCATTTTCCACGAAACATTCATCAATATAACCAAAACCTAACTCTAAGATTTTACCCATAAAGCCTTAGATTCATTTTCCCTAAATCAATACTCCAACCCTAACAAAATTCTTTTCCACACAACCACAGATAAGTCCCTAAATGCAAACTAAAAGTTTGGAAGGAGCCCTTACCTTCACGTTAGCTGTAACGTGCGATTACAGTACCGCGAGCAAATCCGGTAAAATCTCCGCTCGCAACGTCGCTTCCAAAGTTGGTTCCCTAGCACCGTAGCATGGTAGTGAACAACTTTCCCTTCTATCTCTTCGCGAAATGAAGCTTAGATCTAGATGAAACGGGGAGGTTTGTGTTTGAATCCCTAATACCGTTTTTCTTCATTTTCGAAACAACGGGGAAGTATGAAGCTGAGAAAACCTTGCCCTCTTATCCACTAATCCTTGGGTTTCTATTCTTGAAGTCAAAGAACGAAAAAGAAATGGAAGAGATAGAAGGAAGAAGGGCTGGTTTGCGATGGAAAGCTTCCTCTGTTTACGTTGTTCTCTGCCTTTTTACTTTTCTAGCTTTCCATATATACATATATATATTACATACTATTTATATATTTATATATTACTTATAATATATATTCATATATACATATATATATATATATATTATAATTAAAACTAGCCCAATAAATATCTAGCAACTCTCACATCCATCACTTCACTCTCATCTCAAACTATTTTGATAAAAATATTTACTCTCATTGCAACTCAATTGACAGAATTTTCAGAAACCTGAGATATTTTTAACAAAATTGTCTGGTATTAAATTCTTCGTAACGGAAGTAAATTATTTCCCGACAAATAATTTTAATCCAATTTCCAAAAATATATTTTTGGCATTTAACTCACTCAATACCAAAAACTGGGCTAAGAGTCTAAGAAATTCTACACAAAATACCCTAAAATTGTATAATTTAGGATTTAAAATTAAGGGTCTTACAGTTGCCAGATTTTTACTAGCCGTTGGAAGGTCATTATTACTAAATCGATTCCACTTCCCCAGCAATGGTAACCCAATCTATGGTTTAAAACAATCGATTGGCAAATCGATTCTGAAACAAGAGTACTTAAACCCTGCTAAACCCAAGCTTGATTTCATCTCCAAATTTCCAGATTTTCTCAAAAACTCACTGCTGTTTCTCACTACTCTCTTCTTCCAAACCATCTCTAATATATCTCTGCTTCCAAAACCTCATCACTCTTACTATGGCTCGTGTGAAACAAGTCAACCCAAGAACACCATCACCATCAGCTTCTTCATCTTCAAGTGGGCGAACTACCTCCCCCCCACCAACTTCAAAACGAGTTCCCATTCCTACTTATAAAATACTCGCCAATGACAAAGGAAAGGCTGTTGCGGTTGATCAAGGGAAGTCCAAGAAACGAAAAGAGCTCCCAATAGAGAAGTTAATGGCTAATGCCATGAAGGCCACTGCTCCGAAAAAGAAGAAACATCTTCCTTCCCCTCAACCCAAGAAAGCTCAACCTCCAAAAGATAAACAGGCTGAAGATCCTAAGCTACCACCTACTTTTCTTAAAAGGAAAATTCATGAAGCACGTACTTTGGATTTTGCGTACTTCGACTTAGATGGTTTCACTTTCCAAGACCATATAAGGTTTCATGGAATAGAAGGATTTCTTTCCTGCTCCTTAGACACTTATCCGAACCTGGTTCGATCCTTCTATTCAACATTCAAACTCACTGAAAACTGATTCAAGGCAGAAGTTTAAGGCAAGCGAATTTCCATGACTTTTGACGAGTTCTCAAAACTGTCGGGACTGCCATTTCATGGAAAATCAATTGACGGAAGCTCTAAAGCCGAGTCGGCTGATCAATGCTGGGAAGCTTCATTAGATCGACACACAGCTGTACAAGACTTGATGGTCGATGGCTTCGTGGAAACGATTTCACTGCCAATCGGTCAAATGAAGGTCCATCATCAGATACTTATGTACGCCTTGACCCAGATGCTCGTACCCCCGATCCGACAACCATGCCGTCGTCTAGAGGCTGGACGTAATTCTGTTATGGGGTCTGTCCAAAGAGCTCAAGATGAGATGGACATGGATAGTGCTGAAGCACATGATGGAAGCAGCCGAAGGCAAGCTGGTGCTTCCCTATCCACAATTAATCACCAAGATTCTGAGACATTTTAAAGTGTCAATTGTCAATGAAGAATCTTCGAAGACCACCCTCTCTTTTGGAGAAGCAATTGTCAATCAAATGCAATTGAAGAGGGTGAACGGTATCTGGATTAGACCGCAGCCAAATGCTGAACCAACTCAGCCAAATGCGGAACGAGCTGAGCCTGTTGCAGCCAATGTTGAGCTCTTAGCCAAGCTGCTGGAGTTAATGGAAGCACAAGCAGCTCACAATGCTAAAGTAGAAGCGTCCAATGCAAAAATGGAAGCAGCTATGAGCAAGCTCCAGGAGAATCTACACACGGTTGCGCAGGACGTTGCTGTAATCCAAGAACATCTAGGCCTTAAACTATCATTTAGCAATGTTGCTGTTTAAATGAGTATTATTTTCACTATTCTCTCTTATTATATGCCTTTTTGCATTCAGTAACAAAGGGGGAGAAAATGTACGAATTTAAACTTGTGTTTTCCTGTGTTTCCTGTACTGTTATGATGCTAATTTGCTAATTCTGATACCAGGTGCTAACAAAGTTAAGTGAGCTCTGTTCTGATTTCTATTTCAATACCAGTTGCTATGTACTAGTTGTTCTAATACCAATTATTTATGCTCTGATACCATTCTTTTTACCTGCTTGTGTTAGTTCTGATACCAGTTTTTGCCTTGAATGTGCTAACATCATTGCTAATCGTGCCAATACCGCTGCTAATAACTTTTATTGATCTGGTTGCTGCTAATATTGTTTATAGCTCTGATACTATATTACTGAAGTGAAAACGTGTATAGCTCTCATATTCTGATAGTAATCACAATACTCTATTACTTCGATGCTTTACATGTGTTTTGTGCTATTGCAACTTAAATGAATCATGCATGCAAAAACTCAGGGGGAGCCTTTAAATAACTGTAATTATATTGTTAAACCTTGAAATGTTAAACTCAAGTTAAAATTGTATGTTTGTCACTTAAGCAAAAAGGGGGACAATGTTCATGCATTACTTGATAAAACTAACAGTTTGAACCAAGTTACATTTCAGGAAAAAACAAGCAAACCCTATACATTTGGACACAAGCTTGGAACACAAGGAATCAAGCAAAAAGTAGAGAATGTGTTGGAGAAAGCAATCGATTGATAAGTCGATTGCTTGACTCAGAATTAGAGTTGTCACTAAGCTAATCGATTGATAAATCGATTCTTTAAAGGACCTTGGTGAAACCTGAACTCTAGGTGTAAAGCAATCGATTTTGTGACTTACAGGGCCAAGCTAAAAACCTTGCAAATCGATTGGAAAATCGATTTTGAGTTTTCCTTTCCATCAGACTTGACCTCTGTAATGAACCAATCGATTGGACAATCGATTGGGACATCAATTGAGCAATCGACTTGTTAAGTCACAGAGCCAACCACTTATTAAACCAATCGATTGTCAAATTGATTATGAAAAAGGTTTTTATCAAACTTAGCTTCTGTGGTCAATCAAATCGATTGGGAAATCAATTGAAATTTGTTTCTTGTCTTGCAAGATATATACTAATCGATTAGGTAATCGATTGAACAAAATGAAATGATATATCATATATCAGAAATATGTTCATAGTCGATTGGCACATCGATGTTTTCTAAATAGTTAAACCAATGTAACCATTCGAATCGATTGATACATCGATTGGAATTAAAACAGCTGAATCACTGTGACCAAGCAAATCGATTGACGAATCGATTAGTGCAAAATATTGGAAGTCACTATGATCAGTCCAATCGATTGACAAATCGATTGACAAATCGATTAGAGAAATTGTTTGAGTTATAGACCATTGCCAAATCTACTATGAATCGACTGAGTAATCGATTGCTTTGATCTTGTTGTTGGAACAAAGCACATATAATCAATTACCCAATTGATTCTGATATGAACATGCTTCTTTTTCTGATTTAAGCATTAAAAGAATCGATTGGCAAATCGATTCATTCATATATGTTCAAGAACCAAGAAAAACAAGAAACACGAAAATCGATTGGGCAATCGATTAGGCTGTTTTAAACCTTTATACAATCGATTGAGGAATAAATGTGACTGTTGTTTTTCTTAAACATATATAAGCCGACTCAAATAACTTTTTCTCAGAACACATAACTTTGATAGAAATTGATATACATCCTTGAGAAAAACTTTGATAACCTCTGTACGACTTTGAATACACTTTTTCATAACCCAGAGATTCTGAAAAAGTACTTTGAGAAAAAGGCTTGAAAACACACTAAACACTATCTTGGCAAATCCTTATTTTGTGTATTTCATAGATTGATTGAGTCGCCTTTACTGTTGATCTTTGATCTTTTGTAATCTCTGTAAACAACGTTTTGTAAAGAAAGTCTTGTAAAAACCCAGTATAGAAACTGGTAACTATCTTCTTTGTTGAGAGGGCTCATCAAGAAGAAGTTTCACTGTGATCTTGGGAGAGTATGTTGATTGACTTGAGGGATACAGTGGGTGCGCAATAGAAGTAAGAGAGTTTAGTTTTTGGATAGATAGGCCGTGAGAGCTGGACAATCTGTAAAACAACACTCTAGAAGATTCTATTGAAAGATAGGCTGAAATCGGTTGGATTTCGGGACTGGACGTAGGCTGTCATATTGATAGCTGAACCATGATAAATCTCTGTGTATCTTCCTCTTATCCTTTCTCTTTTATTTCTGTATGGTTTGTTTGATTAATCTTGAATGCATGTGATAGCAAAATTCTGTTTTGTTTGATATTGCTTGAATGGTTTAATTGGCATGTTTGTATCTTGTTTAATCTGTTGAACAATTACTGTATCTGCTGCACTAGTAATTAGACAATACATGTAATTGTGAACCTTCGCTTAGAAACAATTCCTTGGGACCGTGATTGATAATTTGTTTAACTGATTAGCAATCTTGTGAATTTTATAAAGACTGTCTTATATGTTTTTAGTAAATAGAGGTCATAAATTCCCACACGCATCGGTAACCAATCTGAAGACAAACATTTTTTATTTCTATGGATCTATGCATCGATAAACAATCTGAAGACGATTATTTTCACTCATGTCGATCTACACATTGGTATTTAAATCGAAGACGATCATTTTGCACATTTCAAAAAAATTTGCATCATTCCCACTCTAATTTCCTTAGCTTATTCGATTTTGTTTCTAGTGTATGGCTCCCTATTTTCTATTTCTCATTTATCCTCCTTATAATAACAAAAGTGATCTACCAATTAATTAATTGGTTGAATGATTGAAAGATTAGTATCTACGTTTGATCGTACAAGAATTATAATCTCAACTATCCTATAGATCTACCAATTAATTATAGTTGGTCACTAGTCAATTGATTGATTAATGCATGCAAAGGATGGTCATACCAAACATGTAAATAAAACAATAGAATAATTTTTTTGAGATAAACAACAAAAATCTAAAATAAAACTAGAATTTAAAACTAAGACATAGTAAAAAGGTATCTTAATCACAAGATTTACCACACACCCTGTGACACCCTGAACCCAAATTGAAATAAAAAGTAAAATGCACTAGTTTGTAAAGAGATTCACAGCGGTTCCAAAATAGAGTATATATTTTTTTTAAAAAAAAAAGCTTTAAGGTTCAGGACGTCACATTCACACTTACACAAAATGCTTGCATAAAAATTTTCAATTAAAAAAATCCTTAATATCAAATATAGTTGATGTTTATTAAATAAATATTTTTGATATAAAAGCAAGTTTTAAACTTAGAGACAATTAATTTCTTCCTCTGAATAATTGATAAAAATAACACAATTGATCAATAAAATTTATAAAAATCTAAATTATTCATAACTCAACAAAATACGACAAATTACTCCCACCTAATATCACTTATTCAGAGCGTGGATCCCCAATCGATAACTTGAAATAACTGCGCTCTCGCAAGCGCCAAACACAAGCAACGAGAGGTGAGCTTCGAAAACATGTAATAGTATAAAATAACTGAGAATAACACGTAAAAAAAATATTAAACACAGTATCATATCAAATCACAACCAACAAGAATAATCAAGGTAAAACATTGATACAATCCACAACATCAAGTAAATAAATACACAAATCAAGTAATGTTATGCATGCTCTTATACTCTAGACTCCTCCTCTTTCTTTGGTACCGTTCTAACTCTGAAGTATTTGGTTAGGAGGCTTGATACTATGCCACCACGCAAGTGGATGGACAATTCAAATTGGTCCTGTCCTCATAGATCCCCTCAACTCAACCCGAGACACATATACGCGACAGTCGAGGTAAACGTGTGTTGCATGGTAGCTCCCAACATTTGGAGTGCTACCTCTAAGTCACTTAGAAATTCCCCACCCGAATACCTCCAAGGTCTAACAATCTTGCCCTAAGGCTCAACAGCAGACCGCCACAATCAGGCTCATTCAGTTGTACTTCCCCAAAATCACTAGGCTTGTCAGACCCTACCTATATGATGACCAAATAATCTCCACTTCAAAAATGATCAACAACTACTTTCTTCCCTCGTTGGCCTAGGTTACTTACTCCATTAAGAGAACCATCATTGGCACGGGTCGAATTCGTCACTATTCAATTAAACACAATATGCATTTCATGATATTCATCAAGGTGGTAATATCATAAGTCAAGGAGTACACATCGTCATTGTAGATTTCCATAATCATACATTACATTTAGAATTTATCATCATAATACGTCGTCTCAAACAATAAAGGGTCTTCACTCACATATAATAATAATACTAGATCATTCACACACACCACATCAATTGCAAGGAAAATAATTACAATTCATCACATTTTATATCATATATCAATATCAAGGATAGATATAAACAAAGCACAAAATGCATCAAATACACAATTCTACAATAATTCAACTATCACACGATCTTCAAAAATCAAATCAAACAACATCCTATAAAAGTTTCTAATTCATATTTTAACCTCACAAAATTCAAGTTTGCTCATTAGTCAATTATTACCCAAAGGGCTTCTGCCATACGTAGCGAACCCCGAATGAATTGTGGGAAATAAGGTATTCCCATTCGTCTCACTTAATTTATACTCATGCATTTGAACTCACTCTCACCCCATATCTCAATTTGACGCTTTCATAAGATATAAGGACCATAATGATTTTCAGCAACCATGAGATGTCGACAACACGCAGCAAAGAGTCCAAACGCATCGACGAATTTGCAGAGTCAATGAAACATGCTTGATAATTTATGCGGACTATAAAAATCAATGTTACATAATTAATAAAAATATTAAGAGAATAAACATATTCGAAACAAAGTGAAACAAGTTATCAGAAAAGGCCTCACCGACGTGTTGGAGCACCGATAGGGTCCGACATCAACTTCCTCGAAACAGACGAACGAGTAGTGCTTCTTGAAGGTTTCGACGAGAGGAATTCAAAAACGATATCAGTTTTTCAAGATGATGAACTGGTTGTCTAGAATTCAAGAAAACAGCCACGACAATGGTGGAAACCCATTTTTTTTAAATGTAACGGTTGACGATTTCGAGCATAGATAATGAAAGAGGGTGTTTCGTAGATTTCAAATATGGTATTGGTTTTCGTTGGTGATAGTCGTGGTGGTCGAAATCTTGATCAAAAGATGCAGATGTGATTTTTGGCAAAGAGGAATAGGGAGTTTAAGTTTGCGATTCAAGTTGAAAATGAAAGAAGAGATCACAACTATCACAAATATAATCTCGGTTTTGTACAACACCCACTATAATGGTCATAATTAAAGAGAGAAGATAGAGAAGAAATAAGAATGGCGACAAGGGTATATTCAAAGAAGAAGATGCTGGCTCGGTCTTCCTTTTCCTTTTGATTATCTTATTTTATGTTTTCATTATTATTATTATTATTATTATTATTATTGTTATTATTATTATTATTATTATCATTATTATTATTATTATTATTATTATTATTATTATTATTATTATTATTATTATTATTATTATTATTGTAAACTACATGTTTTTGATGAAGACAAAGATCAACAATTATGGTCAATGCAACAAGATCAAAAAGAAGATCAAATATCTTCATTAATAAGCTTCAAATCTAAACATTAAATGTTAAAATGTAAAGGTATATGATACAAACCAATATTTCAATTACATGAGAACAAGTCATATTTACATATGCATATAAAGTATTTTCAAAAGTCAAAACAACATTAACAAAGTCTTAAAAATCATATTTTTGACAAAATACATAAGTGTATTCGAATACAACATCTTGTATTCGAATACAATGCAAGTCAGAAGCAAAAGTCTCAAAATTGTATTCGACTACGACTATGTGTAGTTGAATACACTTCAAGTCAATGGCCAAAACCCTTATATGTGTATTTGATTACAACCCTATGTAGTCGAATACAAAGTAAGTCAGTGGCAAATTTTTACTAATCTGTTTTCGACTACACACATGTGTATTCGAATACAAGGTGTAATTTTTGAATATTTTTTAACGTTACAAAGAGGTGTATTCGAATACACACATCCTGTATTCGAATACAACTGGAAGCAATACAATTTTTCATATCTGGAATGGCTCCAGGTCATTTAGTTTTTCATCAAACCTCTTGGATCAATGGCCACAAATCTGAAGAGATGTTTATGGAGTATAAATACCCCATAAATTCAGATCAAACACTACACAATCCTTGAATCAATACATTGAACAACTTTGAACAAAATTCTGATTTTTTACAAAGTACTTGCATTTCATTTTTATATCATTTAGATAGGTTCTCAAGTACTTGAATTGTTATTGGATTGTTTATCAATATACCTCTCCTTATTCGTATTCAAATCTTATTGTATCACTTGTAAAAGAAAGTAGTACTTTCTTAAAAGTTGCTTAATCTAAGATAATAGTGTGCTATTTAGAAGATACGTATGCAAGCGTATCTTGAAGCACAAGGAGACGACATATGGGATGCAGTTGAAAATGGTCCTCACATTCCAAAAAATGTCATCAATAACAAAGAAGAAATAAAGATAAAAAATTATTGGACTGATGATGATAAAAGAAAAATGTTGTTCGATAAGAAGGCTAAGAATATATTACAATCTGCACTAGGAATGGATGAATTTTTCTGTATATCTCACTGTAAAACAGCAAAAGAAATATGGGATACGTTGGAAGTAACTCACGAAGACACCATTGAGGTAAAAAGATCTAAACTCAACACACTATCACAAGAATATGAGTTATTTCGATGTAGCCCGGAGAGTCTATTCTAGACTTACAGAAACGGTTCTCCCACTTAACCAATCATTTGACAGCACTCGGAAAAATCTTCACCAATGATGAATTAAATCTAAAAGTATTGAGATCATTGACAAGGGCCTGGAAACCAAAAGTGACAGCAATATCCGAAAAGAAAAGTCTATCCAAAATGTCTCTTTCTGCACTATTTGGAAAATTCAAGAGCACGAAATCGAACTTGGAAGGTTAGAAAAAAATGAAAGTCAAGAAAAGAAGACCAAAAATATTGCTCTAAAGACCGAATCACGAGAACAAATCAAGGACGACAATTCAGATGAAGATGAAAACATTATTTTTCTTGTTAAGAAATTTGGTAAGTTTCTTAAAAATGACAAAACATTCAAAAAGAAAATGTTCACTTACTTTGAATGTGGAAAACAAGGACATATTAAAGCAGATTGTCCAAACCTTGCTAAGAAGAATGCCATCAAAAAGAAAGACTTCAAGAAGGCATACATAGCTTCGGAAGACAACGAAGTAATTTCATCTTCAGAAATAGAAAGTGAAGAATGCGCCAATGTTGCATTAATGGCATTGCATCAATCAGATGATGAAGAAGAGGTTAGTAATATAGACTCTCCTCATCATAATAAAACTAATAGTGAATTAATTATAGAATACAATGATGCTCAAAACGCAATTAAGGAATTACTTATTGAATGTAAAAATCTGTGTAAACTAGTGTCAACACAAAAGAAACAAATCTCAAGTCTACAAGAAAAAGTTGACATTATGGAGAAAAATTTTGAAAAACTAAAATAGAATTTTACATGCAATAAATGTGATTCCCTCTCTTTCAAAATTGTTCAATTAAATAGGGTAATTGAACGATACGAAAAGGGACAATTAGGACTGGAAAATGTTTTAAATATGCAAAGATACTCAAATGACAAAAGTGGTCTTGGATATTCAAAATTTGATAAACCAAACTTGAATAAGACTATTTTTGTTAAAGCGAGTAATCAATCCAATGAAGAAAAGATTATAGTTATGAAAAAGGATCATCATTATAAAGAGAGAATTATTCAAAATAAATCTCACTTTAGAAACATAGAGTTAATCCTACTTGTTCTTATTGTGGTCTTCATGGTCATACACCTAATACTTGTCACATTAGAAACATTAGTGTTTCAAGAGGGCATTATGTATGGGTAAAGTAAGGTACTAACCATCAAGGACCCAAAGCACATTGGGTACCTAATAAAGTTTGATTTCAATTTTGTAGGTATGCAAGCAAGGTACTTCAAATATGTGGTACTTAGATAGTGGATGCTCTAAACATATGACGGGTGATGTAACAATATTTTCAGCCTTAACACTTGAGTCAAAGGGATATGTAGTCTATGGAGACAACAACAAAGGAAAAATTTTAGGCATTGGAAAAGTCGGTGCAGCACCATCCCCCTCGATTGAAGATGTCTTATATGTTGAAGGTCTAAAACACAATCTCATAAGCATTAGCCAGCTTCGCGACAAAGGATACAAGATAGTCTTTAACAAAGATGAGTGCATCATCCAAAATGAAGCTACAAATGAAATTCAATTTATCGGTAAACGGTTCAAAAACATTTTTATACTTAATCTTGACGATTTATCCTTAAAAATGAAATGTCTTTTGATAAGAAACAATAATGATGCTTGGCTATGGCATAAGAGATTTGCTCATATTCACATGGATCATTTAAACAAATTGATCAAGCATGATCTTGTTGTAGGCTTACCAAAAATGAAATTTATAAAGGATAAATTGTGTGACGCATGTCAAAAAGGTAAGCAAACAAAAAGTTCTTTCAAACCTAAAAATGTAATTTCAACCTCTAGACCACTACAATTGATACATATGGACTTGTTTGGTCCATCAAGAACCAAAAGTCTTGGTGGAAACTCATATGGACTAGTTATTGTTGATGATTACTCAAGGTTCACTTGGACCTTATTTTTGGAAAGTAAAAATGAAGCTTTTAAGGCATTTAAAAACTATGCCAATCTAGTCCAAAACGAACAATCTGCCAAAATTGTATCAATTAGAAGTGATCATGGAAGAGAATTTCAAAATACTTCACTTGAAGAATTTTGTGAAGAAAATGGCATTTTCCACAATTTTTCTGCACCAAGGACACCACAACAAAATGGGATTGTTGAGAGAAAGAACAGATCTTTAATAGAGCTCGCAAGAACTATGCTAATTGATTCAAACCTACCAAAATATTTTTGGGCAGATGCTGTAAACACAACATGCTATGTTTCCAACCGGGTAATCATTCGGCCAATTCTTAAGAAAACTCCGTATGAACTTTACAAAGAAAGAAAACCCAATATCTCTCACTTCCAGATTTTTGGATGTAAGTTTTTTGTGTTAAACAACGGTAAGACAACATTGGAAAATTTGATGAAAAAAGCTTATGAAGGTATATTTATCGGTTAATTTTTATCTAGTAAAGCATTTAGAATCTTCAATAAAAGAACTTTATTAGTCGAAGAATCAATGCATGTAACTTTTGATGAAACTAACCCCATAAAAGAGGAAAATATTATTTCTTGTGATGATGTTGTTTTTGAAAGCGATGATACAAGCAAAGAATATCAAACTGATCAACCAGATCAAGAAAGTGAAGTCAACATTGAAAGGCAAAATGATGATCTGCCTAAAGAATGGAGAACCCATAGATATCACCCAATTGATAACATCATAGGTGATATCAATAAAGGAGTCACAACAAGATTAAAACTGCAAGATGCTTGCTTAAACATGGCATTTGTTTCTCAAATCGAACCCTCCAAAATTGGTGAAGCACTTAAAGATGATCAATGGATACTTTCCATGCAAGAAGAACTCAATCAATTTGAAAGAAGCCAAGTATGGGAACTTGTTCCTAATCCTGGAAATAAACACATCATTGGTACAAAATGGGTGTTTAAAAATAAACTTGATGAGAATGGCATAGTTGTCCGCAACAAAGGTAGATTGGTCGCTCAAGGATACAATCAAGAGGAAGGGATAGATGTTGACGAAACATTTGCTCCGGTAGCAATATTAGAAGCAATACGTTTACTACTTGCGTATGCTTGTTCCATGAACTTTGAGTTATATCAAATGGATGTGAAGAGTGCCTTTCTCAATGGATACATAAATGAAGAAATCTATGTCAAACAGCCCCCTGGGTTTGAAGATTCCAAAAATTCCCCACATGTTTACAAATTATAAAAGGCTCTCTATGGTATAAAACAAGCTCGAAGAGCTTGGTATGATAGATTAAGCACCTTTTTATGTGCACGAGGATTTGAAAAAGCGGAATTCGATAAAACATTATTTATCAAAAGAGATAATGGTCACACCTTATTAGTCCAAATCTACGTTGATGATATAATATTTGGATCAACCAACAAGGACATATGTGAAGAATTCTCTTCAATAATGCAAGGAGAATTTGAAATGTCCATGATGGGAAAATTAAACTATTTTCTTGTACTTCACATCAAGCAACTTGAGCATGGCATCTTCATAAATCAGGCAAAATATTGTAAAGAATTACTCAAAAGATTTGAAATGGAAAACTGCAAAGAAAGTGCAACTCCAATGGGCTCCAGAACCTGTGTTGATAAAGATGTATCAGGTACTTCAATCGACATATCCAAATATCGAGGTATGATTGGATCCTTATTATATCTAACTTCCAGCCAACCAGATATTATGTTTAGTGTTTGTTTGTGTGCAAGATTTCAGGCGGATCTGAAAGAATCGCATCTTGTAGCCGTTAAAAGAATTATGAAGTATTTGAAAGGAACGACAAATGTAGGCCTATGGTACCCCAAGGTTAGCATATGTAGCCTAGTTGGACATTCTAATTCAGATTATGCAGGATGCAAAATTGATCGTAAAAGCACAAGCGGCACTTGCCATATCTTAGGCAATGCACTAATATCATGGTCTTGCAAAAAACAAGCTTGTGTTGCAATTAGTATTGCTGGATCTGAATACATAGCAACAAGAAGTTGTTGTGCCCATATTCTCTGGCTCAAACAACAATTACATGACTATGGAGTTGATCTCGGATGCATTTCCTTTACCTAAGGACTCATTTTATAAGATCCGAAGAGAATTGGTATTTTAAATGAAAACGATCTTTGAAATTGCATGATACATATAGTCTGTCATCTCTCTTCAAAAATTTCATCTTAAAGTTGTTTAAATAAAATTTATTGATGATTATTGTTTCTTGATATATAATTTTGTGTGTTACATGTTGAGATTTCCATAAAAATTTAGTTTTTTAAGCAAAAATTTGCATATGTAGTCGAATACATATGTCTGTATACGAATACATATGTTTGTATTCGAATACATACATTTCCAGAAATTCATGTATTCAAATACAACTTATGTGTAGTCGAATACACGTTCCCAGAACAATGTGTAATCGAATACAAGTAGGTGTAGTCGAATACACCTTCGTGTTTTTGCCCAAATATAAAAGTTGTTTCACATTTTAGGGTTATTTTACATTTGGTATTCAAATACACAGCTGTAGCCTTTCCTATCTTCTCCCAAAATTTCGTCCATCCTCTTTTCACTCAGTTACCCATTCACCCAATCTTGCAAACTACATCACTCTTTACTTCTTTCTTGTCATTCATCATCAAATTTCCAACATATCTCACCTTTTCTCTCAAACCCATTTTTCACCAACACCTCCTTTCTCGCCATGGATGCCCACAAACGAGGACCACGAACCAAGCATGCAGCAGTGGGTCCCTCAAGAAAACGAACAGGAAATCCCAACATCGCGGATTTATCCCGAATTCTACACACACTGGAAAAAATTGATCGTTTTCGCACATTCTACTCTGAAAAACGACTTATCATTCCAAAATATGGTACCTTAAACTCTTTCTCTGCCTTTAAATTTCATGCGTTGCTCAAAGCACAACTTGTTGAAGAGTTTATAGGTTACAAAGGTCCTGTTTATCGAGACTTAGTAAGGGTTTTTTATTGCAATCTCATCCAAGATGGAAAAATGCTGGTATCTCAAGTTAAGGGTAAAACCATTCGGTTAAATACCAAAACCATAGGCGAAATTCTGAACATTCCCTTCAAAGGTCAAAAGTTTTGTCCCAACAACTTGTGCGAATGGGGTGATATCTCTAAGTATGATGCATATGTTGCCCTATGTCGGTTTGACAAATGCACAATGGAACAAAAGAGGACTCAAGCTGGTTCCAAATATGCCCAACAACGGTATGGAGTGGGAAATCTTACAGTTGATTATCGCATTTTGCACTATTTCCTTAGCTATATTTTCCGAAGGCTGGAAATTACTCCCAAATTTCGGAGTTTGAATTACAGATTATGAATTTCATGTATGAAGGTTGTCAACTGAATTGGGCATACTTTGTGAAATCTGTCATGTTTGGATCCCGAGAGGCAATTGTATTACCATATGCGAAGGAAGTTTCCCGGATTTTGGAACACTTTGGGATGGACTTCTCTGATGAAGTCATGTATACACCCACCAAAGAAAATATGTTGGATTTAGGTGTCTTGCCTAGCATGAGGATCATATGAAATGAGGAGCTTGAATCTTTTGTGCATAAAGGTGATTATGGTCAACCATCTGATGCTGCTCAAGAAGACACTGTTGGACCCTCAAATGCTGCTGCCCAGGATGATGAAGATGGCGAGGAAACAGCCTCTGATGATGATTATATCTCTAATCGAATGCTCATGACTCGCCTTGATTCTTTCCAAACCTTCTTCCAAACTCAATCCGAAAATCTGACCACTTCTATCGACACTCGCTTCCAGAACATTGAAACCACTATTGCTCGCAATCATGACGCTTTATCTCAGGAAATTAATAGTTTATCGGACAAAATTGATCATTTTCACATTTCAACGGATTTTGATTAGTTCGCTATTAGGCATGTATTTGTACTGCTTTGCAGTTTGCATTATGTACTACTTTGACATTTGCTTTATGTACTAATTTGTAGTTTGAATTATGTCATGTTTTGTATTGATATCATTGCAACTTGTTAACTATTCTGATGTTATGTCCTGTTTGTCACTTGATATACTAAAATTAAACATGACTTCATTCTCAATTATGTTATCCTCCTTGTTAACCTGTATGCCGTTTTCTTATTAGTATGGTTATGCTTGCAAATTGTATGTTTTCTATATTTCTTCTTCTTTTTGATCATGTCAAAAGGGAGATAAAATTTGGTATTGTTGTTGCCTTAAAAATCTTGTAGGTACTCAAACAATTTTTCAATTAATCACATACAACGGGGGAGTACGCATATATTACGGGGGAGCAATGATTCAAATTACACAATCTTTCCACAACAACAACATTTTGTCATAATCAAAAAGGGGGAGAATGTAAACTACATGTTTTTGATGAAGACAAAGATCAACAATTATGGTCAATGCAACAAGATCAAAAAGAAAATCAAATATCTTCATTAATAAGCTTCAAATCCAAACATTAAATGTTAAAATGTAAAGTTATATGATAAAAACCAATATTTTAATTACATGAGAACAAGTCATATTTACATATGCATATAAAGTATTTTCAAAAGTCAAAACAACATTAACAAAGTCTTAAAAATCATATTTTTGACAAAATACATAAGTGTATTCGAATACAATGCAAGTCAGAAGCAAAAGTCTCAAAATTGTATTCGACTACGACTATGTGTAGTTGAATACACTTCAAGTCAATGGCCAAAACCCTTATATGTGTATTTGATTACAACCCTATGTAGTCGAATACAAAGTAAGTCAGTGGCAAATTTTTACTAATCTGTTTTCGACTACACACATGTGTATTCGAATACAAGGTGTAATTTTTGAATATTTTTGAACGTTACAAAGAGGTGTATTCGAATACACACATCCTGTATTCGAATACAACTGGAAGCAATACAATTTTTCATATCTGGAATGGCTCCAGATCATTGTAGTTTTTCATCAAACCTCTTGGATCAATGGCCACAAATCTGAAGAGATGCTTATGGAGTATAAATACCCCATAACTTCATATCAAACACTAAACAATCCTTGAATCAATACCTTGAACAACTTTGAACAAAATTCTGATTTTTTACAAAGTACTTGCATTTCATTTTTATATCATTCAGATAAGTTCTCAAGTACTTGAATTGTTATTGGATTGTTTATCAATATACCTCTCCTTATTCTTATTCAAATCTTATTGTATCACTTGTAAAAGAAAGTAGTACTTTCTTAAAAGTAGCTTAATCTAAGATAGTAGTGTGCTATCTTAGAAGTGTTGTTAGAAGTTTGTAGCAAGAATTCCAGGGTGGGAGTTGTACATTTTCTGACAATTAGTGGATCAATCTCTTGTGGTGTGCAAGAGGACGGGATGTACCCTTGGTTATAAGGGGAATCAGGATAAATCTTAAGTGTTCATTTATTTACTGCACTTTATTATTAGTAGACACTTTATTAAACTTAGAAAATTCAACTACCATATCACTAAAAACACGAAAATTTACTAACACCTAATTCACCCCCCCTCTTAGGCGTACTTCTATACTAATAATAATAATAATAATAATAATAATAATAATAATAATAATAATAATAATAATAATAATAATAATAATAATAATAATAATTATTATTATTATTATTATTATTATTATTATTATTATTATTATTATTATTATTATTATTATTATTATTATTATTATTATTATTATTAATTGTTACTCTTGTATATGAACTTAACCCATAAAACACATTGTACTCCTTTCTTTTCTTTTATTTTTTTTTTATAAAACCAATAATTATCAAAAATTAATTTCTTTAATACTTTATTTTATT